>JAECUM010000009.1:0-503191 GCA_016617855.1 Megalonaias nervosa
CAAAAAAATAAAAATATTTATACTGAAGCAAAATATTTATATACAAATACATGTATATGATGAAATAACGAGAACTAGGCTTTCAACCACGGGAAAAACATTAGCGTTTCGCAATTGCTGAAATTATTATCACGGTAAATCGTGAAACCAGTAGGCCTATATTGTTACATTCCATAATCAGACAACAATAGTTAATCATTAATAGCAATTACTATGCATGCATTTAAGTTCACTAAAGTGTTTTAAAAAGTCCATAGCACCAAATTATAATATTTAGTACTTCTTAGTGTCTCTTACAACGTCCGGTAAATAATTTATATTTATATGTTTTGAAGTAAAGAAAATGTAATATTTTACAGGCTCCATTTTCTTTATGTACGTGTTGTTAAATAGTAGTTTTTGATGATGAATTCTGTACTTGGAAAATGATGCGGAATAATAGACGCACAGAGATGATGATGATGATGATGATGATGATGATGGTGATAATAATGATGATTATAGTGATTCATTATTTTATGTTCACAGAATAGCAAGCATACATTTATTCCTAGTACTCTTGGAGCATAGCCTTGACAGAGTTGTCTTTCCTTCAACTCAAAAATATGTTTGTTACGACTCGTCTTAACAATATTTATCAATTTATTTTAGTACCCTTTATGGTTTTATTTTTCGTTTTTTGTGGGGTTTTTTTTTGGAGGGGAAGGGTAATTAATGCTTTACCATGTTCTTGGTGCCCAATTTCTAGCCTCATAGTGTTGAATTGGTATGTAGTCCTACAACGTAAGACACATCACCCGATGTTGACTAAAACAAAAACTTCTGCTATCTTACATTGTAGTACTAAATGGGTACGTAGAAGTTAAGTCCCTTGAAATTAACGTCATTATATACTTTCAGTTTCTGGATTCCTGGAACCCAAACGTCCAAGGAAAACAACCATGAGAAGTAAGTGTTACACAAATTATACCAAATTTTCTCAAATTTATCGTTTTAACGATATATAACAAAAATAGAAAATGCACAAAACATAGTAATTTCTTTCACTGATTTATAATTTCTAACCTGATTGTCGCCAATGGGTCCCTGGCACTGTTGAATTATTGGCATTTCAAAAATTAACTGACAATAAATAAATAAAAAAAATTCTGCATAAATCTAATAAAGGCAGTGAGATACCTAGACTACCCAGACAGGTATATACCCACCCACCCCCAACAAAAAAACCGATGTAATAAATGCATTTACATACACATATAGATGTATAGTATTGCATTGAATTAATCTTAAACTTGACAGCTAGGACCCCAGTTTAATTTTGTAGTATATTTGTTATTTAGCACAAATAGCCTATAGTAAATTGTCCAGGATAAGTATTAATTCTAAATAAATCTAACAGAAGCATTAACAGATCAATATGTATAGAAAAAATAAAGTTTCTGCATGAGCCTTGGTTTCAAGATTTTTGAAAGTGTTAGCAATTTTATTATCTCTTAATAAAATAAACTATTAAAATTTTGCACAAAGGTGAATGAGTTTCTTTACAGATATTTCACTATTAGAAAGTTTAAATTGCTGATGCAAGATAAACAGTTTTATGTAATTTCATTTCATTATGTATAACCCGAGCTTTATGCTATTTCATTTCATTATATATAACAACCCCATTATCATGCATTTAATCAGGGTTTTGTTTCCTTAAATTCAGATTAGAACAGCTGACCATATCTGGGAAATAGTGAGAAATGTAAGATTTAAAAAAATGTAAATGTCACATTTAAATCTCAGACAAAACTTAATAATATTTCACATAGTACCAATCAGCCTGGCATTTGGTCTGAATCAGCGCATAATCTGTGCTGAACCAGCCAGTAATTTGGGCTGAATAAGCCTAGTCTAAATCAGCAATGGCCCGAATTAGCCTATTAACCAAAGACTTTGATGTGGTATGCAGCATTATGGAGTCTGCATGTGTGAAAATGAAATCCACCGACACTTGTGATTAATCCATTTAGTGGCAAGGATATAAAACATGGAGAAACTGAACATGAGCTGGGGTTTTTTGACATATACTATTTGCAAATAAAATGGATTCTAATCAGATATGAACAATGTTGACAATAGTTCCTAAAAAAGATAGGAAGGCCTGTATTGGCCATAAGCAGCATTTTATGATGATGACAATAACCACAATTTTCTTTGTATTTTGATAATACAAATAATGACATGGTTTTTAGTCCCAAACATTATGATGATACCCAAAATGAACCATCTGGAGTATTTTCATATTCTCTGCCCATGTGTCTTTTGTACTTGCTAATACATCTGTCTATACATTCTGCCACAGTTGGTAATTAAGCTTTTTATACTTTATTATTGTATGAATCATGAATTTAAATCTCTTAACACTTTCTTGGTATCCTAGTAATGGGTTCAAGGCAGAATGTACAAAATGTTAGACATTGGTCTAATATTTCCTCTTTATGTGGACCACCAGCCACATTCAGATTCCACCTTGTATTGTGTTTTCTACAGCACTGCATGATCTGCAAATGCCTACACTGTACAATGGTAAAAACTAATTTACCCAATGTTCAAATGCCATACACAACACCATATAATTTATATTTTTCACAAATACAGAAAAATGTCACTAAATTACCACTAATATGTACATTTCTGATTGTACAAATAAGTGTCAGCTCTGGCCTATACATGGTCTCTCTCCTTTATAACAATAAAGGTATTTACAATACAAAAGCTTACAAAAATAAAAGAAAAAATATGGCCACCACTTCTTTGATGGCCTGCCCACTGGGTTTTTTGCTCTCTATTGACTGTTCCTGTCAATGCCTCCCATGTACTTCTGATAAATTTCCGCTGAAGGTGGAGGACTAACTTCAACCCAGCTTCCATTGGTAAGTCAGATTGGAACTTTTATCCATTTCTAAATGGGTCAGAGTTGGTAGACAAAAAAGGAATCTTATATTGAAATGTAAAACCATAATGAAAAATCATCTGTACATTGAAATATGAATACCAGTAATCAAGATGTTACTGAATGTGACCAAGTTAGTGTTTTTAACAATATAACTAACAGCAGATTAAAAAAATAATCTTTTATGTTGTCTCACAATGTTCTTGCCCCTAAATGCTAACCTGGATGGCTTCCATACTTCATATGGGAACCCTAGAACAGTATTGTAATTGATGGTGTATGTGAGAACAAATTAATAAAGAAAGATGTTTCTGTCTGTAAATAAGATGTATATGTGCCATCAGATGTGGATGAAGGAGTCACAGTGGCTTTTGCCTAGTATGCTGGACTTGCAACTGAAAGGGTGCAGGTTCAAATCCTACCACCATACCAGCCTGGGGCAGCTACCATGATGTGTCCTTGGGCAAGGCACTTAACTCCAGTTGCCTGAGCACTAAATAACATATTTGTATTGATGTAATAAACCAAACCAATCCAATGTGGATGATCAACAAATATAATAGCCAGAAACAATATGTCATATTGTATGTCATAGAAAATTATTTTCATAGTTATGTTGTACATTAGAGATTTATTGATGAAGATCATAACACTTAGGACAGCATGAATATTTCAAATAAAACAAAAATGTACAACATCATTAATTTCACAGAATGTATGTTCAAGTTGTGTGGAATAGGTTACTGCATATGTTCAAAAACAGACGTGATTAAAAAAACAAAGGAAGATTGAGCAATGATGAAATTTTTTATAATAATTAAATATGCTAGGAAACAACCCTCAGAATTTTGTTTCATTGTTTCACATGCATGAAGTCCATTTCTTTCTAGGATCTGTAGCAAGGTAACAGATGTGAAGAATCTCAAAAGAAGATGAAGTAAAGTGAATAGTTGCTGTTTAAAGGTATGTAAAATCAAATTCTATAAAAAGACACACATTACTGAAACAATCGGTGTTTACATGGCCTGTCTGACGTTACTATAATGTATGGATGTGTGAGATGGTAGTGATTGATTGCACTCTCTATATATCTGTGTATATATCTTTAAGGGCCTCAGGGTCAAGTTTAGTTCTGATCTGTAACTAATTGAATTATTAAATATAGTCTTTATTATTATTATTATTATTATTATTATTATTATTGCTAAATTAGTATCTGATTCTTTAGGTGTGCAATTGAAAACCTGTTTCAGATGCATGCAAATCAAGTAAATGCCATGGGACATATGTCATTTTTTACACAGAAACTTGCATCAAGAATGGATCTATACTGGTAAATGTATAGGTTTGATCATGAGCATTCAGAAATGAAAAGTTATTGATTTTTATATTTAACATCAGCAGTACATATCTGTTGACATTGCAATAGCTATTGTTCCAGATGGAAAATACCCTGAATGAATGATGAGAATTTGTCCTTCCATTAGGGTGAACCTCTAGCTTCTAGAACATGAGGTCACCCCTGGTCCACCCTGTAGATACCTTGCCTAAGTGCATTGTCCTTCATTCGTTTTTGGTCGCATGGCTGTAATGTCAGCTATGTTTTCATGAATGAAAAATTTCCCTTGCTTCATGGGTTAACATAGCAATATTACTACATTCCTTATGTGCATTGTCTTTGTCATTTGGAACTTCTCCTGACTAAGAATTTTCTAAGTTTAAATTGAGCTCTTTTAAGAGTTATTAGCAGGTGTTCTGCTACAAGTTGTGTACTACATGTGCTTTGCATTTTATTTTCTCACTTCACAAACTTTATTGTGAATTATTTATAGCTGTAGTAGGTATTTTGTTTAAATGTCCTTATCCTTGCCTAATTTGGTCTGCAGACTCATTTTGATTAATTTTATTTTTCATTATGAAACGTCATAACTCATGTTTATTTGTTGTGAATTGTGCTATTTTTATAAGTGGAAAAGCAGGTCACACACACTTTTTCCCTTGATATTGGGTGTTTATTGAATATCAGACAGTTTTCCTTGATATTATCCTTTTTTATTAGATATCTTATCAACTAGTTTTTTGCTAATTAAGTCATCCCTAGCTTTCGATTAAGTCTGGTTAACTTCATGTAGCCAGTGTTATATTGGACATAAATGTTATATCTGTTGTATGTGTTGTCTTATATATGTTTACAGTGTACAGCCTGCTGGACTGTGCATTACTGTGTGTAGTAGAATATGTTTGAAGATGTCGTCCCATGTAGCACGTATATGTATATTTAAGTACGTAGATCAGTGGAGTGAGTGAAAGAATAAAAATGTTCACCATAATATCACTTGTAGTGCAAGTTGATATATATATTTCTTTGACAAGAAATAGACATATGTGTCCTGAGCATCATCCCTGCGGAAGTGGAGAAGCTCTACTGACAAGGCCATGGATAACACATAGGTATGTTTATGCCCAGTGAGGTCACTGACCTCATCCAACCAAAGGCTGCAAATAGGACAACTATCTATCTTCTCTCAGTCTATGAGGCAAGTGGGGTATGTGTTCTATGGGGCTTTGTTGTGACCACACCTACTCACACCCTGATCAGATATTTCTGTTAAAGAATACTGAAAAGAAGATTTATTCAAGCACTTCTTTGCAAGTATATATAAAAAAATGAACAAACAAAGTCTACATTAAGATGTGTGATAACGGCAAGATGTTACCTACCTAGGCTTGTTTGATTTAAGAGGTTAACACCATTTTTCAGCATATGATAGGTTGTACATGGTGGCCATTATATTTGGTGGTGTAAGAACCCAGGAAGAACCACCCACAGAAAGCTACTGGCATGCATTCTCACGTACCCATGTTGATTGAGCTGAGACTTGAACACACATGGATAGAGGTGAGATGTGTGTGATCGGTGAAGGTGAGTGCCTTAGTTGTATCTGTTCTGTGGATGATCAGGAAAGATGTTTTTGTCCAGTTTGGGCTTTACATTTTTATCTGGCAGCCTCTAAAGAGAGAAGAACTGGTAGGAAGAATCTTTTACTTTCCATTACAGGTTCAACTGATATTTCAGCTTCCACTATTTCAAGGTGGATTGCAATAACTATAAAGAGAGCTTGCCAGTCCCTTACTGATAGGTACCTTTCATTCATAAAAATTAATGCCCATGAGGTTTGAGTGATTGTTTCCTCTTGATGCTTCACTCGGGAGGATGTGATGAAAGCCACAATTGGTGTTCTCACATTACCTTCTCCTCCTTTTACATTTATTTGTTAGCTCACCAGAGTGAAGGCATTTTCTCCTTGGGATTGATTATCATTGCTCACAAAGTGACCCTTTCAGATACCATCCAGAAGCAGACTTCCACTCTTCAATAAATAGAGCTATGAATGGGTACCCACTTACTCGGTACCCGCCCATTGATAATAACCTGGGTAATAAAATGAGTTATCAGGTAGCCATTTACCATATGCAAGTTTTCTACCAGTGCATATGGCCCAGTAAGCCCTTGGCTTGTAAAGGTGGCACTAATTTTGTTTTTAAGTTGACAATCCTTTTGATCAAGCCACACATTTAATACAGTGTACTTGTTCAGTGCCAAGAGTCCTACCTCGTCCAGAAAATGTTTGACCATAATCTCTTAGCTTCTTATCCCATGGGACAACCCTTTGGTTGAGCCGCGAGTGATACTTGCTCTGTGGCAAGTAACAGAGGGTGGTGATTTGATCTTGCTGTACAATTGGTATGTGTTCAGTGGTAACCTTGAATAGATTTCATAAACTGTGTGATCAAAGTGTTACATACGGAAACCAAACTCAGTCTCTACATAAGCACCTACATATGACAGCAAGGCCAAGGAAAGGGAGTCAACGATATTTATGATTATGATGACTAGACTACAACAATTTACTAGATGACGATGGAGGATTTCAAAACTTTATCAGACTATGAGGAGGAATTCATGGATTTTGTACCAGGTGACATTATGTAGTGACAAATATAGGATACTCAGAATTTAAAAAAATGTGGACTTAACTTTCATTGTTTATTTTGTAAGATGTGTGGAATTAATTGTGAATCAGATCATTCTGAACTATATACTGTTATGTGACCTATAATTAAATTCATGGATTTATCATATAAATGGATTTCAAATGTCAAGTATTCTGGATTTATTCAGAAGAAATTGTAAGTTGTTGATTTATTTGCGACATTTTTCTCTCAGTAATACAAGTATATTATACACAGTTTTGCTGTTAATTTTCCTATCTTCCTATCTGTCGATCTATCAATCTAGTTTGGCTTACTTATTTTTCCAAAATGCAGCTCTGACTCAGTGATGACAAGTCACCTCTTCATCTGCATAGTAGCCACTCAGCCACTCTGCATAGTAGCCACTCAGTCTATATTAGTCACCTCTTATGACATGTGGGATGGTGCATCTTGGCTTATTCTATATCCCAAAGGGGCAGGGGGCTTCTGATATAGTTATTTTATACTTAACTTATTCTTTCTTGTTTTTTCAGTGAATGCAGACTGTACTTCAGAATACTGATGTATAACAGTACTTAGTAGAGAATACTGAAATTTATGAGTGGACATTACCTAACACCTTTTAAATATGACACTTGTATAAGTGAAAGATGCACTGTGATCAGTGCGGTGCAGAATATATGCTGACAGAAGACACTTCCTTCTGCTCCCAGTGTGGACATGAATTTAAGGTCAAGGAAAACATCATTCTTTGTCAAGGAAAATTGAAAGAGGGAAGTCCCTGCAGGGCAGAAATTCAAAATGATTTCAAGTTTTGTAAGAAATGTGGCACCAAAGTGGATCTGCAGTGGGTTACTCCATGTAGCAAGAGAACAGATGAATCTCAATGTGGGAACACACTTGACAAGGAATACACTGTATGTGGAACTCCAAAGCCCACTGAGAAAACAGGTTATCTATATCTCTAAAACAACTTTTCTGTCAACCTGTATAATATGTATGTACCTTCCCTGCCAAGTGGCTCTCGACTCCTCTAGGTCTGCTTGTCTCTGTCTCAGAACTCTTCCCTCTCCAGCCCATCAAGTGGCAAATTGTGTCTTTTGTCCTTCTGTGTTTCCATGTATAGAAAATTAGGGTTTGATTTATAAGATTCTCCACCTGACATTTGTAGTTTTGTTTATTGACAAGTATAGCAGTTAATCCAAGGTGTATGTTTCTTGGCAAGTGGCATTTAAAACTTGAATACTGGCCATGTCAAAGTGTATCATATAAAAAAACATGATCATACTCCCAAAGCATGGAATAGGATTGATGCCATTCAGGGTTCACACATGCTTAAAACTGTGTCGACTGTGGTTGCATTTTTTATGGTTCAGAAAGTTGTATTTAAAGATGCTGGACCAAATTAATCATCAGGCAATACAACTATCTTTGGGCGTGTTTAGGACATCTCCATGTGACATCTTTTTGGCTGAAGCAAATGAGCCACCTCTATCACATCCGAAAGAATTATCTTGTCAGTATGCCTTAAATTATAGATCCAGCCCTTTAAACCCTGCTTTTGTGTCTGTTTTCCAACCCATATACAAAACATTAAACCAAAATAAACCAAATGTTAGTCCTACTTTTAGCATTAGAACATTCCTGCCCTGACAAAAAAAAAATCATTCAAAAGTCCAAAAATTCTTTGTTTCTGTAACACCTCCTTGGCTTTTAAAGCAACCCAAATCTGTCCATTTTTTATACCTCTTATAAGGAATGTCTCTCCAAATTTAAGAACTACATAAGAATTTTAACAGATGGTTCAAAGGATGCTGGAAAGGCAGCTGCAGCCTTCATTAGTGGAAATCTCACTACAAAACTTTGTTTGCCAAATGGTGCATCTATATTTTTACAAAATTAATGGCAAAACTGACCTTGCCTTGAAATATATTAAACCAGAAATGTTTTAAACTCTGTCATCTTCTCCGATTCACTATTAATACTTCAGTCACTCCACAAGAGTAAGTTGGAAAACCCAGTATTGACCTGCTTTCTTATTCAACATACCAGGCAGTATGCCTCTCACAATATAGTATACTCCTAGTTACACATTCATGTCGGTATTAAAGGTAATGAAAAAGCAGACCAAGCTGCCAAGACAGCCCTATCTCTGCAATCATCTGATTTTAAAATTCCATATGCTTATTATTTAAGTGGCATGCATCATGGAATGGGAAGACAGAGGTGATAAATGTGCATCTGGAGTTAAGAGAAAGTAGGCAAAGAAACAGTAATGATGTTGAAATGGAAGATGTAGTTGAAAAGATGCATAATTTGCATATATTCTTGTCTTTTGCAGACGAGAAAGGGCAAGATGCTAAGAATGATGATGATAATGTCAGTAGAGAGTCCCATGAATCAAATTCGAAAGAAAGACCTGTTCTAAAATATAAAGTATCAGCTCCAGATCTAGGAGAGAAAATAGATGATCAAAAAGGAGAAGCATTAATTTCAGAAATTACAGAAGAGGCATGGAATGAACTAGATATATCAATTGAAGGGGGGCCTGTAAGGATTGAGGAATCAGGTGGAAGTACAGAATCAATTAAAGGAGGGCCTAGGAAAATTGACGGATCAGGTGAAAGAACAGAATCAATTAAAGGAGGGCCTATGAAGACTGAGGAATCAGATCAAAGACCAGAATCAATTAAAAGAAATCCTATCAAGATTGAGGAATCAGGTGGAAGAACAGAATCAATTAAAGGAGAGTCTGTGATTGAGCAATCAGGTGGCAGTACAGAATCAGTTAAAGGAGGGCCTAGGAAAATTGAAGGATCAGGTGAAAGAACAGAATCAATTAAAGTAGAGCCTATGAAGACTGAGAAATCAGGTGAAAGAACAGAATCAATTAAAGGAGGGCCTATGAAGACTAAGGAATCTGATCAAAGAACAGAATCAATTAAAGGAGGGCCTATGAAGACTCAGGAATCAGGTGAAAGAACAGAATCAATTAAAGTAGAGCCTATGAAGACTGAGAAATCAGGTGAAAGAACAGAATCAATTAAAGGAGGGCCTATGAAGACTAAGGAATCTGATCAAAGAACAGAATCAATTAAAGGAGGGCCTATGAAGACTCAGGAATCAGGTGAAAGAACAGAATCAATTAAAGGAGGGCCTATGAAGACTGAGGAATCAGGTGAAAGAACAGAATCAATTAAAGGAGGGCCTATGAAGACTGAGGAATCAGGTGAAAGAACAGAACCAATTAAAAGAGGGCTTATAAAGATTGAGAAATTAGGTGGAAGAAAAGATTCACTTATAAAAAGGCCTATAAAGACTGAGCTATCAGGTGGAAGTACAGAATCAATTAAAAGAGAGACTAGGAAAATTGAAGGATTAGATGAAAGAACAGAATCAATTAAAGGAGGGCCTTTAAAGACTGAGGAATCAGGTGGAAGTACAGAACCACCAGTGAGTGATGACCCATTTTTTCATACTTTTGTTTTTGCCCCTTAATTGTATGAGAAACCACTAGATTTCAAGCTTATCTCATGACTTTCTGCATCTTGATTGCCAGATTGTAAATTTTACTTTTTTCAAGTTATGGTCCATTATTGTTGGATACCCTGCCCTTCCACAAATTTGCTCTGTTTTAAGACTCATTGCTAATGGCTCTGGTTTGGCATTATGTTTCAAAATAAATTATGATTTTACCAAGTTTAGTTAGGGAAACATATCAGTTTTTAACTGTTAGTTAGCTTAAGAGGGGATAAACTTCACTGTATCTCATTATTTTAATTTACCTCAGGTACTTTAAAATTCTATATGTTCATTCAAAATTGTAGATACTTTGTTGTGCTTAGTTTAGGGTTTGTTTTTGATAATTAGAAAGGTGTGGATACTTTAAGTAATGTTTATTTGTTATATTGGATTTTAAATTTGTTATTTGAACTTTTAGAAATTCTAGGAATCAAACCAATTTTCCTGTTGTGACAACTTAAATGTTATTTTTCTAGGGGAAAGACAAAAACAACGAAACAGTAGGCACTACCAGAATAGAAACTCCTGACATTAGGTTTGTAAAACATCTAATAAGCTTATGATATGTTTAGTATGAAAAGGACAATTCATTTTCTTGCAAGAAGTTAATATATACATTTTCATTTCCTCTGAGAATTATTCACCAGAGGCTGTAAAGGTTAAATGTAGAAAAGGAATTTTTTAAAAAATATAAATATTTCTATTTATGACTGCATTTATTTTATCTGTCATATTTAAACTCATAACTTGCAAAGGAGGATTTTTGTATTATAGAACTCATATAATTTGAAAGTGTATCAGTCATATCATCATTTGTGTTGAAAATGTGGTGTCAGAAGTGTTGGTAGTGATACTGCCTATCTACTGACACATGTTTAATGAATGCCACCTGCATTTTTCTGTACAATAAATCACTCCCTAAACCTGTATTGTGCTGGTATTTTTGGGGGCTGATTTATTGGACTTGTGTATAAAGTAATCAAGTAGTTTGAAAACTTGAAACCCTGGGCATTAAGGTGAATGGAGATGGGTACAATGGTCTTAGAATTTGTTTTGTTTAATTTTACCCTAATCCTTTGAGCTAGGACCAGGGTTGGATATGAGCATAGGGGGATAAGATGTGGATTGGGGATATATACAATCATGTAGATAAAAAGAAAGTTGGGCCCTTCAGCTTTATTGCATATTTTGTAATCTTATTTAAAAATAACTCCAGTAGGTGATCTGTCCTAATTATTAATTACAAGACATCAGTAAAGTTGTGAAGGAGAGACAAGACAGCCCTCAGCCTCAGAGTGTATTTTTCTCATAGAACTTTAACCTTAATGAAGGCACAACATGAACCAGCTGTTACTGTGTATCAGTTCTAATCCAGTGTGGACTGTCTGATTACTTTTACTGCCAAGAACAATTTAGTAATATTTAAAGCTGATTAGATTAAGGCTAACACTGCATATTTCTGGTTTTAAATTCCTTAAAATTGAATCCAGGTATCATATACATTCCTAAAAGATATTGTTTTAATAAGTTTTTGGTTGTCCATAATTAATCCTTATTTTGAAGAAGCCAGAAAAAAGTTAAATCAGCTTGAAATATTTGGGACACATATTATTAATTTCAGACTGTATGCAGTAATGCTACACTCAAAAAATGCTGAAAATAGCTTGTTTGATACTGAAAATAATTTTAATTTGCAGTCTTTGTTGGATTCTCTTTGTTACCAGTATAAGTATTTTTATGTGCCCAAATGTTTTGGTTAATAAAGAAGTGTTCCCACCTTGCTGTAACATGTATTTGTTTTTAAAAAACTTTTTTCTCTTTGATGCCACTTCTCTATTTTGTTGCTCTGTTTTATTGTGTACCATGTATTCAAGTCTGTATGTAGATGTTATAAGATACAATGTACATTGGCTTTTAGAGAAGGAAAATATAATTTGTTTCTTTTTTTTCTTGCAGGGATAAAAATGACATTTCTGTTCATTTTCATGTTCTGGTTTCACCAGCTTTTAATTTGGATCCCCAAAAGGACAAAGTACTTATCGAGATAAAACTTGAAGAGTTTGGAGACTTTAACCAAAATGAAAATCATATGGTGCATGTTAGGTAATTCAGCTGATATCCTATTGTACTTTCTTATGTTTTATGTCAGTCATCAGTATATGTGTGTGTGTGTGCCTCTCACTCATATATATCATACACCCTGTGATACTTTATTATGTATAACAGTTTAACATCAATTCTCATAATGAAATCATTCAGAACAGACCTACAAAAGTGAACTGCAGTTTAAGCCACACTACACTGTACTTTGTCTTTGCCCCTTGCTGCACAAAAAGTCACTCAGTATAGACAAATGAAATTTGGTTAGCATATCTGAATGCAGGTGTTCTCTGAGGAACTCCAGTTCTTGGGTTAGATGTTAGTGAAAAGTGTGTGGTTAACCCTGAAAAAATCATAGATTGTGGACATAGGTCACCACATGCCACTGTGTTCCAGAGTTAGACAAAAATCATGTGACTAAAAGTGCAAAGAAAGTATACATGAGTGATGATACAGTAATCTTGTGTGGAACTTATTTTATTTTTGTTTTTGCTAAATAGCTATGCTAAATACATGTATCATGATAACATCATACTACTGCTAATAATAATACATGCAAAAAAATAATGATACTACTACTAATAATAATGTTAATGCTATTCAGTGCATAGTGCATGCATTTGTCATGGACCATGTTTGAGAGCTGAACCTGCCTTCAGAGGTCACCTGTCAACAAAGTTCACTTCTGCCTTTTCCCATGGGTGGCTGCTGTAAACAGGCTTGACTGTATATTTACACTTGTGCATTGGTCCCTTGCAATAACAAATGATTTGAGATGATTCAAATTATTCATTATAACAAGGCACTCATTCCTTCATTATAATGAAGTATTTGCCTTGAAATCATTAAGTATGTTCTGTGGTCCAATGTGGGAGTTTGCTTTATCAAGGAAGTTGTAATTGTTAGGTTCATTATAGTGAGGGACCTTTGTTGTATTAATATTCACAATATGCTCAGGAAACTTGTGAAGATTTATTATTATTCTGATTTAGATAACAAGTCACAAATGTTTAGCTCTACTTGTCATAAACCAGAAGAAGTTATGGGATGGTCTGTGGTCTGTTGTCTGTCATCGAACATATGTTTTCTGTCTGTTTGTTAGCAGAGGTTTGTTATCGCTACTTCTCCTAAACTACTTGGAGGATTGCCATGAAACTGTACGTAAACACTCATCCCACGGTCTAGTTGGTCCTAACTGAAAATAGTGCAGCTTAAACATACATTTTGGCCACCACGGTGCCCATTTTGAAATGCTTGTTAATGCTATTACTCTTGAATGGAAAGATATATTGACATTGAGTTTTCACTAAAGACATCTGTTGATGTTTACTTACCTCTAAATGAAAATATTGCAAATCTAATTCCAATACAGTCTTCATGGCAGCGATCTTGAAAAGTTTGTCACTATTCTTCAGGAATGTAAAGTCATTTTGACATGGAGTTGTCACTGAAAGACTTCTTATGATGTTTGGATGGTCATAAATGAAAAGGGTGCTGATCTTCTGACCAGTATAGCCACCTTGGCAGCCATCTTGAAAATCTTGTTATTGCTAATCCTTCTGAATGGAAACTCATAGTGACATGGGGTCTTCGCTAAAAGACTTCTTATAATGTCCTAAATGAAAATGGTTCTGTTTGGATATCCAGTATGGCTGACCCAGTGGCCATCTTTAAAATCTTGTTATTGCTACTTATTCTGAACATAAAGTTATATCAGCATGGGTTTTCACTGAAAGACTTCTTACGATTTGTTGATCCTTAAGAAAAAATGGAACCGATCTGACATCCAATATAGTCACCATGGCAGCCATCTTGAAAATCTTGTTTTTTGCTACTTCTTCATAATGGAAAGTCATATTGACACAGGGTTTCCACCAAAACACTCCTTATGATATCTGTTTAGTTCTGAAAGAAAATGGTGCCGGTCTAATATCCAATATGGCTGCCATGGTGGCCATTTTGAAAATCTTGTTTACACTACTACTATATGGATGATCATACCAATATGGGCATTTCACCAAGGGATTTCTTATGATATTTAGTGGTTCTAAATAAAATTTGTGCTTATGTGATATCCTGTATGGCCGCTATGACAGCCATTGTTAAAATTTTGTTATTGCTTCTCCTCCTGAATGAATGGTGAAATTCACATGGGGTTTCACCAAAAGACTTTTATTGATGTCTATTTCATCCTAAATGAAAATGGTGTAGATCTTAATCTTATCTTGAATTTCTGGAAATTCTTTTCAGCCAGTAGAGCACCAGTCCCTTTTAGGGAAATGGTCTTATTGTCTCATCATAAGTTAACCTACAAAAAGATTTTTAACAAAAGTCATTATACTGATTATGGTATTAAATACTACAATGGATACTGAAGAAATGATGAGTTAATATTTATTCTCAGACATGTGAAGGAGTTTGATGAAATGAAGATCTGTCTAAAACTGAGCAGGGAAGTAACTGTAGCAAAAGGAGTTTACTACAGATATGCTGTCCTTAAGGAAGAGAAAGATAAAAGTAAGGTGACAATTAAAGAGTACTACTACAAATCAGGATGGATGTCATTGGCTCATTACAGACATTTTCGTCTCCAAGAAAAATGGATAAACAAAAGTAAGTTGAACATAGTTTTAACAAAGATCATAATTTTATTTAGCAAACTTGTTCCGATGATCATTCCCATGATTTTCACATCTTGTTCAAATCCTAGTTGTTACACAGTTGTTTCTCAAAATAAATTGATGCCTTGGCACAAAAGTCTCTCACCATGCATGTAATTTGTTCAAGGCAGATTGTTTCCTAACCTGATCTAATTTCAAAATGAAATGGCTCATGTCAGGGCCTCAGGTACATTACAGATTTAAGATAATATTTTGTCCCGTGTCTTGCATGGTTAAGTTTGACAGTTAAAGTATATGTAAAATAATTGCTGTATCTATATTAGACATAATGACCTAGGAACTTTTCTGTTCTTATTTCAAAGCTAACATTATCAAAATTATCTGTGCAAGTACTTAATAAACCTGGATGAAAAAATTGAACAAAACAATTCACAGTGGCTCACCCTGTTTACTTTGGGGTCAGGGTCAAAGTTATAGAAAAGTTTTGTGAAGGATCTGGTTGGTTTCTCTTGTTTGTTTTCATTATCTAAAATTGTTGATAGATTTCTTAATACTTGAAATGAATTATTATGAAACTGCATTGACATCGGGGTCAAATTTACAGTTGTAGAAAATTTGTATGATGGTTTTGGTTTTGGTTTTTCATTTGCTTATATTTCCTAAACCTCTCAATGGATTTTCTTCATACTTTTGATAAATAATTATGAAACTAATACAGTTCATTCTGCAACATGCTGCTCAACCAATTGAACGTGGGCATCAAGGTCTCACATATTATGGCGATCCTTTTATCTGGGCTTGACATAGAGGCTTTGGCATCCTTGTTTTCTTTTTGACTTATTTATTGAAATCCAAACAACAAGTTATTTCAGCTTGGCAAAAAAATCTGATGTAAATTTTTTTTCAAGTCATCATTCATAAATATTGTTCTTTGGAGTTTTGAACACAGAGAAATTATAATTCAGTGAGAAGTGTAGTCTGGGACTCTCCAGCAGTTAATTTACAGAAAAAAAATGATACATTTTTATATCTGCATTGTCAAATGAAGATCATAACATGTACAAAGCTTTATGGCAATCAATTGAAAACTGTGAGACTAGATGCATTCACAAGTTTCTTCTTTAAAAACATGACTCAATCATAGTACCTTAAGAGGACTACTACAGTAGAAACTGTTATGAGCAACCTCTGCTATGAACGACTACTTGTCATTTCCGACCAAAATCATAATGCACGGATCGATTTTATTATATAAACACTCTGTTGTGAGTGACCACCTGCTGAATGTGACCAATGACCACAATGTCTTGGCACTATATTCATCTCAACACTGCTGTGAACAACCGCATTGTAAAAGCGGGGATAAACTCCACCGACCTTTATTTAATCCAATTACTGCTTATATGTTGTTTTTTTTTTTAAACTAAAAAAAAAGAGGCTGGCTACTGGTATCTGAAATTTTGTATGTGTGCTGTTTTATATTTCATTGTAAACCAGACTAAAGTGCCTGTAGAATACACATAGCCTGGTTCTCCACCTTATCGTAGCTACAAGTAGTACCCAGTATCCAGCTCTATGAATGGAGACAGACACCAATGACTTTTATGTAATCATTTGTAACAATGATCGCTTGAATAGTAAAGATTGCTCTGACAAAAAAGCACACATGAAAAGAACAAAAAATAAAAGGCTACTGGTTTGCATATAGTGACAGATGGTACAGTCTGTAAACCAGGCTAATATACATGTAACTTGCCATTGTAGTGCCGAAATTAAGGTAGTGGTCGCATATATTGTTTGTCTTTAGAGTTAATCTGTATTGCCTGGGGGTGAATATGGTCTTTGTCTATTAAACCAGCAAGTGAGAAATCATTTGCAGGATTCAACTGATAGTTTTAAAGGCTTGAGATGTTTTGTTTTTTTTTGTTTTTTTTTATTTTCCCTATGTTACAGTGATTACACTCCAGTCACCAAGCCTTCATCTATTCAAGTTGGTGTGACCGGGTTACACACTTTGTTTATAGAGTTGATCCTTGTGTGTCATCTTTAAATTAAGCTGTTGACTTTTTTCCCTGAGTAAATGGTTCTGTTTCTGGATGAGATAATTGTTTCATTTTATTTCATTAATTGCTAGATACACAATGCACATGTATAGATTTTTCATATTTTCCCAAAAGCCTAGTTAAAACCATCATTACAGTTGATTTTACAACTGAGCACTAACAATGTTAACACCTAGCACTTTAATAACAATAGAACCTCCAACTAAAATGAGACAAATTGTAATGCAGAAGAAAATAATTACAATAACTGAAAAAAGTGAAAAAAGAGCAGACTACTTGCAAAATAGCAGTTTAAATGCTGGTAAAATAAATTTAGAGTGTTATGAAGGAGAAGGAGTAAATCAGAAAAGATTTTATATGCTAATACATGTGCATGTAATCTTCAAATGTAAATGTGATTTCATGTTTAATGATAGAAGTATATCTTTATTGCTGTCGTTGGTTACAATTTAATGATCAGTCGTATATGTACTGTATAATAATACAAGGGAGAACACTTCTCTCCTTTCTTGCATGACTCATTGTAGAATCAACACTAATATGTCAAGCTAGATTACGCATAATGTAATAATTTTGGAACCAATGTTCAGCTCAGGCATTCAACTTTGTGTGCTTGTCCAAAGTTTGGCTTACTATCATAACTTTAAGGAATGCCAGACCATTTTCTCATGCTACCACTTGACTTGGCCATGATCATGCATGCTTAATATGAAAGTGCAGTGCGATAAGAAAGACGATTTACCATAGGTACTTACCCCAACAACAAATTTTCTATGCCGTATTATGGCTTTTTTCAAATTCTGAAAATAACAATGGAGAGCTTAGGCACTGACAGATTAATTCGAGCATGGTGAATATAAGCAAGATATGACATAAGTATTCATCAGTTTATTTGGGAAAACAAAAGCCTCATTTATACAACTGATCTGCTCAAGTTGCTGCTTTGAGCAGTAAGAAGAAATCACTGTTTGGTTAACAACACCTAGCCATTGACTACAAAAGTAGGTGATCAATTAGAGGAAATTTCACAGGGGGAAATGGGAATGGACTTTGAGAACAAGTGACAGCTATATAAAGGTAACCACTATATATAGATGACTGATAGTGTAGGTTTGACTGAAGTTGAAGAATATCTTGAATGATGCCTGTTCAAAAACTTTTTTATTTTTTTTAATATTAATTTTGGATTAAATCAGACTTAGCATGTGGGTATTTCTTGACAGTATATGGACAAGTTTAATATATCAGGCTCAGGTTCAAAGGTCCTGACATAGATTTTTGTACTGTACTTATCTTATGAACATGTTAATTTAAACATAAAGAACAGTTTCTTTTGAAATTTAGTATATTTCAGATTTAGAATATTTGAGTTTCTGAAGAATGAGATGGTTTTAGTGCTTAGGAGTTAATAGATCAAAATGAGGAAAGAACCATATTTCATGTGAATTTCTGAAACTCTTTTTGGTCAGTTGAGCATCAGTTCCATTGAAGGACTCTTTCTTTTTGGGGTGCTGATCGTACACATGAATTACATTAGTACATTTCTGCTGTTATTTACAATTCTGGACATTTGGAAATCCTTTATTCCTGCTTTACTATATTTCACCCAGCCTTTGAGAAGCTTTTACCAAAAGTACCAGTTGACCATGATTCAAGTGATCTTGACATGTAAATTAGAAATATCTCAGGATTTCTCCAAGCATATCAAGTCCTTATGAAATAAGCCTGTTGTCTGTGCATTTTTGCATTTTAATTTTCACTGAGCCTAACCAGAATGTTTGACGATTTATATTTTGAAAAAAGTTGAAATTATCCATGTTTTGAATATAAGCAGTAAAAGTCATATCAGGTTCTTGTTTATACTTCTCTGACCTGTTTCTTGCAGAAGAATTCCACAGATTTGATGGGATCATGAATACAGGTATAAGTAAGGTGGATTGGTTCATAAACAGAGTCCAAGGAAATTATACAAAGAAGCTGGCAAAAGATGCTGAAATGTCAGTGGAAATATTTGTTCCAGAAGAATTACAATTCACTGGAAACATGACAGAAGAAAAACTGGAGATGTTGGACATGTTGTTGTCTGGTTTAAAGGAAACATACATGACTGATGCACATTGTTGGTCATCAGATGAAGAATTTAGACAAAAGGTACATTTTCAGAATATCATTAAAAAAATTCAAATTTTGTTTTGTTTGTTCATCACCATGATTGGTGCATATTTAAAATAACAGTAAAAGCAGTATGCCTGCACATATATCTGACATTACAAATACCTCAAAATCAGAGGTACAGAAGTAAAAGGTTGTTTTAAAAAAATTTCTATGATGTTTGCACAGTGAAGTCTAACAACTGTAGATCTATGACTACAGTTTTTATTGTGTCCTGGATGGTCAAATCACTGGTCTAGAAGCAATGAACCAACACACCAAAGGCTGTCTTGACAATCACTAGAGCTCTTCTAAAGTCCAATTGGTACAGTGCTTTTAATAACTAGATAAGCAATGAAAGAGTCTCATTGCTCATTTACATAAAGTTAGTAAATACTTCATTATGGCATTTGATCAAGAAGTCAAGTGCTTGCATGATCAGACTGAGTTATGTTAATATTACTTAATACTACAGGTTTTATTATTCACCTGGCAAATAAACTATACACAATTTTTGCATGCACACTCATTCTTATATGTGGAGTCATAAGCATTGTTGATACTCAAGGTGAAAAAAAGGACATTGAAATAGTAATTGAACTATTTATTTGAGTCTGACATCGAGATGTGGAAGTTCTATAGAAGTAACATTTCCATCTGTCCATCCACACTTATTGTTCTGATGCAGTTTAGTGTGTAGTGTTTATTATTTGGTGTGGAGTAATTATCATCTCACAACACCCGTCAGATAGATTCCTCCTGGAAAGAAAACACCATTCCATTATATAGTCCTGTGCACCTTTAGACACATTGCTTTTGTTAATTAATAAAATATTTGTTTAGCTCATGTGACAGTATCAGTCTTATGAAAGGTAGGGGTCATGATCTGTGGAATTTTGTTGAGATCTCAACTATTTATTTCATATAATTATCCTGTGCTCTTTGATTACTTTAGATCTGACTTTACTATTGCACAGAATATTATCTTATTGCTGGATAGCTCTGATTTTGGGGTGACATGTTAACTTGAATGCCCAATCCACCATTGCTCTTGGCCTTCCTTATTGCAAATGGTATGTTTAATCTTCTGTTACTGCTATATATTTTCAGATGTTTGATGTCCTGCTGTCTCCAGTATTGAAGTCACTAGAGTCAGAGACACCACTGACTGGTCACAGTGAGACCCAGGAAGGAGCAGAGAGACGGATGCAGATTGCTCATTTGATCTTGACTTTGATTGGACAATTCAGATTTTGGCTGTCTCCACACAACTCCACTGTTCTGGCCAGATCATTACGGCTTCGACCTCATCATGAGACAGGGACTCTGCATGACCTGGCAGTTGTGGATGGCTACTTTTCCAATGAAAAAGAGTAATTTTATTCATTTTGTTGTAATGTTGACATTTTCTCCCCATCCCCATCCCCCTTCCCCACCCACCTCTGGGCAATAAAAACCCAAAAGAAGGTTGAAATATGCATTTTTGTGTAGATGAATGTACAACAACATCATGCATCTGATACAGTTTTACAGATAGAAACTGAATCTTTAGCTGTGAGAGGAAGACATCACTGCTGGAAGTTGTTTAGTCCATGGAGGTAATATCAGATTCAGCTGAAGATGGTTTTGGTGAATGATGATGATGATGGTTTTGATGATGATATTGAAGGAAAGGATTTTATAAAAAAGATCAAAAGACTAAGATGTAAAACAAGCCAGTTTATGTTTGATATTTGGTTTGTATTAAAACGAAGGCTTGATACTGATACTGTATCTTAGAAACACAAAAATCTATTGTTTCTGACCCTATAAATCTGGATTGTATTTTAAGACACGGTTAGCTACCGTTGAGTCCTATGTGACTGTACAATGAAAGCACATCCAGCTTGAGATTAACTTTGATGTTAACTTTTTGCTGTGCTTAGTCTTCAAAAATGTGGTCTGCTTCTTATGTACAGTTGGCCCAAAGTTATGTTACTTGGTATGTGGATATATCTTAATGTTTACGACACCAATTTGTCCAAAGTAGGTCAGTATGACCTACATTTCACCCTTCCCTGACTTTGATAAAGTTTTTGTTTACTTTGGTTTCTTATGTATTCTTGGTTAGGGAGTCATTCACTTTGGTTCTTGGATTCATCTTGTTGGGTATAATAACAAATACCAAAAGTTGGCAAGTTTGACATATATTTCATGCTTCAGTGATTTTTTTAATTTTATGTTTTGGTCAGTTTTCTTAGGTACTGTTGGCCACAAAGTCATGGAAATTGATGTCATTGTGTTTTTTGGTGGGTACAACTTTCATACTTCTATGACTTTTTTCAGTTCCAAGTCTGCAGTTGGTCACAGTGTAATGCAATTTAGTGCAAACATGCACTTGTTCAAGTTAAAGTTCATACTGTCAAATGTAAGCCATTGTGACCTATGTTTCACACATTCAGGGAGTTACCTTAAATGTATGAGCATCCGTAGTTGATGGAGTCTTTTTTAGTTTAATATATACAGTGAAATCTCTCGAAAACAAGTACATGGTATACAGAAAACTCATCAAGATCACAGTTTTAGGATGTTCTGATATTTTTTCTTTGTTTATGTCATGTTTTTGTCTGTAAACCAAACTTGTCAACTCTGAAAACCTAAACAAATGTTTGATCACAAATTTCAATTTAAAAAAAGACAAACCAATAAACCCAAAATTCATTTTAAACTTGGAAATATATTTTAGCTGCTGAATTCCTGACATGCTGGACTAGATTATGTATAGTTAGCAAATACTGTTATAGACTTATTAGTAATAATGGTGCAAGGGCATTCTAGGGTAAAACAATACTTAATGTGTGCAGACATAGGGTCATTCTAACTGTAGGCTAATCCAGAATCTTTACACCATTAAAAGGAACCAGCGTTCAATGTAAATTATTAATAACTAAATGCCTGTAGATAATCCATTTCAGATAATGTTTATCTGCTTATAATCTTATTATAATTGATGCTGTTCATTTGTATGAATGATCCTTAGAGTGTTTTGTTAAATTTATTTTATTAGCCAAGCATGTAATTCTCACTTTTGATGCTTGTTGACGGAACCAAGAAAACAGTATTCTAGAACTCAGATTGACACAATTGATTTTTAGAGGAGTAGCCATGACTGTAATTTTTCTTCACTCTTGAATGAATGTCAGAATGACCAGCTTGGCATCAAATGTTCTACATCTGTTTCAATGTTGTTTTATTTTACTCAGTACAAAAGACCATTTGCCGGCCTTATGGTGCGATTAAGAGTGTGTGTGGGGGTATGGGTGGGGTGGGTGGGATTTTCATCACTTTTGTGTAAAATTAGTGTGTGTGTGTGTGTGTGTGTGTGTGTGTTGGGGTGAAATTTCATCACTTTTAGTTTGTGGGTCCAAATATTTCTTTGTTTTCTGAGAGGAAGGGTTTTGGTTAACTGAGTTCAAATTTATTGATTAACTGAAAGATGCAGACCAGAGATGTGATTTAATTTCAAGAGAATTTTACTTTACTGAAAGTTTTGGTCTTGAGAGCTTGCATAAATTTGCATACCAATTTTCTTGATTTACAGTTGACTGTTACTGGTATATTTGATATTAGAATGTTCAGTTCATGAAATTATATTGGTGTCCTTATTATGTTGGAATTCAGCATTCATAACAGAAAAAAGGCAAATTATTTTTTATCATATCTATTATAAATAGAATCTGAAGGTATAACTATTTTGTACTTATGCTTACACATTATTTTACAGGAAGTTGAAAATGGATTTGATAGAATTCTGCAACAATCTTAAAATGTTGGACAAAGATCCATCATGGCTGTTCTGCATTCCCCTTCTTCATATTATCTCAGGGGATGTGAGACCATACCAGGTTCCATCTGATAATGACAACCATGATACTGACAATGCTAGCTGGTGGGGAATACAACCAATCAAAAGAGCAGTGGAGAAATTCAGAGACAGTACAGATACTTGGCTTATGTAAGGATTAATGTTAGTAGGGCAGTCATGTTGTATAGGTAAATCACATTGTTTTGTGCTTGTAAATGTGTACAAAATCATTATTCCATTTAAATAATGAAATGTGACCTGTGATGTGAAACATGTTTTGAAATGAAGCCCTGCTGGTTTTGAGTCACCACCTTGTGTTGCACTGTTGTTGCTATTCTTGATTTAACCTGCATCATGTATACTTGGGCCATGTGCTATGTCAAGGATTTACAAATCAACTTGCCTGACTCCCTTGACAAGCTCAAAAGTCTAAAGATTGTTTTGATGCCTGTCACTGTCTTTAGATGAGTAAGATGGTTATTGTTAATAATATATTTAGTGAGATTTCACTGACAGCTGTATTTGGAAATTAAAGGTACTTATCTCCTACTATTAACCACCAGGATTTCATTCAAAGTGTGATCAATGAACTGAAAATGTTACACCCACACGTGGTGTTTTTGATCTGTTGTTTATTAACAGGAGGCTGATAGACATAAATACTGCCTGGCAAACAATTAAATGGATAAAAATAAGTGCTCTCAATCTAAAAAGTTAGCTTGTCAAATATTTTGATGCATGTCTGTGATTTCAAGATGACTAAATGATAATTGCAAAGTACATTGATAAAATCAGTGTTCACCAATTTTTCAGTTGTGAGTATCAATTAATCATTACAGAGAGTCTAGCTTTCATTATTCTTGATGCAGTTGATGAAATGAGTGTGCTGTCTTATTTAGGCAAGAAAGGAAACGTGATAAAGTTTCTAGTGCTAATGAAACTGTTTTACAGAAAAATGATTAAAATTAAATGCTCTTTCTCTCTCTCTCTCTCTTAAAATCTAGCTATTTCAAAAACATTTTCTACCTATATAAAGAGTAACAATTATTATATGATAAAAGAGAAATTATGTCATGTAACTGAAATACTTGCATTGATAACCTCCTTAATTGGAAGTTACTTAGGTACTAAGTGAAAACTGTGTGTTTCTGCTGAAGTCATCAAAGTGGAGCTGCACAAAGTTTTTAAATTGCTTCCTTTTTAGTAGTAAACAAAGCCCCATTAATTTTTTGATTATGAGATCACTAGTCAAGGTCACAAAGACTGACTGAATAAAACTTGTTTCAGCTCAGAAAGTTTTGTTTAAGACTATATGCCTTTACCAAATTTTACGAATGCTTGCACTTGTGTTAAGGACACCAGCTGATTTAAAGGCTTGAAAAGTCAGCAGAAAGGTGACATGTATTTACAAAAAATGTTTCCTTCACTGCATATTGAGTTCTAGACCATGTACCTCTGAACCAAACATTGTAGATGACTTGTGTTTTGGGTAACTGGGTCAAAGTTCAAGGTCACTGATCTTCCCATAAAGGGGAATGTTTTTTCTTTTAAGTAACTTTAATTTCACCCCAAATAATGGCACCAAACTTTTATGATAGTAAATGCTGATGTTGGAAGGAAATGGGATACAGATAAATATTAAGGTCACAGTGACCCCAATACAGACAACTGGTTTGTTATGATGTCCAGTATCAGACATTCCTTGCTAGTGTCTACATACAGAACTATAAAACACAGGTGGATGTATGATGTTTGTTTCATCCTAATCCTTTTGATGATGCATTTTGTTATACTCCTGACTCTCTAGAGGTGCAGTTATATAGAAACCCTTGTGTCTGTCAATCCATCCTTCTGTCCTGCACACACTCTTGTTAGTGCAGATTAGTCCCCTTGTTTTTGATTGTCATGAGGCTTGGTAAATTTTATGGTCATCACTTGAAGATGTTCATATCAGATCAGTTTACTCTGCAATTTGTATAAAGTTACTGCCCTTTTGTCTTGTGGCTGAATGTATTGATTGACACAAGATTGTTAGCACAAACATTCTTTCAGTTTTTGATGGACTGCCATGAAAGTTAGTCAGAATTATGGGCATGAACTGAATATGTTCATATCAGTAAATCACTTTATTCTCCCATATCTTTTATAAGTTGTTGCCCTTATTTATCTTGAAGCAGTGTAGGACACAAGATTGTTAATGCCACTGGTTCTTCAGCTTTTAGTGGATTGCAAGAAAACTTGATGTATATGACCTTCCAGACAGACCAATTTGAATAAAATAAAATGAAATACATGAAGCATTTAATACACTTTCAAATAAAACAGTAGTTGGTTACTTGATATTGTCAAGCATCACACACACACGCATGCACACACACACACACACACATTCTTGTATTTGGTGGATATCGAGGACTTGTGTATTCTGTACTATCAATACAAACTAAGGATGCATGCTATTGACAAACTGCAGAGACTGGACATTGGTATGTCATGGACAACAAAACGCATTTACACATCTAGTCTGAACTATCAATTTAAACTAAGGACGCACTCTATTGACAAAATCACGGAGACCATGGACATTGGTACTTTTTAACCAACAAGGACATGTTTACACATCTAGTCTAAACAATCAATCCAAATTAAGGACGCACACTATTGACAAAATCAAGGAGACTGTGGACATTGATACATCATGAACAACAAAGATGTATTTACACATCTAGCCTGAACTGTCAATGCAAACCAAGGATGCACACTATTGACAATATCACAGAGAACATGAACATTAGTACCTCATGAACAACGATTACTTATTTACACATGTAGCCATCAGTACAAGCTATGGTCGCACACATCTAGTCTGAACTATCAATGCAAACTAAGGATTCACACTACTGATAAAATCACGGAGACTGTGAACATTGGTACATCATGGACAGTGAAGACGTATTTACACATTTAGTCTGAACAATCAATGCAAAGTAGGGACCCACAGTATTGACAATATCACAGAGACTGTGAACATTGGTACCTCATGAACAACGATGTCACATTTACACACGTAGCATGAACTGTCAATAGAAACTAAGGACACACACATCTATTCTGAACTATCAATACAAACTAAGAATGCACACTCTTGACAAAATCATGGAGACCGTGGACATTGTTACATTATGACCAATGGGGACATGTTTATACATACGGTCTAGTCTAAACAATCAATACAAATTAAGGACGCACACTATTGACAAATTCATGGAGACTGTGGACATTGATACATCATGTACAACGAAGACGTATTTACACATTTAGTTTAAACTATCAATACAAACCAAGGATGCACACTATTGACAATATTATGGAGAATGTGGACATTGGTATATCATGACCAATGAGGACATTTTTTAAAAAAGATTCACATTTAGAAAATGATAACATGTAAGGAGATAAATTATACTGCCAAATAATATTTATTTTCTATTTTCAGAAACTTTGCATATTTAAATTTCATGATTTATTCTTTTACAATCATGTATAATTTTAAATTCCAAATATTTGTGTGAGTTTAAATTTTATGGATCTCTGATCCCATTGCTAAAATGGCGCAGTATATAATGCCATGAAATTTACCTTTAAATGGATTATTGTGCAGTCAGGAAATTATACATTGGAATGGTAGTATTGTTTAAATTACGTTTAAAAGAAATAAAAATCCAGATATTGCCAAACTTATTTATTTCAATTGACTGAACAATGACAAAATGTTGAAGTCAATTTTTCACGGTTGGTTTGTGTAGCTTAAAATTACGAGTGACAGTAGAAACAAACATTAGGCTGTTCAAGCAATCGTACAAGAACAAAATTTTCTATGACTGGATAATATTCTCTATTTTGTAATTAAAGAAAACAAAAAAACACTTGTTTCACCAGTTATAATCAAAGATGCTATTTTAAAAATCCATGTTAGGATGGATTTTAAAATTTTTATTTTTTTTATCAGTTATACTGAATGTGAATTTGTTTTTCATTCACAAAGTGATAAAGTGTTCCCGATAATTTGAACTGATATTTTTCATTTCGTTTTCCTCTTACATGTGTGTGTTTTCAGGAAGTTGTTTGTTTCCTTGCCCAATACCACTATTTGATGCTTCCATTGCATTTTTATTCCAGTTTTATTTCCTTTTATCACAGATACGCATTTTTGGCACTTAGTATTACGCTTGCCTACCTGTCCGTCAGCGATAAATCGATACAACTCATAATTCAGATCAAAACTATTTTCCCTACATAGTACCTTCATTTATTTGTCAGTACTGAACCTTCTATTGTATACAAATCCAAACAGATCATATGTTAATCCAAAACATCTTCAGATATAAATTCACGATGAAGATCCTGTCATAAGTTAACACACATTTTTGAAATGCTGACCTATATACAAATCAAGGAGGCATGGGTCACAGATTTCATATTGCTGGGGATGCATGAGTGACAGATTACTTATTGTGCATTGTCGCAGTATGAAGCTGTGTTATACCACGCTGTAAATTGTTTTCATGTTGAGGATAGGTAGGCTGTTGATATATTGTAGTGTGCTGTTGTAAAAGTCATAGCAGATGCTATTAATAATGTTGCCCACATTGCAAATTCTAACAATTATGTGATATCAGGATGGATTGCTTATAAAAAATTCTCATAAAGAAGGTCGGGATTATTGCATCTTATGGCATGATAACAGTAAGCATAGATATGGGTTTTTTTTATGTGAGATGATGATGAAATTCAGGGCCCAGTTTAAGTATACCTTAAGATTATGTGAGACACTAGATATATGGATGAATTCTATGCCAAGAAGTTAAACAGCATAGATCTTAATTCATTTTGGAAATACTTTTTTTCAAGAGACTAGAAAATGCTCACCCCCACCCCCCCAATGATGTGGGTAACGTGACAGGTCAGCAAGATATTGCTGTAATGTGGCAAAGACATTGTGAGATACATAATTCATGTAAAGGTAAAAAAGAAAGAAAAAAAGGAAACCCACCCCACCACCAAAAACAAACATGAACGTTAAGTATTGGCTAACTTGAAAACAACAGAAATTGCACATAGAGATAATGAATTTGTACATTTCATGAGATTAATAATAATATTGATAAATTTAAAACCCAGTCATTCGACGAGTTTTGATTCTGATTCTTTTCAGCTAGACTACCTTAAATATGCTACTGAAATCTTGTGTGCTAATCTTGCTTTGTTTCAGTAAATCCAATAAAAAAGAAACTATCATGTAATAGACTTTCATTTGTCTTTAAATTTCTTCATGAACAAGAATGGTGTTTTAAGACATTTTACAAGTTTATATGAACAAGGGGTGTTTTTTCTTTTGTGTCAAATTTAATTTGAACGTATTATGTTTTAGTATTAAGCATAAGGCAACAAAACCTGACACTTATAGCATTCTTTGATTTAGAGCCAATGCAGAATAAACTTTATAGCAGTATGGTTCTGTATTTATGTAGGAAAATATCAAACCTGATTTTCAGTACAGTATTATATTATGGCAAAGGATCATCTTGAAACAAGGATTTATTAGCCAATCCACTAATCATACCGCTTAATTCCAATACTCTCATCCTTGATACATGCATCACTATGCTGAGAGTCTGCTAACTTGGCAAAGTTTAAAGTTTTAAGTGGTATTTGTATGGTCGCAACCAATATATGACTTTAAGTGATCCACGATACTCAAAGTATACGATGTTTGAGTTTTCAGAGTTAATCATATTTGAAACATGATACATTTTTAAGCAGGTACCAACCCCCCCCTCTTTCTCTCTCTCTCTCTCTCTCTCTCTCTCTCTCTATATATATATATATACATATATATATATTCTCTAGCCAATGGTCCGATATGTTAACCCTATCTACATAGGGCTAATATGTTGGAACCTTGGCTAACGAAGATGATTGTATAGCTCATCAACAACAATATTGAAACTCCTCAAACCCCAACCGTCTCTGTACTGGAATGCCTTTAACATAGAAATTAATATTTTCAGTGGGGGGGGGCAAGTTTTCCTTCCTTAATATCATCATTTTCCCCCAGTAAATCGAAACCCCTCTGCTTGAAAACCGAAGCAAAGTTTGATCCTGAATCTCAGTTTTACACTAATAAAACCGTAACTCACTTCGAACTTGGTAATGGATTATAGCTGCTAAATTCCTGACATGTGCTCAACCAGATTATTTATGCGTAGCAGTACTGTAGTAAGCTTATCAGGATGAAAAATGTGTTACAGGCACACGTCGTTACAACACTGACATGCGCTGACACAGATTAGTACTGGGTATGGGTTAAAGTGAATGAAGTAATGCACCATCAAACAGAGACAGATTTGATGGTGAATTATTAATAACTAAATTATTGTAAATAAGTCACATAAGGAAGATTAATTCTATCTGCTTAGTATATACTTGTGATTGTTGCCTTTCATTTGTATAAAGGATCCAAATAACGATGTTTGTTTGTTTGTTTGTTTGTTTGTTGTTTCTTTCTTGTTGCCTTTTTATCATTAGACTAACATACCTGGCTAATAAAGCCCCGGTATTTCATTAAAAAAGAGATATTGGAACTTTTATGACAATAATAAGAATATACGCTTGTATATTTTCAGTTAGTAGCTTCATATAATTTGAACTGTTTTCATTGGCCAGAAAAACGGACCATGGAAAAATTGAAGGCATTTTATAAAGAGTTAGTAGAGGCTCATTTATTAATTTGTAGTGTTTTCCACAAGTTTAACTTGATTTGTCATTTCATATCAATTGAAAACTAAGTTTAACCTCCATAAATGAATAACAAGTTTTCCCATCCAAATATGCTAACAGACAGACCTCTTAGCTGAATATCAAACCGTTACAGCTGGATAAAGTAATTCTCTCACAAGGAGTTCCCATGCAATATGGACATAAAAGAAAATAAAAGAATAAGAAAGAAAAAAATACTGTAGAGATATGCCTGTTGTAAATTTAGTTAGCATGTTATTGCAACTAACAAAGCATTAACTGCAAAATAGTTCTTTTTTTTCAAAATAATCTTTAAATTCATGAAGAATACGTGGAAGGGTTTACTTGTCGATACAACTAAGAATGAGGCCATTAATTTGTACATAGACATTATTTCCCAAACCAGATAATGATGATATCAAATCAAAAGAAAATTAAGCATCATGTGATCTTTTACAAAAGTTAGTAAAATATTATTTGTGGTAAAACATAAATATTTGTGGTTTTAATGTCAAATATATATAGATCATATCTACATTGTTGTCATGGATACTGTTATTATTTTTCATTGTTTAGTGGAAAAACATGACATCGCCATGAATTACAATGTCCTGAGTGAAAGTACAGGTTTTCTCTACTCACAAGTGGAATTCCATTGGTATCAATTATAGAAGTAATGATTTTCTTTCTTATGGCATATGTTTTACTTTTGCGGAGTTGTTTTTGATGCCTTTTTATCAGCTGTTGAAAGATAGGTCTAAATAATTCATAAGTTCGCAAACATAAATATTTCCTGAGAAGTTTTGTATAATTTTGTAATCATTGACTGATATTTAAAACAGTGACCATTTGGGAAACTTTTCATACCAAAAACGGCGCTAGTTTAGTAAATTAGAAGAAAAAGGCTTCGCCAAACTGCATTGTACAGTTAAATTCCATATTTAGAAGTTTGTTACTGTGTGAAAAAACTTCAAATATGCCATTTTTTAAATAAAAGTGTTGAAGTATTGTACCTTTTGTGTTTGTTGTATAGTGACATTATTGTGGGATGAAGCTTAAAGTTGGCCATTGAAACTGATGTTGCACTTACTGGTCAATAAAAACGTAATGTAGATGCTGACAGTATCAATTCAAACTACATACACTGTGACATTTTCAAATAAACAGCAGTGTGATTTGGTTTTCACTTATTGTATTCATTTGAGAAATCATTGGCAAAAAGTATGGTAACAGTGCCATTTTGTACATTAGGTCTTTATTTCTATTGGTTAGTATTTTCCGGAACAGTATATGAGTTCATTCTCACTGATAACTGTATTCAACTCTTTCATGTTCCTACAGATTAAAATACAACCTCAAAATCTTAGTCACTCTTCAACATCAGAACAAGCAAAATTTAGAGTTAAATACATGTTTCTATCTGTGGCGTCAGGTGAATTTTGGCCTGAATCAGACGATTCCTTAAAGCCATTATTCAATGACCCTTACTCTTTCCTTTAGTATCGCAATACTACTATCGTTACTACTGTTACTACTACTATACTGATATTGGAATTCCCTTCCGTTTCTTGTAGCTTTTTACCTTTGGGAGGGGTATTGTTTTTTTCTAGTCCATGGGAGTAAGACATGTATAACCTAACTGGTCATGTTCTACAGCAATAATGTACAAATTAAATCAACGAATGTGGCTTTTATTTTCAGATGAGAACATTCAAAATCTTCCTAATACTCTAGGATGATCAATACTTGATCGAAATGTGAATAAGTCGCTTCAAAAATCTGATATATTTATTTTTGCTAACAAAGGCGAACTCTTGCATGATCAACTTTCATTAATTTGCATTTTGGACATGGTAATTTTTGCTTCTCATTGTTGGCTAGTGGATGTAGAGTTGGCCAAATTCATCTTACCTCGTGTCGTAAGAACAATCTGATTAAAATCAGATGTCCACTGTCCTACATGAAGATCTGATGACGAACGCTTAAGGGTCATGTGACCTTTGAATTAAGCCAAAGGAAATGCAGCTTTCAAAAATCTGAAAGTGAATCAATTTGTTCAGTACACATTCATGCTTTTCATCCACACTGCTCAGTCCCCAAACGTGAAGAGATAAGACTTCATCTGATTGGTTGATAAAATTAACAATTATGGTAATAAAATAGGTTAACAGAACATGACTCCTAAGTGGTCGCTGTCAGATCTTCACGTAGGACAGCAGAGATCTGAATTTAATCAGATTGGTCTAAATTACTTGTGCTGATGTACCTTAAAATGCCAAACTAAATCAAATCATTTTTACTTTGGAATGTATGTCATTGCCAAAGATGATATGTCGTCGTAAAAATCATCTCTTTAATTTCTAAAACTGGTCATATTATGATCATTGCAAACCATTGGGTCAGTGAGAAGAATATGTTGAGGATATAATACTATACTTCATTTTTAATATTGTCTTACTTATTTTTAAATCTTATACACATTTTTGTACATATGTCATTATACATGTAATTTTCTGACACATTACAGGTAAATATGCATGACTGTTACAGGATAATGTTGAGTCAGAAACTGAATATTTGGTAATAAAGATAAACGTCATCAAGTTTAGACAGAACATGAATATTTTGTTGTAGCAAATGTTTCAATGAGTACTGAATGTATAATTTGTCATTTGTGAATGATCTGAGAGAAGGGTGTTTTTTGTTTCCTTCTGGGTACATCGGAATGAAAGAACTTGGATTATTTTATTATAATTTGAAATAAAAATATTTTCAATTCATCCATATGTAACGCATGGTTCAACATAAAACTGGTCGAATTCAGCTATTCTACTGACTTTACCTCTGTTTATTGTTGGTCCTACATCACAAGTATTCTATTGCAGCTAGTAGTACATTGCCATGGAAACAGCCATTACCAGCTTTGCTAATCAGGCCTAAATTTAGAATTGTTTTGACTTGTGAGTAAATATTCTTTTTAAAAATGTAACAAACATGTCATATGCTAATACCTTTAACATTATGTAAAAGGAGGAGTAGCTAAACTAAATCGCTGAATAAAAACATGAAATAATGACAATTTTCAGGAGTGGGTAAGGTATAAACTTGACTTGGATGTGATAATAAAAAAATAAAGTCCTAGAGAAAGTATAATGCCATTGTAATACATAGATCAGAATGGAAATCTCATATTAAGAGAGAATTTAGAAACCTGATAAAATCAGTGTATTCATTTTCCTTGGTTTTTTTATTTTGTTGTTGTTGTTTTTTGGTTTTTTTTAGAAAATCGTGGAAAGATATGAATTAGAAATATAAATATAATGTGCGTGTTTCCTATGTGTTGGCACCAGGTAAAGAGAACAGTGTTCTACTCTCTCTCTCTCTCTCTCTCTCTCTCTCTCTCTCTCTCTCTCTCTCTCTCTCTATATATATATATATATATATATATATATATTTATATTTATGGTGTATAATTGTAACTCACTATAATAATCCTTTAATGACCTGATTTCTGTCTATGGAATCTGGAGTGACTGTGTACTTGGATAAAAATGGTGCATGTGGGCAAGGCTATGGGTGCCATAATTCACGGACTCAGGTTCGAATCTAGGTAGAGTACAAATGAAAAATCTTCTTACCTGTACAGTAGAACCTGTCTTGAAAGACCACCCCTTCTGCCAGAAAATTATGGTCTTTCAAGACAGGTGGTCTCTCATAACAGATCATAACACTATATAATCAATAAATCTTTGCATTTAGAATAAGGTCTCTCAAGACAGATGGTCTCACATAACAGTGATCTTTCAAGACAGGTTTTACTGTATTATAATATTCTTTCTCCATGTCTACAAATTCACTTCTTAGTGTCCCGCATCCTTCTGTACTATCCTTTGATAGCATTTTCTGCTCTGGTAGGACTCTGGAGTGACAGTGTACTTAGATGATAATTAATTACTGGGTGGATATGTGGGTGTGTCTTCTACGCAGAATATCTATATCAGCAACTTTGTGGCATCCTTGTTTTAGGATGTGTGCATGGTCAAGGGGTATATATATATATATATATATATATATATATATATATATATACACACACACACACACACGTGATAATTGGCATGTGCAGACAATGTGATGGGTGCCATAACTCATGGACACTGGTTCGAATCTTAGTAGAACATTTTTCAGTCTATATGAATCTCTTCTTTCTCCATGTCTAAAAAACCACTTCGTATAATCACACATCCGGTGCAGATGATAGTTGGAATACATATTTTTATTCAATTGTAAAATTGTAATATTTACATCTAGATATTTATACTGTTGTAGGTTACTCTCATTGACATGTGAATGAGTAGTTATTAGAACATGCAAGTCACCCAACAGCTTACGACCTGTTCTTATCTGCCAATTAACCTTATTTACATTAGGGGGTGGGGGTGGCCGTGTGGTCTAAAGCACTTACTGTTGCAGATCACTGCCATCTCAACTCTGCCTGTTTGGGTTTGAGTCTCTGTTTCAGCCAATGTGCCTGCATGAGAATGTTTGAAAGTAACTTCCAGTGGGTCGGTGTTTCTTCACGGGGTTTTGTCGGGTTCTTCCTCAACCAGTTATACTGGCTGCCATATATAGCTTACTGTGTGCTGAAAAATGGCATTAAACCCTACAACAGCATCATAAGGTGTGGCGTGAAACATCCCTTATCCCAGCTCATGCCTCTGAGGATGTTGCACAGCTTTTTTTAGAATAATGTGTTGCATGCATAATAGCCACAGTGGCTTCTAAGGTGAACAATATTAATAGTTTCTGAAGTTGGTTTTTATTGCCAATGATTTCGAGAAGAAGAAGGAAGAAAACTTTGGTTTTCATCAACTAATTATGGTACCTATGCTTTCTTACCACAAAAAGGAATGTTTACTAGTGTTCTGTGTATTTTATGCCTGTTACAAGGGCCAACATTGTGTAGGTCCTGATCATTTTGGCCGCTGGAGACTATTAAAAACTTTGTAGAGGCAAGTTATGTAATCTGTAAATGTTATATTGTTGTAAAAGAGGTCACAATCATTTTGGCCACTGGAGACTATGAAAAACCTTGTAAAGGCAAGCTATGTAATCTGTAAATATTATGTTGTTGTTATAAAAGAGTTTGTATAGGTCAGCAAAAATACAAAATTTTACCTTTTGACATTGAAACATTTCGTGTATATATAGCACGGATGAACTGCACCATTTCAACCTGCATCTTTTCACCTCAGCAATGAACAGTGACGATGATTTTACCTAAAGTTGAGGGACCTTTGAAATCATCATAAATGTATGAGAGGTGTGAAGGAAGAAGCATTATTCATGTTCCTCTGAAAATATTTCTGTGAACATCCACAAATTCCTTACGCCTTAGAAACCATAACATACCACATACATTCTCTCTCTCTCTCTTTCTCTCAATCCATGAACCACAGGGCTATAAATAGTTTATAGCATAGCAAGAAAGCCTTTGCAAATGCTAAAAGCTCACCCAAAAATTGGTGGGACATTTTTTACTGAATTGATTATTGTTTGCCTGATCCCAGTTTTCATGGATTCCATACTCGACACAAACTTCAAATATATAGACCGATATATGAAAACAGTATACCTCATGACAATCAAATGTATAAACTGAGGGAATCCACATTATTAAGGGTAGATATATAATATTTTGAAGTGCATTTCTTTAATAGTTAAGGTAGCGACAATTTACTGATAACCAGATACATAGACCAGTTAAAAATTCAAACACTAACTGTACGCTGTAACTGATTTCCAACCTTTAAAACGAACTCTGTTTCATGTAATGTGCATTTTCTTGTACTAAATGAATAAATTAAGAAATGTTTATTTGCACTGTTCTAAATCTATAGAAATGCGAGTTACAGAAACATCCGTTTACATATTTTTACATTGTATTAACCATGTGCAAACATAGAGAAGAACCTCCAATTTGTATGTCACCTGTGCTGTGATTGTGTCTGACATTACTTGTTCACATTAAATAGCAGTTTCTTGCATGATGGGCAACACTACTTTATGAAACACACTGAAATATTTTATGCTGATGGAAGCAAAATCTTGAATATCTTTAAAGCTGGTTTTGTGTGTGGTTCATTAAATTTGGTAGCATCCATATTTCTTCTGTGCTCAGAAAGTTGAGAGACTGACCATACAAATTGGACTCCATTCTTCCATGGAGTTTGCGAGTCTTAAGTTTGAGACACTCAGAATTCATAAGTTAGCCTCCAGGAGGACAGGGGACATATTAGTTAGGGAAAAGAGAGAATGTGTGGTTTGCTCAAATTGTATTTTGCCTGACGATTGCCACTAAGAATGTGCGAATGGGAATTGACATTGGAGTAGATTATACAGACATGTAACTTCTGTTTATATCTGAGATACAATTTGGTAACTATTATCATACTTGGAAACAACAAACTCCTTAAAAGATCGACAAAATTGTGAAACACTGATATCACAGTGGAAAAAAGCCACTAATATTTTGATATCAGGATCTTTATTTAAAACAAAAGGAACTAAAAACTAGCCCAGTGTTGCTTTGCTGGCGGTCGACAATTCATATAAAAGTCACAGAGTATGAAGTATTAGCTTTTGACTGGTGGAACTCTGTTTTCTGACAAATATGTGCTTGCCTCAGGTTGATGTAAAGGTTCTTTTGTATGATTCGTAGCCGTTTTTAAGACACATGCTTAGTTAAAGGGGGGGGACTGAAGGTGAAACAATTCCAATGGTTAGCTGATCGCTAGAAGAGGGCAGTTTTATTATTCATATTTTTGTATGTAAAAAACATTAGATTGTGATGAATAAAAATTCGAACAGGAAACTTAAATCACTGGCAGACTAAATGAGTTTCAATCCCTTTTTCTTTCTATAGATGGTGATAGAAACAACAATCAATGTTTTCTCTCAAATAGAACATAAATGGAACATCAGTGTGTCATAGTTTCCAGTTATACATTAGTTTGATATAAATGACTATTATAATGATGCCACTAAAATGTTTGTAATGAATATTGTTAACTGCATTTAAAATCTGCAGTTGTCATTAACAACGGTCGAATCATATGGTATATCATCTTCCTCTATAATGGCATTTACACTAACCTTTAATTTGAAATTAATTGAAAATGAAGTGCGATCACGTCATGGTGTGATTCTGAACCTGTGACCTGTTTTGTCAATTTAGAACTCATGACGTCACATATTGGCGTTTGAAAGAAAGCGTCTGGTGTTGAAAAAACAATTACAAAGTCTTTGCAGATACTTTCATTGTTTCATTTATGTGTGTAATCTGCTTTAAGTATATGAATCTATCACTTGGCTATTGTGATATATATATATATATATATATATATATATATATATATATATATATATATATATATATATATATATAATATACTTATATAATATTTTCCAATATTACACTAGTTTAATAACACCTAATGATATAACAAATTATGGCATGAAAATATATAATGTTAGGGAATATAATATAAAGTCAATTCTTTATATTATTTTTACAGTCCTTACTGAGTAATATTGGTGTTTACATGTAATACCATGGTAAATTTGATAAGATTTTAAATTTTTTAAGAGTCCTTAATAATTCAATTCATTCCATATATTTCGTTTAACATAGACACTCGTGTAAGACCCTCCACCCACTATATTGTTTGCATTCCATTATAAGGTTTTACTGAAAAACACCTTGCTTAAATAAAAGATAACTTCATTCTGTCCTGCCCTAACAGTCATCTGCAAAGTTATTACTTAATTTTGCCTGTTACACCAGTAAGACCCGTAAAATGCAGACAAGCTTGACCTCTCTTTCACCTATTAGTAACTGTACATGAAGATTCATTCTGTCTGGGCAAAGCTATGGAAACGTTCTTTCCAGGCCCACTTGATCAGCATGAAAGCTTTGGATCAGTGCTAAATTCATCAGTATTATAGAATTTGTTTGCCATTTATCTAATGTTTAAAACTGAGAGAATTGTACAAGAAGAATGAAAAAAAAACCCAAAACCCAAACAAACACTTGTGTAAAATGAGAAAACTCGTACTATTACATTTTTAAACCAAGGTTTCTGTTTTACTCATTTATGGATAATTAAAAATATGTGAATTATTAACATAGAATACATAAATTCTCCAGCCCAATATTCGTATTCCGTTTTTAAGAATGATACGTTCTATGCTTATACTTTCCGTACTAATATTAAAAGTATGTCAGGATAATAAAAATGAAATAAAAGAAACTTTAATCATATTATTGTAAAAATACAAAGTGTTATTTGTGTTTTTTCATATTTTATTTTTGTTGACAATGTGATAGGCAGGAAAGCTACATTATACATGTAAAAATAAAACTTAATAATGCCTACTGCGTTCTTTGCACTTTAAGATACATTTCATTGTCTAGGTTTTATTGTTCATGTGCAAGTTAGTCAGGAAATAAGGTCATTGCAGTGTCATAACCTCGCAGGCGTTAAATCAGACTCAAATTAATCGAGTGTAGTAAGTTTCAGTAAAAAGACATCAAACTGAAGATTCAAGTTACATGTGACTTACATAAAACCAACTCCAGCACCTAGGTGTAAATAACATGATTTTTATGTACTCCTTGTTACACAATGACCGATATTGGGAAACTGATTCTTTTTGCATATATAAATCTCACCCATTTATTATCATGCTTCGGTGATATAATGTCTGGTTTCTTTAAAAAAAATTTTAGAAACTGGCATGTGCAGAGAGTGTGCATGGCCAATGTGCATAAGCAGTTAATTTGCTCAATGTGCCGATTCATTATTGGTTAATAACTGTTAGGCTCTCAGAAAACTCTGAGAAAAAATAATAATTAAAAATATAATAAATAAAAATTAATAATTTAAATTAAAATTAAATTAAATAAAAATTAAATTAAATTAAAATTAAGATCCTGTTTTTTATCAACTGTTGTGTCCATCGAGAAGGAAGTGTCATTCATTAAAATGAAAACTCTTATCTGCACATATATGCATATAATTCTACAGGAAAATTAAGGCCATGTTTTTTGTAACAACTATTAGTAGGGACAGAGTTTAGTTATCAATGCTTAAAATGTTTTGTGAACAATAAAGTAAAACTATCATTTTGTATTTACATTTTGTGTGTTGTTTTAATAAGACTTTGTTTACAACAGAACTATGGATACAAACACAATTCATGATATGTTAATCAAGTCATCAAATCACCAACTGAAGCAAGTATATACATTTAAAAGAACATTGAATGCATTCAACAGTTTATGATTGCTAGCACGTGTAGTCGCAGGTCTTATGAGCGTGATAATGAAAAACATATTGCTGTAGTTAAATGTTTCATTTTGGGACTGATCATCTTGATGATAAATGTTTGACCTCTATATACTATATTTATCTTTCTATATATTTACTGAAGTTCTATGTGTGTAACTTCCAAATTCAGTTTGTGATAATTCGATCTCACCATAACGAGATTTTTCACTTGATTCACATCTGTTCTCTCCTGTTTGAATACTAAGTAGGCAAATGATGAAATACGGGCAGATATAGCTAATTTAATAATCATAAAATAAATTTTGAATATCAAGGACGTCTTTTCAATATCTTTACATGTGTAAAACCTCACCGCAAACAGGAGGTTTTAACTTTACAGATGGGTGGAATAATTAAGCAATTTCGGTACAATTCTACAATGAATTCATGCGTATTTCTAATAGCATTTTGATGTACTTCTTTCGTACATGTCGTAGATTTATTTGCCTGCATTGGATGTGTATGGTATGAATGTATCATGAGTTTCCTAACACTATTGTCCCACATGCATGAAATATTAATAAAAATACCAGGAACTGTTATATGCACCAGCTTTTCTTCTTATAGTTTAGCTAAGTTATTAGTATTTGATGCTTGGATCTAAAAGGAGATAATGCATTTTTGCAACATGTAATTTGATAGCAGAGATCTCTCTGTAAGTTTTCCACCAGGCATTTGAGGAATATGGTTTCGGGTGTGTGTATCGCCAGCTTTGGAAGAAAGATACACTCCAAAATTGCGAACAAGCACCAAGCGTGTAAACGGGGACCTTTCTAGGCTAAAATAGTTGGTAGAAGCAAGATTTTACCATTTTTCCAACAAAGGATGTCCTCGGTTGGAGGTGTGTCCTTGGTACCATGGTGTTTAATCTCATGAATGTCCTCGGTTTACACCAAATACCAATGTGCGCACACACACACACACACACACACACACACACACACACACACACACACACACACACACACACACACACACACACACACACACACACACACTTTCTGTTTGCCTTCCAGACAGACTGATTTAATAAAATAAAATGAAATACTTGAAGCATTTAATACACTTTCAAACAAAAAATTGTTGGTTACTTAACATTGCATTGTCAAGCATCACACACACACACACTCTAAATTTCTGACTTTAAAACTGATTGGATTACATTCAGGCTTTCCTGTTGGTTGTCAATAGTTCAGTGTATAGTTTATTAGTATTCATATTTGCATGCCTTACAGACAGGATCAAACTTTCCCAAGATCATGTTAAAGACCTATAATCATTTATTGGGTTGCTTTGTTGAACAAGAGGCTTAGTGTATATATCCAGTACATTATTAAAAATGTGTAAGTTTTGTTAGAATTAATCATCTGAAGTATAAATTGTCAGTATTATAAATACGTTATTTACATTCGTCTATGCAGATGTCAGTCTTTTCTAGTTAAGTCTGGGACTGAGTTCTGCACTCGTGCATTTAACTGGATTCAGTCATGTTATGATGTTGATGGATGTTGTATACACCAGAATGGTTAAAGTCAATATGGCATGAACAGGATTTGTTAAGAATAAAATGTACCTCCTTGCAGCAGTGCACAGATGACTCGGACTTTATCATCACTTGTCTGTTTACACTTAGTCAGTAGCATATATATATTTTGTATTATGACTTGTCCTTCAAACATCTAAGCCTTTTAAGTCATAACCATGGCTACTAGGCATGGATGAAGAGTAAACAATTACCAGTGAATGCTGACAACATTGAAAATACATTGACTAGCATAAAAAGGAAGGATACAATATTAAAAGGATTTACAATGAAGAAGTGAAATTTAATTTAAAATTGGAAATTTGACAAATTTAGTGTGTGGAACTGTTATTGTGATCTAGCATCAGCCATCATGGTGACATATTTTTGTTTGTCAACTGATGAAGTTATCAGGTTTAGTGCTGTTATAAAGCTTATTTGGATGCAAATTTAGGTGTCAGAAAATTTTTCTGGGTGTGATAAATTCATATGAAGTACAATTCTAGTATATTGTATGAGTATTTAACAATGTGCAGGATCAAACTTCAATGATGATGGTGCGGTTGCTACCGCGTGACTGGCAATCACACTTGACCCATAACATGAACAGTTGCTTACAGATTTCAGGGTAAGTCACAATCATTACATTTCCATTTGGGGCCCCAGGTGGTCTAAAGTACTTGCCTTTACTGATCACTGTCATCTTACCTCAATCCATCTGGGTTCGAGACTCAAACACTGCCAATGTGGGTTTGTGAGAATGCAGCCAGTAGCTTCTCATGTGTCAGTGGTTCTTATTGGGGTTTTCCCAGGTTCTTCCTCCACCAGTTATACTGGCTGCCATATATAGCCTATCTTGCGCTGAGTAATGGTGTTAAATCCCACGACAAGAACAACAACATTTCCAATGACATTATAATCTTCAAATTCACTCTTTCAGCATACATGCACAACATATTTAATTTACGACATGAGAAAAACCACCATCCCTACCCATCATATCATAGCTTTCAGTCTATTGCAATATAAACAAATCACTGTAATCATGTGAATGTTGTTAGAGTTATTGCCATTTTTCTCTTTGAGTCTTATGTAGTGTGTGCCAGAATCTTGTCGACACAGCTAATCTCACTGTTTTTTGTGTATCACTGTGAAACTTGGTCCATGTTATGGTCATCACTGTAGGATGTGCATTTTCACTTTAGCTTTCTATTTTTTTGTTAGAGCGATTGGCATTTAGGTCCTGCATGTGAATGTGGTATAAGACAGAAAGTGTGGCTGTTCTGCAGTTTATTATGGAGTGTGGGAAGCTTGGTATAAACTCCCTTGATTGTCATAAGACTTATTTTCCCCTTTACAGCTGGATGTAGATTGAGTCCTGAATGAAACTCTTTTAGCTTTTTAGTTTTTGGTGAATTGGTGAAGACAGTCATTTAACTATTTTCAGAGGAGTTATATGCTTATTTTACTTTAGAATTATCTCCATCAAAGAGCATGTTGGGGAAGCAGGGGTATTTTTGGTGAAAAATTGTTCACCATTCCTTCTGATTTTTCTCTGAGATATGCTAACAAGTGAAGAATGTTACTTACATTTAACAGAAAGCATCATAAGAACCTAAACAGAAGATTGTATGTTTATGTTCATTCAGTCTGTTGGCTTTTGCATAGGATGATAGATCAAACAGGTGTGATTTTGCTGGTTCTGAAAAAGACATTTTAGGTAAAAATTCCAGTCATTTCATATATAAATGCAACTACCAGAAAATGCAACATGACCTATACAGAATTTTAGCTCTGCTGGTTAAAGACCAGAAGAGGCTATGGAATGGCTTGTTGACTGTTGTCTACATATCTGTTAATGCAGGTTTGTTATCTCTACTTCTGAACTGGATGGAAAATTACTATGAAACTTTATACACACATTTATCCCAAGTTTAGTTGATTCAAATGAAATTGGTGCTGATTGAAGATCCTCTATGGTCATCACAGTGATCATCTTGTTGGTCCCTCTAAATATCAGCATGGTGGTGTCACTGAAAGATTTCTCATTATGTCTAATTGGTCCTAAATGAAAATGGTGCTTACTCAACATCCAATATGGCCACCATATTAAAGGAGCCAAACTGAAAATCTTGTTATTGCCACTCCATAATTGAAAGTCATATTGACACTGAGTCTCCACTGGAAGACTTCATAAGGTGTCTGATGGGTTCTCATTGAAAATGATGCTAATCTGACTTCTAATTTGGCCACCATGGTGGCCATCTTGAAAATCTTTTTGCTACAACTTATGAATGGATATCCATATTTAACATAGAGTTTTCACCAAAGGTTGTACTCTACAGTTTTGTATTTTGCCCAATTTTCCTCACTGGTTATACTGGCCATTTAAAAAAGACCTTGTATATCAAAGAACTTTTAATTCCCTTTATTTTGGTGTATGATTGATGAGTGTAATATGGGTTGTCAACTTTTCAAAAGCCAAGTAGGGAGAATGAATAAAAAAATAGGGAGATTGGGACCTAAAATTGCATGGTTTTCCACAGCATTTTTTAAGCCTGTTTTCACTAAATATTGACTGATCTTTTGGTTCCATGTGCATGAAATTCTCAAGGGACACACCATTCCTCCCATTGACATGCCTTATTTCCCCAGGATGTGCCCTCTTTTTCATATTCTGGTAGCTGTGGCCAAACTGCTCAATAAATAGCTTAAAAAGGTTTGTCTTAAGAAAACGAGAGAGAAAGCCAGTGTGACTAATTAACAGTTAATTCTTATCATTTCAATTGTCTTGTAAAAAGGACAGGCCCTCCAGCATACTTCAAAGAAAACATGTTCTTCTGTGTGTTATGTAAACAGCAGGAATTGATTGGCGAATAAATAAAGCCCTATTTTGTTGTTATAATTAACAGTGCCTAAATATGCCTTCTCAAGCGTTCTCATGTGGCCACTATTTTTCACACATTTTATATCCCACCTTATTTCTTTATTGTCAACTCATAGGGCATTTAACACTGTTTACTAAATAACATATTTACTGGTATTCTGAAGTAGTATTTAAGGGCACATATGGTTTGTTTTTCTTAATCTTTCTTTTAATTTAATGATGGTAATTAACATTTGTGTATATTGTACAGAAATGCCATGTATTTACTCATGTAAGTTTCTTTTGTGGGAATGGAGATGCTACAGTATTTGCAGTGATCATCCTTGGTATTGAAACTTAATTGCTCACAATTTTATTGCTGCGGTCTATTTTTGTTGTAGTTTATTTTTTGATTTTAGTATTGTTGTGGCAAAAAAAAAAATCATAAGTTCATGTGAATAATGATCAAACTTAACATTATATTTATTGAAGAAAAAATTCTTTGTAATATGATAATTATTTTGTCAAAGCAATATTCACAGGTGATAAAATAGAACTGTTTATGTAGAATTATTTTTAGGAGAAATGAAAATCAACAGACATAATGTAATAATTGGAAGTTCTCTGCAAAAATCAGGAGATATTATGAAATTGGGAGGTAGGCATGGAAGGATCCCAAAAATTGTGAGTTTTTTCCTACAGGCGTGAGAGTTGACAGGTATGGGTTATAGAGTATACACCTTGGCCTTACTTCAGATGTGCACCTTTAAAAAACTGCTAGCTTTGCTCGGTCATTTTCACTTCCTGAACTTCAGAGGTAACTTGTAATAAAAGAGCTGATAACTTATTTTGTACATTTTATATCTTTTGTAACTCATTCATTGCACTTTCAGAAGCTGGTATTGTCTAGTCTGGTAACATTCATTTTCGCTATTTTAATAACTGTTAAAGATAGTGTACTTTAGACTAATTCAGACTGATTTTTTTAGCACAAGGGAGCAGACATTTTAGTTAGCTGTGTACTTAAATCATGTACAATGTCCACAAGTACAATATCTAAAGAAATTTCAGTCACAGTGCATGAAAGTAACATAGAGGTATACCAACAGTCTCTCCATTGTGCATGCTGCAAATATAAACAACTTCACCTTACACCCACCACTCTCTCAGAAGTTCACAATATATGCAGAGTGGTCCTAAAAGACTTCCTATGATGTCTATTTGTTCTTAAATGAAAATGGTGCCCGTCTAACTTCCAACATGGTCGCTGTAATAGCCATCTTAAAAATTATGTTATCACTAATTTTATCTCTACTCCTTTAATGGATCATCAGAAAGACTTCTGATGGTATCTAGTTGTTTCTGCATGAAAATGGTGCTGATATGATATTAAAGGTGGCCACTTCAGTGTCCAATTTGAAAATTCTTTTATCATTGAGGTATATCAGAGATGGTTTCAGTGCTTGTGGTCAAGAAGAAGAAATGTTATTTTGGATTCGAGGACAGTAGAGCATCAGTCACTTCGAGGGACTCTTGTTTTAGTTATTGTCTTAGTAAAATAGTTTTACAACATATGAACTTATAACTAATGCACAGTATTATTAAAACTGTTGAAAAATGAAGGATACATAAAAGGGTTGGTTAATTATTTCAGTGACACCTTGTGGTTACCACTCTGAAAAATATATTTCTGATCCAATTTTGATGAAACTTGGAAGATGGGTTTATATCATTTCAAACAAGTTAGATAATTAGCAGGATGAACACATATGTATTAATAAGGTGATCTTTCGTCTGAATGACTGATCTTGTTGCCACTGTGGAAACCATATTTCTGATTTGATTTTAAACAACTTGGAATGTTGGCTTATATGATCAAGATCTTACATAACTTTGATAGTGAATGAGGTCCAGACATATTAATGAGGTGATCTTGGCATTTTGCTTGGCTGAGTTTGTTACCACTCCAGAGACTGTGTGTCTTGTTCAGTTTTGAATAATTGCAATAGCATTAGTTGGTAAAGGTAACTAAAATTTCCACTGGTCTGAATGTTACCACATGATCAAGATGAGTTGCATTTATTTCTGTATAAACTGAGAGAACTACTTTTCTAAACATACCCACTTCTATAAATAGTCACCCACTTCAATAAATAGAGTCACATGTAAAGCAGGACATAAACACTGCCATGAAGGCTGGCATGAGATAAGCTTCAAAGCAAAAGAAAGATCTTGCAATTAAAAAAAAAAAGAATAAATTGAATTTGAAAGACAAAAGCAACAAATATTTCTGATCATTTCTGAAAAAAAAATAATTCTGTGTCAAAATTCATGAAAAAAAGAAACTGTTGTAACTGCACTTTGTCAGTTGTACAAATTGTTCATTTTGTTCCTTCTTGTTCTTTATTTTAAGACAGAATAAAAGTCAAAACAAAGAAATTATTAGCTCATCCAGGATTTGGATTGATATACATAACACTCTGTTGAAAGCAGACAACAACAAGTTTCTATTTTAAATAAACTTTCAGATGTGAAACTGATAAAATTAGGTATTCCACAAGAATCAGTTCTTGGACCATTACTCTTTCTGCTGTACATCAATGATTTACCATATCACATTGAGTTATCCACCACCAACATTATATAACATTGGATCAACTGACCATGAGCTTAGCACTAAATTAAATCAGGATTTGGTAGAAATAAATGGTGTTAGCACAATTGTCTGAAGATAAATGCAGCCAAATCAAAACCCCAATCATAGGCAGTCAAGCAAGAGTAAAAGCTGGGAAAATGACTTCAAAGTAATGATAAAATGAATAGATATGCAACAGTCTGAAAATGAAAAACTACTTGGCATCATGATAGACAATATATTGTGCTGGAAAATGCAAGTTGATGAGGTTATTAAAAAAAGTTGTGACTGCTCCAGTGGCCTAAGTGGTTAGAGCATCTGCCTTGGATACAAGAGGTCACGAGTTCAAACACCCGCCGAGTCATACCAGAGACTTATAAAAATGGTACTTGCATCTGCCTCGCTTGGCGCTCAGCATTAAGAGGTTGCTGTTGGAACTGGTCAGCCTGGTGTCAGGATAATTTGACTGGGTGGGACATGATGCCACATGTCTACGGCATGAAGCCTCAGTGCTAGACATCACTATAAACTGCCACACAGCAGACATAGTAGTGATATGACTGAAAATTTGTTAAAGCTAGATTCAGGATCCAAATCAGGCACAGATACTCGTTAAAAAAGTTAACTCACTGCTTCATATCTTGAACAGAATAAAATCTTGTCTCCCTCAAGAACAGAGCAAGATATTCAATTATATATCATGCCACACCTAGAATATTCTTCTATCTGGGGTATGTAATAGTGATACAGAAAATCAAGAAGGATTAGTGAAATTTCAAAAAAGAGCAGCTATTCTTGATGCTGATTTAGATACACCATCAACAGATCTTTTTAAAATCGTTAAATCCTGACTTTCATTTCAGCAGAGAACTCTCTTTCAAAGGGTTTACTAGTCTATAAATCCTTACATGGATTGGCTCCTGATTATCTTAAATGTAAGTTTATATTTGTTGAAAATGTACATATGTATGAACTAAGATCCATCTCAAGCAACAATTTATGTTTAAATAAACCAAATTCAGTCTTATAAGAAGAGTTTTGCTTTTCTGGAGCCAGGCTATGGAATTCATTACCAATATAAAGTCAGCTGACTTATGTCCAGCTTTTAAAAAGAAGCTTAATCAACATTTACAGAAACAATCATTTCAACTATAATGTTTTACACATGTTCACTACTGCTGTTTGTATGAATCCTGTATGTACTTATCCTTCAAGCCATGCACCAATTTTATTGTAGCAGTAGATCACTTAATATCTAGTTTTTAATAGCATTTTTGTTGTCTTAAGACATGTCAAAATGTAAAAATTGTGTACTATATATATGTACACATGTAATTGTAGAAAGCGTCATAGAAGATTGATGAGTTTACCAAATGAACTTCTTCTGAAGTCATATTATTATTAATATTATTATTTTGATCAATATAACACTCTGAGTTCTTGAAGCAGAAAGCAAGTGTTGAAATGTGGAACTGGAGAGAGGAGGAACTGGCACAGAGTTGGTTTTTAATAAATATGTATAATTATGTTAAGTTGAGAACACAATAGATCAACCCTCTGTTCTCCATTATGACAGTATTCACATAGATATTCACAAGGAAAATGATGTGAATTGGGTTTCTTTCTTCCATGTTCTGGAAAATGGTTAAACTTTTACCTCTTATTCTTGTATGCTGAATATGAAAAAGTTTAATTTGCATACTAATGTCTCTAGATGAGAATTCCTCCCAGATGGCCTGTCTGTGATAATATGTTGTGCAAGAAATGTCTTAATTTATATGAAACCATGGAAGTGGGACTGTTGGTGGTTTGCAATTAATATTAACTTAAATATAGCATCGACATAGAAAAACAGATCTCTACAGTACAGAATTTGAGAATTCTTGCTATCCATATAAACTATACCGACTCAGTGTTTGATCACATGTCTCTGCCCAGTCACCTGATTGGCTGAATAGGACAATGTATCATAAATTTGTTACATGTATGTGCTTATATATTACTGTACAATGACATTATATCTGGGCAGAGACCTACTGTAAATGTGTATGGAACTCATCAAGGCATTTGAAAAGGATGCATTGTGTACTGTACCATTTAAACTACACAAAACACAGGTTCAGCATGATATTTAGTAGAGGGTGTGCAGTATTACCAGTATACTGGTTTCCTGTGATATCTTTTTCTGGTGGTACATACCATGGTACTTTATCACTGTACCAGTATGTCGGTAGTTTCTGTCAGTAAGGAATGCATGGAAATTCCCAAGAAATCTTATTATGGCTTTAATGATAATAACATCATATTGGCATAACATGGGTTACATAACATCACAGCACACTACACTGGCCAATTTCTGAATGTTTAAATAATGAAATCATCAGGAAGAGAGACTTTGGAATATATGGGGTTGTCAGGAATATCCAATACCAGAATGTGGAGCCACAAGGGAGTGTTATGAGGTACACCACTCCCTCAATAACTCGTGCCCGGATAACTCGCGAACCCGCTTATAATGCGGTATCTGGCATGGCTCCTGATTTTTTTCCAAAGAAAATATATTTTAAAACGTGCTGAACGTGAAAAAAATCGTGATAAGAATTGGTAAATTGGTAAATTGGACCTTGATACATAGCTCGTTTTATCATCTTTGTTTTGATCACCAACTTGGGGAAGTGTTTGTTGCATTAAAAAAGATCAATTAAAAGAGACCTGTGTTGTATTATCACTTTGAATATGTCTTTTGTATCAAATCAAGCAAGGGAAGTACAATTAAAAAAACATTCAAAGGCATGCCAATAGGAGCATAAGTTCTTGTGGTCATTACCGTTCTCAAACTTCATTTTATTTGACCAGTCGAAAATGGTTTCACATTTTTATATACTTAACATCATTAAAGTATATAATATCAGTATGTATTGTAATCATTTGTAAATGTGACCATGGAGAGCAAAGGAAATAAGTGAAAGGTGTACTTGGTGACTGAAAAGCTGTGCATCATAGATATGGTTCATAATGGCGAAGCGAGATCCGGCGTTTGCAATGAACTAAAAATTGCTGAGTCGACATTTAGAGGATGGCTTAAGGATGAGCAGAAACTTCAGGATTAATTACATGATGTTGATTCAGATGATGGGATCAAACGAAAATGAGCACGGACTGCAAATGATACCGAATTAGATGATGCTGTGTACGCATGGTTCACACAGCAACGTGAACAAGGTGTTCCCATCTCTGGAACAATTCTCAAGGCCCAAGCAGCAAAAATGGAAAAAAATTATGGAGAATGAATCTCATTTTAGGGCAAGCCATGGATGGCTTTGGAGATTCCAGCGCTGACATAGAATTAAACAAAATTCATTGTCGGAAGAGATACGCTCAGCGAATCAGGAAGCAGCATGTATATATCCATACCAGCTCAGAGAGATAATCATCCATGAAAATGCACAGAGGCGGCAGAGAAATCAAAGAGTAACACAAAAAAATTAACAGATTTGTTCAAAATGTGAAGTGATATTTGTCAAATGTGTCACAAACTGCAAGTATTATCGTGTTCTAATTTATGTTGTTTTAAATTTGTAGACTCATTAAATTCATGTTGGTAATGGTTAACCCTTGTGAATTTATTTATTTTTTTCATTTTGCTTCTACCGCAATCAGATCTACCTTTCGTTCGATCGACATTGTTTTTTTTAAATGAGTGTCGATCTTTTGTATTAAAAAAAGTCTACTTTGGATCAAACAATAAAACTAGAATGTATCCAATTCAGCAAAAAAATTAGTGATGTAGTACACAATGTGTGAAGTCGTACATGTGTTAAACGAACGGAAACAATGTGGAATAATGTTTTGATGATCTCCTCAATATACTGTAAGTTATCCTGAAATTAATGTTACTCTGAGGAAAAAAGTAAACAAAGTACACCGCTATGAAGAGATATTTATTCACAGTTAATCTTAGCACGATTATTAATTGAGTGTTCAACACTGTAACATGCCAACCCACCCCACCCCCCTTTCGCCTCTATGTCGATCCCTTTGTTAGTTTTGTTGTTTGTTATGGGTCCCTCGATAACTCGCGCCCTCACTTATAACGCGGTCAATGTTTTTGGACCCCATTGTGCACGAGTTATCGAGGTAGTGGTGTATATAGGAACACTGACAACCAAAACTCAGAAGTCTGATTACGATGAATAACTAGAGAAGGTAGTTGTGGGAGTTTGTAGGGGTGTCAGGAGTGTCATGATACTGATATGTAGATGAGATATGAGGTATATATTTACATTGGTAGCTGAAACCAGAAAAGTCTGAGGATTGCTTTTATTGAAATATCAGCTGATACTCAAAATATTCACAGTATTACGTAGGTATGAAGTATGTGGGCATAATGATTGAATACATTTAAGTAGTATTCATGACCGAGCGATGGCATAAAACACAGTGAAGGGAGCACTGCAACTGCCATGGAACATTGTGACTATATTATCAAGTTCCCCTGAAATTAAAAAGGATAACTGTGTAATGATAATATAAATGGAGACTGCATATTTGATGAAGTAGAGTTATTCATAAGTATCAGTTTTCTTTGATATTGAGGTTGCTACAGACCAAGAATTTAAACACCTGACATACACTGTCTTTGCTATAAATATGATGTCTGTCATAGGCATAATACCAAAACTTTAAGCACCTAACATACACTGTCTTTGCTATAAATACGATTTCTGTCATAGGCATAATATCAACAATCCACAAAGCTATTAGAAATCATTGGCACAACAACAACAAAAATAAATGAATTCACAGTACAGTAACTTAAGGAACTTGAGTACAAGACTGGTATGGTTGTGGTATGTAATTTATATGCATACATATGGTTTAATGGCACAGCAGCACAATCGAAACTATTTGCTTGTGTGTGAATGTGTGTGTGTGCATGAACATATTATTAGCTTGTATCATACAGGTACATAATTGAGGGCCTCAAGGGAAATTAGTTTCTTATTTGTAACTAATTGAGTCACCCTCAGAAAATAAAGTCAGTACATGTATTATTAATATTATTACTACTATTATTATCATACAGTGCTGAGTAAGTTTAGGTGTTCCAAAACAAACAAAGATAAAGCCAACAATCCTTCTACGAAACTATACTCTTTTAAGAGGATCAAGACCTCTGCTGGAACATGTTGCAGGACAGGTCCCAGTGCACAAAGGCTACTTTGATTGGTTGCCTCTATGACATGCTAGAAGGCTCATTGGACCTAGTCTACATTCCTGAGCCTCTAGGGGGATGGGCATGGCCATGGATCCCATTTCATTATTTAATAGTAATACATGGTATAAAATACCTCAATATAAGGTGACCCTACCCTTAAGGTGGTCCACTTTAATGGCTCACATGAACCACATCATAGTCAGGGAGTACCATATAACATTAGCTTTCCATATTATTACGTTACAAAACTGATACAATCCATGCAGATATTTTGCCAAATGAAAGCTGGTTCCAGGGTTGAAATTTTGAGGTCACATATTTATTTTAAATGACATAAATTTGGAAACGAATGTACCAATCATAATGGCCAGCTATTTGGCTGATTTTGTAAGTTTGTATTTTAAATAGGTGATATCAACCATTTGATTGTGATTATGAAAATATTCACGTTATTGAGCTTTTCCATGTGTTATGGCATCTCCTTGGTTAATTTGTGATATTAGCTGTTATGCTTCATGCTCCTGTTGTTGAAAGCCATACTTTGTTCTGACATTGCATGTTTCCATGATATTTAGAATTTATCTCAGTCTGCCTACTATTTTTTTATATATGAATTAACCTAAGTTGAAACAATTTATGTCATAACTTATTCAATAGAGACCATTCCACCATTTTTTTCTTAATAGTTTTGCATACATTTTCATTGTATCTCTCTGATAAAAAAGGACAGTACATGGCATCAATCAGTCAAGTTTAGATTTTGTTATTTCTTCTGTTGTAGGTCCCTTAAAGACATGGTCAGATATCTCTTTCCATTATTTGAGTTGGACTACTTTCTGCCACGCACTCTGATGGCTGCTCTGAGGCTTCCTGAAGTTGAGGCTGTGATAAAACTCCAGATCATGCCACCAGAAATTTGTGTGGCTGCATGCATATACTACATCAAGCACACAAAATCAACATACGGATATGGAGCATCCTCTATAAGGGATGAAAATAAGGTAAACATTTATTGGCATCACTAATAGAAAATACTGAAAATTATTGCAGAATATATTATGACACGTCATAAATGAGTGATAGTCTAGCTAAGGATTATAGGAATTAAATGCAGTTTGCTGTGTGCAGATATATGATGGAACACAGAAAGAATTTGAATGGCAGGGGTGTAGAAGTCTGAGGGGCCTGTATAATAGATGAGTACTCCATTAATGTTTGCTCTTGGCTAACTGTTTACAGTATAATCATTATTCTTACATGATAATCATTACATCCTGAAATTATATATAAAATATCTACAAACAAGGAGGTTTGTTTTTACACAGGAGAAAAAATCCTTGTGTACTCAAATAGCACATGCAATTCTGATGTTTAAGTATGACTGATTACATAAAAACCATGCAAATCAAAAATAGGCTACAACAGGTCTGATCATGTTGGAATGGTAGATTTAATATTATGGTCCTCCTTTTATGATAATGACATCTGTAGAATTTGCTGCTGCACTACACATTGAAACATTGAAAAATTAGAAATTAGAATACTGAAGTGGAAGTCAAATAAACCTTACTAATCAGCCTCAAGAGAGATACGATAGTTGCAAATACATCAAGGTTTACATTACTGGATATCCTGAAGATGACCATAAAGATCACTGATTGGAATACTGACCTTTGCAGTAGACTGGTCTACATGTGTGTGAACGGGTAACACTGTAAGGGACAGATTATGCAAATGATACATCAGCTGCTGAAATTTGATTTTTTTTTAAGATAATGTTCATAAATTTATCATAACTACCTAACTAGATTCTAATTGATCACCAATATGTATGTCTGGATTAAAATTATCTAAAAACATTTAAATTAAGAGATGCCAAATACATCAGTTTGTTTTTCATCAAAGACATTATCTGATCACATTTATGTTAGGAACTTAACTTCCACTACTTACCAAGTCTGGCCCTCCCAGAAAACTAAAATTGTATAGACTATGAAAATAGCATCTATGGGAAAGAAACTCTTCAGAGATACAGTGGGACCCCGCTATAGCATGCTCCGTTATAACACGAATTCAGATATAACACGGTTGTGGCATGGCTCCCGAAATTTCATTTACCTTTTCTACCTTGTAAAAAAAATTCTTGTAAGTACGAAAAATAAAATATGTAAAAAGTTTTATTATCATTTTGGAGAAGAGATTGCATATAAATTCAAATATAAGACGATTGTGGCGTGGTTCCTGAAATATCATATACATGTATTATTCTCGTACACAGAAAACATTTCTTCTTTGGGGAGGTAATCGCGTATGGATTTGAGTATAAAACAATCATAGCGTGGCTCCTGCAATTTTTTAATTTAACCAATTTCTTACAGTTTTGTGCCAAAATAAACATTGGAAATACGAGTTTCTGAACCAATGGCTGGGCCTTTTGAGAACTTTGATCTTTGTTTATTGTTGAAAAATGACAGCTCATAAATGTTAATCTTATTATTACTGATCCATGAGCAATGAAGCCATCAAGTCTACTTTGTGTTTGTCATCAATGCATTCCGTATACAGTCGTTGCTCAAACAATATCTGACATATGTTCTCTAAACTGACTACACAACTAAGCAACAAACAATGCGGCGGTTGATAAAAGATTCTCACCTGAATATATAGATCAATTAATTTAAGTACATTGCTCATTATCAAAGTCAATTGCTGAGCTAAACTTGTTCAAATTATGGGGCAACGATTTATAAAACATCAAAGAAACGAAAGCCGCCAACATGTGCACGTGGCTTGGCGGTGTTGTTTTATGCAATCAGTAGACCAGTGAATAATGTTGTCCAATTCCTACAAATATACCCCCATTGTTGACTGACAATTATTCTTGCTGTAGTCTTTTAAACTAATAGGTGTAAAAGTGTTAGTTAGTGGACATTTTGAATGGAAAACGGGAAACGGAAACGTAAAGCTTTTACTCTTAAAGAAAAGATGCAGTCACACGACTGTGTTAATGAATGGCTCAAGTTTGATAATGACTGCCCAGATGCAGATCACGTTTCGGATGCAGAAATTGTTCAGAATATTATGTTCAATAACACCAATGGTGATGATGACAATGGTGATGCTTTTGATGACTCTGAGGACACCACACCTGAGGATAATCCACTGTCAGCAACAGAAGCAGCCAAAAATTTAGAGTGTGCTTTGAGATGGATGGAGACGCAAGATATTAACTATGTTCAAATTCTTCAGTTAAGAAATATGATTGACTTTGCGAAGAGCAAATGTGACAGTAGCTGAAAGCAGCTGAAAATCACTGAGTTTTTCAAACAATAATAAAGAATTACAATTCACGGGTGAGAAAATTTAGCAGTATGAAATTTATACAGACACCGTTTTTTAACCTTCGAACGTACTGTTCCATCGTTCGGTACGTAATATTTCCTATTTATTTTTCCATTGAATTCAGTCACATAATGATCTGTGACAAAATTATTGAATATTTTAAATCTCTGTGCGGATGTTTTCGATGGAAATACTTGTATTGTGGATTCAATGTATGTGATTCGATTCACGGATGAGTACACGGTGTTGATACTCTATTTATGCTATAGATTAGATATGTATATATAAACTATACACGTGTATGCACCAATGCGTGGTTCTCTGAATAAAGAAATATATTATTTATGCAATCTCTGTTATCACTGCAGGTGTTTTCTCATTTAACATACATTGATTTAAAATGGTAATTATGCCAATGAAGCACATGTTTCTGCACCCGTTTTCATTACCACCCCCACCCACCCCGCTAACCCTGCAAATTTGATGGTACTGTACATGGTTGCTTATAACACGGTTCAGTTCATAACACGGTCGGGATCTATGGCTCCCAACTACCGTGTTATAGCGGGGTCCCACTGTACCATTATTATTATTTCCATTATCTCCACCAGGTGGCTACCAATTTACCAGGGGGATATTCATTAGTTTAAACTTTTATTCTGTACAGGTCACATCATATCTGTCAGTTGCCAAATTATGTTGGGATTTCTCAGGAAAATTTAGTCATCTGTTTACAAAATCAGTATTTTGTCATTTTTTATTTATCTATACCTACTCTAAGCATTTATGGCTTAATTTTTATATTTTCATTCAAAATTGGAGTATATTTTGCATGACTGCATAGTTTCTGACCATGCCATTTTTTGCTGAGTTGACCAAAGGACCAAAGGCTCAGTTAACTTATAGTTTCAGTTGTCTGTCATGCATCTTACATCATTTTTTGTCTGTAATCCATCCATCAACATTTGCTGATGCTAGAGGTGTTATTTTTAAAATAAAACTTTAGTCAGATTTGGTTTAAGCTTATATTAGGACCTCAGGTGAGTTTGGTTATGAGCGACATTCATGTAAAAAACTTGTGCTTGTGAACGCTCCAGTATCCATATTTCTGATCAGATTTTCTGTATAAGCTTAAATCACCAACAAGGCTCACACAGTCTTGAAAAGTGCTTGAATTTTGGTGTTTTCCTTGAAAAGTGCACAGATTTTGGTGTTGGCTCCAAAAAGTACTGAGAAAGTGCTTGAATTTCAAAACAAAGCATTTCATTGAAAACATTAATTAACTGACATTAATATCATAAATGAAAATACAAGATCAGTTAAAAAAGTTAGGGACCAAATCTTTCAGGAATTTTACTACAATGTCTTCACCTAGGTCTAGTTTAACAATAAATATTTTATAGTTCTTCTTTAGGAATTAAATACTTAATTCTGAAATTTTGTGGACTCTTCATATCATAACTAAGTGTATATGCAGTTTAATTTACAGTACTTGAAAATTACACTTTTGTCCTTGAAAATTCCTTGAAAGTGTATGAATTTCCTGATGAAATATCATGAACCATGAATTTTAAATCTTGGACAAATTTGATTGTGAGCAACTTTCACAGATATTAATGAATGGATCTTGCTTCTTACTGGATGACCTTGTGAACACAAGATGCCACATTTCTGATGAGATTTTTACCATATTTGGCATGGAAGCTTATATCATTAAGACCTCAGATGAATTTAATGATAAGCAACATCTGTAAGTAATAATGAGGTGATCCTTGGTCTGATTGGTTGAAAGTTTGAACACTCAAGATGACATTTTTCTGATCAGATTGGGTATGTAATTTTGTAGCATTATATCAGTTGAGTTTGATCATGAGTGAGATCCATGAATATTTAAATGAAGATTGAGGCAGATATTGAACCTTCCAGTGCCTTAACCACTGAGCCATTGCTGCTCCCTAATGGATGAGGATTTCAGTGGTTTCCATGTGTTGACTCCAAGGGTACCAGATGGTGGTGGTACTGGGAGGGGGGAATAAGAGCAGAGCCAGTAATACATGTGAACTGCATAGATAAACTCCTGCTATAATGTTAACTAAGTATATATTCTTTAAGGGTCAGGATATGAACAGTTTCTGAGTTATGAATCAGGGAGAATTCCAGGGATAGTACTAGTTTTATAAATGACTTGTACTTTTTATGCAGAGAAAGTGATTATATGTATATCTCTGTGTGTGTGTGTGTGTGAATTTTGATCATGAGTGAGATCCATGAATATTTAAATGAAGCTAACATGTCAGCAGTTCATGTGAGTGACATGAGACCAACCTGGGCCTTTTGTTCAATTTGATGTATGCATAATCTTTAAATGTTGTAATGTTGCTGGTACTACTTAAACTTTATTTTACACAAACATTCATTCCAAAGTCCATTTGGTTCTGAATAAAAATGGCACCATCCAGACATCCATTATGGTCACCATGTAACACTCTTGAAAATAGTGTTATCGCTACACCACCTGATTGGATGGTCACAAGAACATAGGGTTCGCACTAAATTTTTCTTATGATGTCTAGTTGGTCCTAAATGGTGCTTACCTGATAATTATTATTCCCACCAAGGCAGCCATCTTGAAAACCTTGTGATAGCTGCACCTCCTGAATGAAAAGTCATATTGACATGGAGTTTTACTAGAAGATTCTGGAACACTATGTTTTACTCCTTTACCATGGCTGCCAGAACTCAGCAACATTCCTCCTCCACATCTGCATCACCAGGAAGCAACCACAAAAGTGTTGGCTAAGGTCTTTGCCAGTGAGAAACTTCCACTGTACATGGACATTACCTCACATACAGCAGTCCGCTTGACTCTCAGATGCCCAGTCTGGTTAGGTTCGTTGCCAGAGGATATGACAACTATTTCAGAATGGAGTGTCAAGTGGTCTTCAACAGATGTTGTAAACCACTCCCTCATAGCTGAGCCATCTGTCTGCCTTCCTGGCTTCAACCTCCCATGTCATCTGTGGACCACACTGAACTGCTTTTGGACAGGGCAGGATCATTGTGCAGTCAACCTTGTCTGATGGGGCCAGGCCACTAACTCTTCCTGTTGCTGTGGAGCTCTTCAGACCATGTCACACATTGTGAACAACTGTCCACTGACAAAGTTCCCAGGTGGACTGCAAGCTCTGCACCTTGCTGATGATGGCGTTGTTAAATGGCTGATCTGATCTTCAGTATTGCCACCATAATGGCCATCTTAAAAAATGTTATTACTACACCTCCTGGTTTTCATAAAAGACTTCTAATGATGTTTAATTGGTCCTTAATGAAAATAGTGCCAATATTATTTCACAGCAGCTAATTTGAAAATCTCATTATTGCTAAAAAATATTAGAGAAGGTTTCAACACTCAGCAGTTAAAAAGAAAAATGATTGTATCTTGGATTTTTGGAAATTATTTTTGGTCAGTAGAGAGTCAGTCCTTTCAAGGAATTCTTGTGTATCTGGTTGGTTCTAAATGACAGTTCATGTTGGCCAGTAGAGCCTTGGGCCATTCAAGGGATTCTTGTTCATTGTTGTTGTAGGTACACAATGCAACAAGGTGCACAAAATGCAAGAATGTTAGGATGTGTGGGTGTTAAGTCATGACAAGGATCTCTTTGATTTATTGATGTTTTGGTCTGAGTAGGCCATGATCACTTATTATTTCTCAATCTTTCATGGGTTCTTACCTGGATCATCTTCTCTAAGTTCAAACTTTTATCCAAAACCTCACAGAAACTGCTATCATGCAAAATGTGCTTCTTGATACCTTTGGCTTTGGCTTGCAGGGTAGGTGAATTTGATACCCATTTGGTTGATTCATATTATTTGTAGTTGTACTGAGATGTTCAGTTATTCTAATGACATAGTTCTGGATATGGCTAATCAGAAAGTCATCATTTGTTCTCCTTCATAATTAGACCCATCTGGAGAAGCAGAACTCTAGAATCTTATCCACTGTGGCTGTATTAAGTTTTTACCAAGCTTTATCATCTTGGTTCAAGTGTGTTGTTCATTTAGTGTACTTGAAGATCTCTTAGGATCAGACATGTCTCTTGAATATATCAGCATATGAGATGTCTGTATGAACCTTGCATTCCATTTGAGACTATATTGAGGCTGTTGGCTGGCATGCACATTACATTTGGAATTTAGCCTCACACAAAAGTGAGCTGAATTTTGATGGGACTGTTGGTATTGGCCCAGATGACCACCAGACCATGGTGATACCAACACAATCTTGTCACAGGCATTGGTGTAAAGCTTTTTATAACTTTGACTGGAAATGTTTCTGTGTTAAGAATATTTTATATGTTTCTGCATGTTTCATGATAAAGCTTCACAGCGATTATCATTTGCTTGGTTTTTGTAGTTATACTTCAATTATCCTGCCTCTTTTGTTCAGAGACAGGCTTACTCGTCATATGAGCATCCCTATTATTATGATGTCTGGTGCGCACAATTTTGAAGCAAGTTATAGTGTTCAGTTATGCTAAAAAAATAGCGAAGAGCATTCCTAGCCATGAGGCCAAGTGAGCTTATGGATTAACCATGCATCTGGCATGCCTCATCTGCTGTCTGTCCATCAACTTTGCTATCTTTAGCTTTTCAAAAACTGTTGGACCAATTTCAGTCAATCTTGGTAGGAACGTTCCTGAGGACATGCTCTTCCAAAAATATTTCATTATTAGTGTGTGGTGTGGGTTCCATAATAAACACGGCAGAAATTCATTTTTGACTCCTTGAGAAGGACTAAGTTTATTCAACTTAGTATGAATGTTACTGGAAATGCTCTAGGAAAATTGTTGTTCAATACCTGGCAACAGTGGGGCTTTTTAGCAATAGATTGATAGACCCATTTTTGACATTCCAAGAATGGCTGATTCAGTTTTGGTCAAATTTCAAAGAAGTGTTTCTCAGAATATGTTCTATCAGAATGTTACGGGTTTGCTTCACTAGCAACAGTATGGCTTCTTTAGCCAGAAATGCTAGAGAATAACAGTTGCCCATTTGCCAGATAAGTGAAACTAATGAGTTTATCCAACTGGGCACAAGATTTTCAGCTGTTAATAAAAAGAATAAGAGGAAAAGGTTTGTAGGAAGGTCAGCTCATACGATGCCAGAAAGTAACTTTATATTCTATACCACTTTGCTCTAGTATAATAATTACAAGATCCTTTGCTGAAATATCCCCTTCTTTAATCTAGATATTAGTTCACTCAGAATGTAAAACCCATGCATCTGTGATTGGGTTATCAGTTATTATTTCATAAATTGTTGTATATCAGATATGTGATATAATAAAGATGAAATATATGTGCATTTCACTTTTTAAACTTGATGTATTAATGTCTGTATAATTGTTGTTGAAAATAGCAGATTAATGTGAAAACAGCTTTATTATTATTTATCTGTCAAACTACAAATAGCCTTATTTTATGACATTATGTATTATAATGTATGGCTGCTGATGTGTCATCTGAAACTTTTCACAAAAATGTTTAATTTTTAAAAATAATCCATTTTTATAATTAAAACAGTGTCTTTCTCAATAATATACCGAGGCAGTCAACCTGAGCTGGCCTAGTCAGGTATCAAACCAGTGACCCTAGAATTACAACTCTGATGCTCTATCAGTTGAGCGGCTGGTGATCCAACGCACTATGGAAATCTATATATTGATATACACATTGTCGAAAGAGCTGTTTTGCAAGTATCTCAAGATTGGCTCACAACAATGTAATCTTTTAATCATATTTTGTTACATTTTTATGTTTAATTTTATCAGTGAAAAATATTATGTCATACAAAAATCATTACTTGTTTGTTAATTATTTATTTATTGATTTGGCATCCATGGTAGATTGTTGGACTTGCAGCCAATGCTCACAGGTTCTATACATACCCAGGTCAGCTGCCTGACTGTTTCTTTGGGAAGGCACTTTAAGCTCCCAATTCCTTGATTTGATAAAGCCAATGCATTTAAAGTGTTATTATAAACCAACCAAAATAACATTTATTTTGTCAAAATAGTTACAAATAAACCAAGCTTTGTTACTTTTACAATACAATAATTTGTAATCATATACAGTTTTGTTTCTGCTTTGAGGTCTATGTTGATTTAAATCCAGTTTTCTCCTGCTAAGTCTATGATCTTAATACATAGCAGTTCACATTAAATTTTAAGAAATGTGACTGTTGCTAATTCAGTCAAGTATCAAAATATTTGCTTTTTTTCTGTTCACTTTGTCCCAGAATAAAGTTTGGGCAAGTAATAAATTAGTCACAAGATTCTGTCAAATATTAATCTTGCCCAGAGAAAGTAGGTCAAAAATCTGTTTTCATCTTCTTCCCCAGAATGATTGAGCCAGTTGTGATTAACAATTCTTAGGACATGCTTTAACAAAATTTGTTTTGTGTCAGCTCCCCACCCCACCCCACCCCTCCATTAAATGGTGTGGTTTCCATTGCAAACAGATGTTAAAAACCTGCTTTCAACATCTTTGAGTCAACTGTGAGACTCAAGTATGGCACAGTCAACTTTGATCAAGCCTGGAATATGTCTTAGAATATATTGTGTCAGAATTTTATTTGAGGTGACTTCCAAAGCAGTGGTGTAGCTTCCTTAGCAACCAGGTGGAAAACCTACAAATGATACTCATCTCCTATTATGTATGGCAGTTATTACTAATTTATTTTTTTACAAACTGTCATAAAACAACTTTTGGTCCAAAACAGCCTCCAAATCACACCAGATTTTATAGGTAGACTCCTAAGCAACATCTTTCACATTTATACAAATGATGCCAAATGGACCATCTATTGTCATTAGGGTAAATATCCAGACATTAAAAAACAATAACTTTTCTTGCTATCCAGATAATTTTTATGTGACTTCAGCTTTAACTTAAAATGTAATTTGCTATTGTAGTGATATAAATTTTATTATGACAGTTCTACATGTTGATCTGCTTGTCTTAGCATTCAATTTTCTGTTTTAACCATTACTTTAGGCAAATTTCTTCAGAAGCAAGATTAGATCAAGGAAAAACTTCCATTGAAGGTATGGAAGATTTCATTTTGATGTAGCAGAGGTATTATCCAAGCTTAAGGTGGTGTGGAGGATATGAAACTGCAAGGAATATGGTTATGAAGGAGAAATCTGTCGTTAAGTAAATGAGACAAGTAGAATTTGTGAAACGCATGTGTTGCTTGTCTTGACTTATTTGCTTAAGGAACTGTGTGGAGCATGTTGACTGTTTTCATTGTTGCCCATTGACAGCACCATAAGTTAATTTGTGTGGTGTTATGTATAGACTCATTCAAAAGTAACAAAAGAAAAGAGTGAAACCAACAAGCTTTGTAAGTTTTAACAAAAATAATTTATTTACCTAGAAAACACGGTGAAAAGGTGAAAATAGAAAATAGGACTTAAGATTGTGAAGACAATCCAAACATTTATCCTAGTACTGAAAAAAAAATACAAGTCCTATCACTAAATAATTTTAACTGAATCCAGGTTCGAATTGTGATGACGTTCCAAGATGGAGGATGATGACATCAGGTGAAGTCTTTATACGAATGTCAAGAGTTCCATGTTGAACCACAACTTGTAATGTTTCAATTTAGAATAAATTTCCACTGAATGACTTTGTCACTTGTATAGTTCTCCAGGGAATAAATTATTATATTCTAAAAAAACAGATGAACTTCTGAACAAGCTGTCTTCTATGATAAAACATCTCGAGCTCCAAAGATGTAAAAATACAACTCTTTATGGCACCTCATAGAAATATATCCTTCTTCTTGAAGATATATTATACGACTGAATATTTCACGGGGATCTGAGCATTTTTAAACTGAACTAAGATGTCATTTCAGGTGCGCACCATGGAACGCGTGACTATTTTATCATCAAATAGTGCAGTAAACAATGCAATTTCGTGTGGGCCAGGAAAATGACCTTGACAATAACCAATCGTTTTCGCTTAGTGTTTCCTTAATCGACAAACCACAGCAGGATAAAATCGTGCTTATGCGAGTCATACTACGTTTTATATAAACATAATGTCTCTATCAAAAATATCAGATCCTGTGAAAATAATCATTGCAATATAATGTAGTGATACAAAAATAAAATAAAAAGGAATTTAAAATTAACACACAAGTAATTAAATTACATATTTGTAACAGTGGGAATTAGAGTACTCAAAGCAGTTTTACGGTCTGATGGTTGTCTCTTCAATCACTTCTTTGTAATACCTTTTGAGAAAAATATTCCTTAGTTTATGTTCCAGCTTGAATTTTTACTTTTCTTTGGCTTAAAGAAGCAGACTTGATGTCTGGAAATGTTATTTATCATTGAAAATAATTAAAAAATGTGAAATATTTTAAGAACAGAACTCTCATTATTTATCAGGTTGGCTCAGAATTAGGGGCTATTTAATCTACATGGGTTAATGTGTTTAAGATTGTTTTTTTGTTATTGACAGTATGCTGTCTCACTTAGGTTAATTAGCAATAAAAAGTATTCATGCAAAAATGTGTCAGATGCTATTGTTTTTACACCATTGTGCCTATGCTGATGCTGACTTTGGCCGATTTAATTGTGTGGTGAAGCTTGGAATTTATGGAATGAAACCTTTCAGATCTTATACTGAAGATTTGCAGATGTACAGAATGAGAGTGATGACATGTGAGTTATACATTTACTAAAAATAGTGTTTAGTCAATGAAAAGTGTCAGTGTGGGGTGAGGTTGGTAACCACTGTGTGCTGGGCATCATGGAGCAATTTGTCTCTCCTCTTGAAAAGAGTTTCTTTGGACTCCTCTGTGCCCAGGAGATGATGTTTTCCCAGAGCAAGACTACAAGCATGCATGTCACTGAGTGGGTTTAGTGACAGCTGATGTTGTGGTAGCTATAAATGGTGAGTTAACATGACTTACAGAGAAGAGGGCTATTGATACCATTTATGCTATATTATCATGGTCAGCAACCAAGGCACAATGAGTTACAGGGAAGAGGGCTATTGATACCATTTATGCTATATTATCATGGTCAGCAACCAAGGCACAATGAGTTACAGGGAAGAGGGCTATTGATACCATTTATGCTACATTATCATGGTCAGCAACCAAGGCACAATGAGTTACAGGGAAGAGGGCTATTGATACCATTTATGCTACATTATCATGGTCAGCAACCAAGGCGCATCTAATGGCTGCAGCATCTGTGATGTGATTGATTGGTTTGGTAGAGCAATAAGATATACTTGTGTGGCATTTAACTGCACCACGAAGGCTGGCAGGCAAGCAGAGCTACACCACTGATCCTGCATGGTCACTCAAGGTGGTCACTCTGGCCAATAGGTTTGACATCCCAGGCCTGCAATCTATATATCAGTTCTCCATATAGAGGGCTTTTTTGTAAGGAACTACAGACTGTGCCAGCTAATGGCATCTTTATCTGATCTAGAGCTCACTGAGGTGCTTCTTTGCCCAGGCATGCTGCTTTCTTGTGTGCAGTAATGGCCATATGCGTATGTTGTGATATTGTCTGGAGCAATCCACCTCATGGTGGACAGAGGTTTATCTTATTTATTTAAACTTGCCTATGACCATTTTGTTTTTTGTGTAAGAGCAGTAGAGTGGATGCTGTGTGTTGTAGTTGCTCTTGTTGTAGAGCTTCTTCAGCCATGTCATGGTAGACATAAACTGTTGTGATGCTAAGCAGCAGACTGTAAGTGCCCTTGTACAAAAGGTGGGCCTTGTCACCTTAGTGAGCTTTGACCTAATTGTAACAAGCAGAAGTGCTTGCTAAAGTAGAGGATTGCCTGCCCAAATCTGATGGGATAGTTGTGCATAAGGCTGGCCACAAAAGATTGTGTGCAGCTGGAACACGGGATCAGCAGTCAGGTTCCACAGCTTGTTCTCCTTGCCTTCAGGCTGCTCAAGATCACCTGAATCTGCTTACTTAGGTTTTTCATGGTCTTCATGAAGACAGTTTTTCATTAGATTGAAGAAGCTTTCCAGAACTCCAACTTCACACTATGTATGGTGACAACAACATGCTTTGATTGAACTTCATCATACAGTGAATTTCAGTGCAGTCTTAGTCTAACGTAGAACTGGAGGTTTTGGTACTGGACCATATAGTGCTCTTTTTTTGCAGGCTTTGGACTAGCTTCATGTTGTTAGGGAATGTATCCCCACAATTTGCTCATTAAAACACATAGATAGTCACAGAGCTAATCATCAAGAACACATGGCCTCCAGAGCCAGTGGATAATTGCTGTGATGAAACTCCTCTGGATGCTCAGTGTCAGCTTTTACAATGTAACCCTTGTGTGTGCCTCCTGCCATTAGTCTGTTTTGAGTGCAGTTGGGTCAGTCAACTTAAAGCTGCCAGTGTCAGTCAGCAGAGGTTGTTGGACTCAAGTTGCTGATGTACAGCTAGAGGTCTATCACATGTTGCTAATTTAATTGCTAATGTATACCAGATAGCTGCCACAATTTTCTTTTCAGCAGAGATGTTTATTTTATTTTCTCTCAACAGAATTAATTCTTTTGACACAAAATTAATGGATATAATATGGTGATAATTTAATGTAAATCAGAGCAAGATTTTTCTAGCTATTTGAGAGCTGGAAATCTGAGAAACAATCCCCCTAGCTGTACATCAGAAAATGAAAATTTTGGTTCCTAATATGATTGGTGGTATACTGTGGTACGTATAGCTGTATGTTAAAAAGAACTGTGGTATAAAAATGTGCATGGTACCCAACATTAATCCATAGTGTCAAGATGTTTTCTTAATACAGCTTTTGTATCTGAGGTGTGATAGCATTAAGAAATACAGAAGCATTAGCTTTGGGCTTCCTTTCTGGCATAGTGGCATGAGTCTTTTAGTTCTGTCTTGCCACTGAGTTGGTCTTTCAGGCTTTAAAAAGGCTAGCTATTTTCTTTGAAGCTTGGCTGCACTTTTCTTTTCCCATCATTCCTTAGCTGCTAGCTGAACCTTGGTAAGAAGCATATAAAAATATTCATTGGCCATGACATCATCCTACCATGCATTCTGCAAAGTTGGCACTGGAGAAGCTGGAACTGGTATTGTTGTTGTAACTGGTTGTTGTTGGACACTATTTGCCATATTCACTCTGAGTTATTTGCTTTCAGCAAATCAACTCATTGAAGCTTGTGATAGTAAACATGATGCAGTAAGCATCTTTACACTGGGTTATCCCTCTTTCTAATAGAGTTTTTGTTTGCTTGTAGTTCACAACTAACTGCATTAAGATGTCTCCTTGACGTGTTCTCAATTCACCTCTTTTGCCATTTGGTTACCACAACAGCTAACAGACATTCTGTAATTGGTCCATGTTCTGGTATTGAACTTCCAGTGTGGGATGGCCATACATACTTTTCTAAACTGTGCTGCATGTAAATGACAATACTCATCCATGCAGTTTTTCCTGCACAGCTTTTTGGTGCCTTGTTTAAGCCAAGCACACTTGCTGTATAGCAAATTACACACATTTATTTAAATGGGATATTTTTCCATACTGTTTGATCCAGCATCTTGGGAGATGGAGTCTTGGCTGGTCCAGCAAACCAGCTCAAGAGCAAGTCAGGATGACGCATGCAGGCTGGGCAAGCCAGTTGGTAAGCTGGTTGAGGTAAACGTGTGAGGCAGAATGAAGTAGTAAGGGAATGTTGTGCTCATGCAGAACCCCAAGTCCATACTACTGTCATTGATAATGAATATCTGTATATCATTATATTGAATTCCATGTTTTGGTCTTTAAAGTTAATAGTAGCATGTTTTTTATGAACATGTTACATTTAAAGTATAATTTCACAAGATTCTCGTAATATATGTTTTGAGCAATTGAGTAAGCAAATATATGGGAATGAGATTTAATAAGACCTTTATTTTGACAATAACAGTATGATTTTAATTTTACAAAAATTAATACTCATAGACATAACTTGATTACATGCATTTTTTAATTTAAAAAGGAATGAAAGGTCTTTTAATTGTGTAAATTTGAATCTTTTGTTTGTACAACTCAAATGAAGGTATTCCATTTTTAAGATTTGGCAATATCCATCACTGAATGGGAGGTCTTATTGTCATTTGGCCAGTTCTTGTTGTGGTTTTTAAATAGCACAGAATTATACATTTAAATTACCTGTTAAAAAAATAAGTTTGAACAGCAAAAATCAACATGAACATGTAGACTCATTTATTTAAAAAGCAAACTTCTCTTATAATGGATTCATTTTTGCCTCAGATGGAAAAAGAATGTGAGGCTGTGGTATGTCCCTGCATCCATCATATGTCATGCATCCATCAACATATGCTTTTTCAGCTTCTGAAAGAAAAAACCTACTGGATCAGTTTCAACCAATCTTGGCAGAGAGCATTCTGGCATAAAGTGCTGCCATTTTCTTACACATGATACTGATCTGTCATGAAATATGGCCACCATTATTAAAACAGAAAAACCTTTAAAAGACTGCTCTCCTGAATAAGACCAAATTTGACAGAAAGCTTCCTCACAAAGAAGGCTTTCAGATTTGTACAATTTATGATAATCTGCCATCAAAATGGCTTCTGTTAATATAAATAGAAAAACCTTTGAATAATTTCTCACAAACCATTCTCCAGAATATGACCAAATTTTGCAGAAAGCATCTTTACTTAAAGTGCATAGAGGTCTTTCAGTTTTGTGTAAATGATGCCAATCTGCCACCAGAAATGGCCAGTGCTAACAAAAATAAAAATAAAAAAAAACTTGAAAATAAATAGTATAAATTTGACATCAGATATTGTCACTGTTACTAACAATTTTGGAACTTGATGATGTTTCTTCAAATACCACTGTTCAGAATTTGAAAAAATATATAAAACAACATACTAACTTGAATGACTTTAAAAATTGTACAAATGGTGCCAGTTCATGATCAGATATGGTCCACTTAGCTAAAAATGAAAAATCCTTTAGTTACATATTCTTTAAAACTAATAAAACAGAATTTTACTAAAACTTCCTGGCATAAACGGCTTTTAAGTTTCTACAAATGATGGAATTCTGCCATCAGATATGGCTGCTGTTACTAAAAATAGACAAACCTTTAACTGGTTCTCAAAAACTGTTAGCAGAACAAAATTTACAGAAAGTGTCCTTGCTTGGAGGCCTTTCAGATTAATGCAAATGATGCAGATCTACTATCAGATATGGCCGATATGGTCGCCATTAATAGAAATAGAAAAATATTGAAACAACTTTATCTTTAAAATATCCAATAACAGAATCTGACCTAACTTTGACAAAAAACTTCCAGGTATAAAGGCCTTTCAGTATTGGTCTAATGATATGACTATGGACAAAGATACAAAAAAATAGATGTAACTTGAAATACCCATTTTCATAACCTATGCAATCATCAATGAACAAAAATGTGCACAGACAACTTGGTAAATTTGCATAGACTGTAATGGTAATGTTTGTCCGTGTTAATATACTTTTGTAGTTATACTGGCAAATCGCTCTTGCAGCCTGTGAATGATGTATACAAGAAGAAACTTTTAAAATGATGAAAATGATATGCTATGTAGCTTGTTTTTGATAAAGGATTCCTTTGTATTTGCCCATTATACCTAGTAGTACCAGTGCAGTGACAGGGGTAAAATAAAAATGTTTTCAGTTTAAGCCTACTAATGTGTGCAGTTTACCCATGTTAGGCCTCCTCTGAATAATTATTTAAACTATTTTCAGTCAGTTAACAGCCTTCATTCATTTAGAAATGGTATTTAACATACCATCATATGCAGGGTGGTTCTGTGGCTCATAAAATAATAACTTGCCTGAAACAATATATTCAACAAATTGATTTTGAAAAGTGAAATAACATTTGTATTCCTGACAAGAACTGGTAGGATATAAAGGTTGATAATATTTAGGTTATTGTGGCATGTAAATAAAATCATAAAGTAAGTAAATATTGTCAATTTGACTTGATATATTATATCACATTTGAATGGTTGATTTGGATAATATATTTGAAAAGGAATGTGGAAAGATCAGGTAGTGTTTTTGAAACAGATAAAATATAAATTGCATTTGATGTCATTTTGATGAATTGGCCATCAAACAGTTATGACATTATTGACTTGATGACTGTTTTAACAGTCGTCAGTAATGTTTTAGCTGTTTTTACTGACGACTTGTGGGACTTAGCATGAAACTTCCAAAATGTTATTCGGGAACATTAATTACTGGTTATTCCATACTATAAAATGACATTTTAATGACATTTGATTGTATTGTATGTTGAATAATTTGGAAGTAAAATTTGTTGACATATTTTAGATAAGATATAGCTTGATGGTACACATTTACCCATTAGTCATGTATTTCTTTTATTTCATAGCAATTAATCAGATGCCTTCAGGAATTACGAAAATATCTGGAAAATTTTAAAAAGCCAGAAAGATGGTAAGTTTTTATTAATAGTAATTAGACATCAGCATAAATTTTACTTGTGTGACAGAAATTCTTATTGAGTTGAATATTACAAGAAAATATTCATATTTGGGCATAAAAGAAGTGCATTATTAATTTCCCCTTTAAAATTAGTGGCTGTGTTTGCCTTTTGTGTGATGAACATAGAGAATTTAATATGACCTTAAATGTCTCCATGCTTGCAACTGAATATACATGTAAATTTGCCTTACAGTAACAAATACAAAGAATGTAGACATTACCTCTTATGCAGGAACTACAGATGTATAGGATTGCCTGACATGAGGAACAAAAATAAGTTGTAATTTGTCAAGTAAAAAAATTTGAACTGCCTTTTGGCTAATCAAATCATATTCTGCCTTAAAGCAGACAATAATATTGCAGCAGTTTGAAAAAATCCATCACGTAGGCATGATTATGATAGACTATTCAGTACCAGGGTTCATTTTAGGCTACCATTGACGTTATTTTTCATCTGTGGAACATGAAAGTCTCCTGTGTGGCACCCAAAGGGTGCATAAAAAGACCCCAGAAAATCAAGATAGAAGATTATTACAGGAGATTTTAAAGTAACTAAGTTGAGTACATTCACATCTTTGTTAGCCAAGGTTCTGATATGATAACCCTATCTACACCTTGGCAGATCGAACAGATATATTGGTACTTTGTCCTAGCAACATCTATTGGATTTCAATAGTTGCCTCCTTTAGTATGTAATGCCAACTAACCAACAGAGTGGTGCATTGTACATCAGCCAAAAATGGTGGGGGCAATTGACCTAAAAAGGAAACTTTGTAAGTTTAGCATTGAAAGTATGACTATGTTCCAGAGGAAGACATTACAGGTGTACTTGAGTGAAAGGTATTTGCGCAAACATGGACCAGCACTGGAAAATTGCTTATTTATCTGTCCTTTCAATTTGTGTGCTCCCCTTGTCTTGATCTTGTAGGAACATGTTCAAATTTGAAAAACTTAATTTTGATTGGATGTTGCATCCAATGAAATTCACAGACCCAAAGCACAGAAATTTCTGCTCAGTATGCCAAGATGTATATAGGGTTATCACATTGGAACCTTGGCTAATGAAGATGGTACATTCCATGCTCATTGAATAGAGTATGCTCATTCCAAGTTTCTGACAGAAATGTTTTATTGATCTTGATTAGCTTGGGCACCAGTCTAGAACATGTGGTGGATGATTGATAGAAAAATAAGACAGTCTTGAGCAAATCATTGCTGCATTTATTTCCATTTTAGCATAAAATAAGGACAATATATTGACTCAAATGTCCAGAATAAATTATAGAGTGGATAGGTTACTTAAACATGGGGAATTCAAGTCCTAGTTTGGAAGATTTGTGAGAGGGGAGGCTGATAATGATCATAGGCACTTATGGGTCTTGAATTTATTGCTTCAGTAAATATTTGCTTTTCCAGTATGATATAACTTGCATCAGTTGTTGATGATTAAGATAATGCATAGCTTGCTACAATTTCACTGTCCACTAAAAAAGCCTGAACAGTGGACCGAATTGTTGAAAACAGTGTTGTCGTCTGACTCTTTATATGCATCTAATTCAAAGCATATAATGCTTGAAAAGTGATGTGATGTTTTATTGTGGAAATAAATAAATGCATGACAGTTCATGTGATAGTGATATTCTATGAATTTCATGAATAAGCAAGAAACATGTAAGGATATTTATGACCCCAGCTTTTGTTTCTAAATGACACCACTTTTAGACCTGTTAGGAACCATTGGGCTCCACTTTTTCCATTTCTGAATTGAGCACTGTAGTATGCAGGTGTAAATGTTTCATTGGATTGGAGAAGAAATAATCTGTATATCATTAATGCATTAACTAAACAGAAATTGAAAATTAAAAATGTCATAAAAGTAAAGGAAGTAATGTAAGGTAGTGGCTTGGGTGGTGTTCTAATCATACAAAATATACAGGTTCTGCCAGATGAATGTTTCAAAATTCATAGTTATGTTAGAATGCATCTATCACTTGTGGTCATAGTTGTGTATTTCTAAGCATATTGAGTGTAGATTCACTTCAGGGCTATTCCATTAAAACATACATGGGATCCAGGGAAGGCACTTTTAAAGTGGAGTACACACTCATAGATGCAATTTAGAATTTTATTATCATTTTAATATAAACTCTGTGAAATCAATGTACCCTGGCATATATTTTTTAAAAACTGCCTACCCTGGGTACCATGTATGTTTAAATGGAACAGCCCTTATTGGATAGGGTACTAACTTCAGTTGATTTTGTGGTTACTTCAAACGGCAGATTTTAAGCCCAGATGAACAATGATTCAGCTTAAGTCTATGAAGAGAACTAAGTCTGCCCCCTTCCACCTTCTCATCATATGCATATCCACAAATTTAAGTACTGACAACAATTTCATTCAATATGTGAAGGAAAAAAACCCTATGAAAATCCATTAAATTAAAATATTTGCCAATAATTATAATTCTTGTGAATTATAGGTCAGATGAACTTTTTTGTTGGCATGCTCATTTGACTTACAAGATTGCTGCTCAGATGATGAGTGTGACACTCAGAGAACTGATGACGATGGAACTACATGACATTGTAGCAGCAGTGGTTCAAGTGTTCTTGCAAGCCATAACAATTTATGACAACATCCAAGAAAATCTGGGAACCTCAAAGTCATCAGCTCACCTTGATGTGCTTATGCAGATGAACAAGAAAGTGAGAAGTGAATGGCTTAATCAAAAGTTCAGCCCGTCTGTTTTAATTCACCTTAAAGAAACCATTTTTGTAAGTACTACTTTGTTTTGGTGTCATGTTTTATCAGATTCATTGCAGTACATAGTCGTTTTATCTTTTATCAGATTCATTGCAGTACATAGACTTGTTTCTGAAAAGTTGGTCATCTGAATGATGCATAAAGACAATAGAATCAACTATAATCTGTCTCCAGTCCATTATGAATCACACCACACCTCCTGTCTTCAATTGATGTATGAAGATAAAAGAAGCAACTATAGTGTCTAAATGTTAGAGTATTTAAGAAGAGATATCTTGAGCATGTATGTGTTTCTAATAGATAATGGAATTTAGTATTTTAATAATAAATATGTTAAAATAAATAGTAATTATTGCTATCTTCTTATAATGTGCATTGTTATACTCTTCTTAAGAGGGCCTCAAGGGAGAATAGTCCTTGACTAATGAGTCACCCTCTATAAATAAAGCATTTATTATTATTATTATTATTATTATTATTACAGTCCATTAAAAATCATACTACACCTGCTGTCTTCGATTGATGCATAAAGACAAAAGAAGCATCCATAGTGTCTCCAGTCTATTATGAATCATACTGCACCTCTTGTCTTTGAAATTATTTACCTGGCACAATTACAGTCTAGCTAAGGATTATTTAATCCCTTTAACCCTTATAAATTTCAAACCAGACCTTTTTTCCATAAGTGCAGACTTTTGTTAATTTGGAAAAATAAAGGTATCGGTGAGAAGTGCAGTGTTAAAAAAATGCTTTTTTTTAAGATGAATCAGCTTAATATACATCATAAAGTGCATGGTTGTGAGGTATGAAGGGATTAAATAAGTCTCAGCTCGCTTGTAACTGTGTCAGGTAAATAATTTCGAAGGCAGGAGTTTGGATATGGTTCATAATGAACTTGAGGCAGACTATACAACATACAGTAAACTTACTAGATACTTTGAATTCTCTAATTTTCATGGGGTATCATTTTTCATGACTTGGGAGAATTCTATGAACCACAAATTTGAAAACCCAAGAAACTCAGTGAACAACAGGAACCCTTTCTCAATCCATAAATTTAAGTACAAATGAAAATTTTATTTTTGCACAAAACCATGAAAATATATGCCTGCAACAGTAGATGAATTCATACTAACATCTGAACATCACTTACTTGAATGAGTCTCTCAGTCCCATTGTAAAGTATTCTCATCTCGCAAGCCTTGAAAAAACTCTGAACCAAAACTTAACTTATAATTGGGGACTGCAGGGCTATGAATTTTTATACATTCATCATCAGAAAGAGTGTATTATGAAGTCTGTCAAGCTGTAATCAATTTTTTTCCGCACAATAACACATGTTGTCCACCATCTTCAGTTACCAAACTTTGAGAGTAGGTTGCATTTGCATGCACTAAGGAAAGCAAAGGAAAAATCATGAAGTTGGCAGTCAAAAGGTCAATGGTCATGATCACTGTGGCTCAAAGAAGAAAAATGGATGGCTCACACTTCAGGTAAGGAAGAGCCCTATTGATTTTGGGATCAAAAGGTCAAATGTCAAGGTTACTATGACTGAGGGAAGAAAAATAGTTTCCACACTATAACATTAGTTCTATATACTTAGACTAAACTTTGTCAGTGGTTTACATTTTGGGTAGACTGCTCCAGCAACCTAAGTGGTTAGAATGTCCACCTCTGATGTAGGAGGTCACAGGTTCAAACCCTGGCTGAGTTATACCAAAGACTTATAAAAATGGTACTAGTATCTGCCTCGCTTGGTGCTTAGCATTCAGAGCTTAGTGTTAGGACTAGTCAGCCTGGTGTCAGGATAATGTGACTAAATCATGCTAAATGTCTACGGCATGATGCCCCAGTGCTAGATATCACTATAACCTGCCACACTGCAGACATCATAGCGATATGACTAAAATTGTTAAGCTAATTTAAATATCCAAATCACACACACACACACACACACAGAGTTGGGGTAAGGAGGAATCCTGTTGATTTCGGAGTGGTTTCTGTACACAGATTTGAGTTATTAACATTACTATTCATTGTGAGCTGCAGCCCTAGTTTTGTTCCTACTTTTTTGTCAGACTATGTTTCTTCCTACTGATTTCAAAATTCAGTTTTATGGTGAATATCGATTTGATTACACACTGCATGAACATATGGTTTCTGTGATGTGGAACTGGATAGAGGCAGACAGGACTCAAGAGTAAGCTAGTATGTTAGAGAATGCTTTTTGGTCAAGTTTACAAAGGTAAGTCAGCTAAATGGTTTATATTTTTCAATAATTGACATTGATTTCGTCCTTTTTTTCTTTATAAAATATCCATAATTTCCATAAATTTTTGCTTACCTTAAAAAACAAAGCTATTTGTCACAAAGGGTTGCTGGATGACTGAAGTCAATTAAGAATGGGGTAGGTGTATAATGTGCCGTTCATAGTACCGTTATTTAATTTTACTGTATATTTGTTATACATAAGTTTTTGGTCAAAACTTCTTATAGCTAATATTATGTACATTTATGTTGATTTTGTGTGGCATTGTGCAAGAGCAAATATTTGAAAAAATGCATGTGATTGACATCAATATGATTTATATGTTCATATTGCACACTGGTTGCACTTCATTTGTCCTTACTCCATTTATTCGTATGATTTGGAATCAGAAAGACATTGTGGGAAAAATGGTAATGTGGTGTCAGATTTAATAAAATGGCAGTACAATAGTGGAGGCCATAAAACTTACAATTTGTAAGATTGTATATATCAGGTATTCTGAAAACAAAATACATGTAATACTGCATCAACAGGCTTTGCAGTAGTTTGTTGAAAAAAGAGCTGCAAATGAACTAGGGATAGTCATGAAATCATAATTGTGTCAAAGGTTCTGACAGTACTATTGATTGTTCAATTAGTCAGAAGGCACATTAATTCACAGATACATTAAAATTAATGGAAACAGACCTTTTGACAGTTGCTTCATTAGCTGGCAAGAAAGGGGTTGAATTCATAAATAACATTTTGATTGTAGTCATGTACACTTTAAATTAATATTCCTGTGCCAGAAATGTGTGGGAATCAAAACACTTGGTGACAGTAGAAGTTTTCTTTAAATAAGACAGTCTTGCACATTAAATCATAAATATTGTCTATGTTGTGCAAAGTTGAAGTGTAAATATTGGAGCTTTTAATAATTGAGTAATTCTTTTCTCAACTGCTTCTAAGGCCAGGTGATCTTCTGATCAGAACCTGTGTATGTTGTGTCATCTGTTGTCCATCATGTGTACATCAACAGTTCCTAATTTCAACTACTTAAAAGTCTATGGACTGGTTTGAACCATATTTGGTAAAGGGGATCTGGGCATAAAGGACTAGAAAGTTTGTAAAAATGGCACTAATAGATTGCCAAACATTGACACCATTACTTAACATAAAAAAAACTTGAACTGAATATAGTACTAACTTATTGACAATATTTACAACAGACTGGAAAATGTTTATGAAATGAAAGTGCCTATTTATACTGTTAAGTGACCACTGTCCAGTGTGTATAACAACACACTCTCCACATCTCTCTTTCAGTCATCACACAGAAATAAAGTATAGAGACATGAAACATTTTGATAAGATGGAATTCCTTTATGACTTGGTTCATATGCTTTTCCATGAGATTAAAAACATTTGTAATCAACTCTGATTTAAACATGTGGACTTTTTAATAGTGTTGTTGACAAACATGCACCAACAAAAATCAAACATGTCAGATGCTCATATCAACCTAAATGTATAACTTCTGAAGACATACAAAGGATAAATTTCATAAAAATAAAGACTGGAAAAGCTGTAGAAAATGGCACAATAAGGTTAACTATTTAATAAATGAATCAAAGAAACAATACTATAAAACTTGTATTAAGGAAAAGAAACACTGTGTGTCCTTGTGGAAGTATCGAAATAAACTCAGTCCATCTAAAAAGCACTCCATTCCAAATCAGTTGAGTTATAATGACCTCATTTCTTTTCAGTACTGGATATAACTGACATGTTTAACCGATTGTTTACCAACTAGGTTAATTGCCTGTCCTAGGATGGGAATAAAAAAAAAATTAAAAATTGGGATGAAAGAAAGTTTGAACATAAAAATACAAAAAAAGCCATTTTTTTAAAAATAAAAAAGAATTGGGATGCCGACGTGGGACCAAAAGAGCTACAGTTAATCAGCACCAGTTATAGCATGGTCTGTTACCTACTTGATAAACCTCAGTATTACTTAGATGTCTTTGCAGATAAACAAAAGTGTGCTAAAATTACACCTGTTTTTAAACAAGGATGTAGAAGTCATCCTGGAAATTATAGAACCATTTCTATACTACCAGCTTTATCAAAAGGTTTGGAAAAAACATGTAGCAAAACAGGTTTAGAACTACTTTAACACCTTCTCCCTTTTCTTCAAGGAGCAGTCAGGCTTCCACAAAGAACTTTAATGTCAAACAGCTCTCACAAAGTTAACTGATCTGGCTGGACCCAAACCAAAATGCATGCTTACCACAAGCTTGCTACAAGCACACAGCATGCTAGTTGAAGTTGCACAAGCAAGTAGGGTGCTTGCACAAGCTTGTGAAAGGAATTTTTCCAAGTCTGCAAGTCTGCAAGCTTGCAAAAGCTAATGATGTAAGCTTGTGCAAGCTTGCAATAATAAGTGATGAAAGTTGAATGTTGGCAGCTCTGCAGATCAGTACTTCCTGAAATGTTGAAGAATATATGTTGTGACTATATCATGTGCAGTAAAAAACAACACTGTCAAATTAATAGATGTTATTTTGTTTTTTATTCATAGCATCTGATAATACAATTGAGTTAAATATATGTGTATACATTTTCAGTGTTGCAAAAATGCTAAAAACTTGAATTGTACTTAGCTGCTACATAAATAAAATATATTATTTCAACATTTCTCTATGTTAAATTAACTATGAACATTATTAATATATTTCAAAATAAACTGAATTATTTCTTCTCCTATAATATTTTACTTTTTCTCCAAAACTCTTTTTTATCCCAATTTAATATCTTTTTTTAAAATATTTACCAGGCTAGATAAACAATTCAGCTTTTTTGCATAAGGAAATTCTTTAAGTGATTGTACACTGAATTAGCTGTTGATTATTTTGTCAGTGAATGGAAGGCTGGATCATAACGATTAGGATCATAAAAGAACTGTTGGCTGTCTTTAATCTGTTTATGTTCCCAAAAATACAAATATTTCAATTTACATGTAAAACGAACTTTTAAACTATGCAAAAATGTGTCCATTGGAACACAACTACACATAACCAGTACATAATCAGAGTCACCCCATGCAAATGTTTACTGTAGAACTAATTCAGCCACTTTTCACAGTATTAGGCCTCATTATGATACAGCTCTTATCTTTGACAAAAATTAAGAAATAAACCTAGACCAGCAACATTTTCAAGAGGTATGACTACAAAATGATTGGACAATATCCCATTGTTAATATGATTCAAACATGCAAACATTCAAACCACGTCTGCTTAATCTACAAATACACATTTTGCATCTTTTGTGAATTATTTACAATTGCAAGGAATGAAGGAGTGCATCTGTAGTCATTTACCAAGGGAACGTAATTTGCCAACATAGGTTCATACCATTGAATGAATAAAGAACAAAGCAAGAATTTCTTGAATGTGTGTTGTTACGTATAGGCTTGGTCAAAAGTAACAAAAGAAAAGAGTGGAGACAACAAGCTTTGTAAGTTTTAACAAAAATAATTTATTTCCCTAGAAAACACAGTGAAAAGGTGAAAATATGAAATAGGACTTATGGTTTGCAAAGAAAATCCAAACATTTATCCTAGAATTGTGAAAATATACAAGTCCTATCGATAAACAGTTCTAACTGAATCTAGTTTGAATCTCATGTTGGTTCCAAAATGTAGGATGATGACGTCAGATGAAGTCTTTACACAGATGTCCAGAATTTCACGTTGAACCACAATTTGTACTGTACTGTTCCAATTTAGAGTGAATTTCACTGAAAGTCTTTGTCCTAAACCACTTGTTTAGTTCTCCAGGGAATAAATTAGTATTTAAAAAGTAGATGAACTCTTATAGCTGTCATCTATAACAAGACACATCGAGCTCTACAGATGTAAAGAAAAATAAACTCTTTCTAGCACAAGAAAAATAATACCTTCTTCTCAAGGTATAAGAATGACTCTGACGACTCTGATTATTTCACAGGGACCTAAGTGTTTTTAAACTGAACTAAGATGTCATTTCAAGCGCGCATGAAGAACGTGTGGTTATTTCATCATCTAACAATCGCAGTACACGATGTAATTACATATGCTTAGAAAATGACCTTGGCCACAACCAATCGTTTACGCTGGTTGTTTATCCAGTCGGCAATCTAAAATAATGCTTACGCAAGCCGAGAGTCATATTTATGTTCTAAATAAACATGATGTTTCTTTCAAAAATACCAGATCCCGTGAAAACAATCATCACAATCTAATATAATGATACTAAAATGAAATAAAAAGAATTCAGATTTTAACACACAAGTAATTAAACTACATGGTCGTAACAGTGTTATATTTTACACTGTGACAAAGAATTCCAATTAGTAAAATCTGGTAAAAAAATGCATAGCAGTTAATTGCTGACTGCAAGATATTTGATGTGAAGTACATGTACTTATAAATGCTTTTTCCCAACAATGTATGAACGATCAAATAGAGTGTCTGTAATTTTGTAGTGATAACTTATGGTATTATGTTTTCAAAAGAATAGTCCTTTTTCTGTTTCAATGACAATTTTTGTACTTGAAAGTTCAGGCAACTTCAGCATTGTTGAAACAGCATTGGCAATTTGAACAACATAATTTTGTGCTCCATGAAAAAGAATCACAAGTCTACCATTTGTACTCTCAAATGAAATGCATGAATATATCCCAAGTGGTCCAGGTTGTTTAACAGTATCATGCAGATACATTGCAAATTTGAAGACAAATGCTGATCTCCATACAAGGCTGAACAAATTCAGGTGAACTTAATTAACATTTCTTCACAGTGATGTAAATTCTTCCATATCTCTTGGGTGCCTATGGATAAAATAAGGTGGTTTGATTTCTAATAATCCATAATCTGCAACATCATCAAGATGTGAAATTGAAAAAGATTCACTGTAGATCTTTGGATCAAACAAAAGCTGAAGCATACAACAAACAAGACCAAGCAGTACTGCATGCATGTAATCTGTGGCAGTTCCATTGATTATATCTAGGCAGTAATTTGTCCACTAATATGGCCCTTTAACTGCAACGACTGGCTTAACTCATTAACCCCTGGAGGTTTTTGTCGTTTTCGCCTGAAATGCGAGTAGGAAACACATTTTGGGAGCTATTTCTGAATACAGGAGATTTCCGGTTAACCTAATGCCTAGTTGTGTTAGAAACATCGTTTTTCATTGGCTATTTCGCCTGTGCATGAGCAGAAGGGTAAAAGTTGGATTTTTTTATTTTTTTTGCTTAACGGACCCATCATTTTTGTATCGAGACCACTCTTTATTCCAAATGCCCATCTTGTCCTACTTTTTGCAAAGGTTCACCTGTCTGTGTGCAGTTCAGACTGGTCTGCCTTAGATCTGAGGCCAAAAAGTCTAAAATCTGGACACAAAATTAGGTTCCAACCTCAAGCAAAATTTGGGTGGAAAAACTCGGGTCCAAAAACATTACGTTTTTCCCTCTGTATTTTGTAGTACAACTAGAACATATAGATTATTTGGTATCATTGTAGAGCTACATCTGTCTACCTTTGTATAATACCACCCACTTCAGTGTATCTTACATGACCATGGCGCTACAGAGCTCAGAAGTAGGCTACTACCTTCTGCTGCGTAAACACGGCGCCAGAGGTTAATGAGTTAACAAGGATTTTGGAAATTTTTTAACAAATCGTCAAGGAATAGCTAAATTTGTAATTATGTGCAATTTCAATGCACAAGTGATTAAATATGCAAGGAGTATTCAAATTTGGTGACGTCATCAAAATGCACCCATTAACTCATTAACCCCTGGAGGTTTTTGTTGTTTTCACCTGAAATGCGAGTAGGAAACACATTTTGGGGGCTATTTCTGAATACATCCTAATACATTGACCTCCAAGAGATTTCCGGTTAACCTAATGCCTAGTTGTGTTAGAAACATCGTTTATCATTGGCTGTTTCACCCATGCATGAGCAGAAGGGTAAAAGTTGGAGTTCCTTTTTTTAATTTTTTTTTTTGCTTAACGGACCCATCATTTTCATAGCGAGACCACTCTTTATTCCAAATGCCCATCTTATCCTACTTTTTGCAAAGGTTCGCCTGTCTGTGTGCAGTTCAGACTGGTCTGCCTTAGATCCGAGGCCAAAAAGTCTAAAATCCCGACACAAAATTGGATTCTGACCTCGGGCTAATTTTGGGTGGAAAAAACTCGGGTCCAAACGATTATGTTATTCCCTCTGTATTTTGTAGTGCAATTAGAACGTCCAGATTATTTGGTGTCATTGTACAGCTACATCTGTCTACCTTTCTATAATACCACCCACTTTAGTGTATCTTATATGACCATGACGCTATAGAGCTCAGAAGTAGGCTACTACCTCCTGCCGTGTAAATGCGGTGCCAGGGGTTAATGAGTTATGGGTAGCAAAAGCTTTACTGCCATGCGGTATAATTTCTTCATGGTCTCTGTTTGGTCCATCAACGCAACTTGCATTAAAAGGAAACACTCCTGTATGCCATTTACCTATTTTTGTAGCAATTCCTTCTTGTTTGCATTTTGGATATCAGTGTTAACCGTTAAACTGGGTCATATTCATTACCATACATTTGGCAGGCAAGTCACAAGTACCACATAGTAATAAACCTTTACAACAACCATCAATACACAATGTGAACAATTTAGTTCAAATTCTGCATCTCTGAATTCTGTTAAACTATCATAAAATAGCTTCAGAAAGCAATGCATAATAATAATCCTTTGAACTGGTTTCTTATGATATTCTCATAAGTAATTGCATTGTGATAGATTTCATGACCATACAAAAAACCTTGGTTTAATTCATATTTATGTGATGGCAGGCAACAAGTCTTTATGGGAAATATCCACTCTATTCCATGTTTTATAAGACATAGTAGTATAAGAAAATGGGGATAGTAGCGCATTTCCATCAAAACAAGTGTTTTTCCCTCCTAAAAACCCTTCTATGGAAAATGCAAACTTTTTCAAATTTTCAAAAACCCCAACCCTAATTTTTTTCCATCATACAAGGCTCAAATCAGATCAAAAACGCTTTGTTCTTCAAATATTTATCGAAGGAAAAGTTCCAACTAATTATCAAACAAACCACTTCAACATGATCAGATGTAATAGAAGGCTCAGAAATCAATGACACATGAAATAGAAAACTGCATCTGCGCTACTGTTAGTTTCCTATTGGACTACACAAGGCCTCTATCATATGAGTTTTCATAGGAAGTGTCCGATTCATCAAACAACAAAATAACAAAAAATCGATAGTAGCGCAATTTTCAATTTTTCCTTCCAACGAAGGCTCAGATTGTCGTTTCAACACTTAACGTTTTATATTGCATTTGTTGATTAGAGGCTTCCAGGCCAGGTTTTTCAAAAAATCTATAGTAGTGCAATTTTCAATTTTTCCTTCCAATGAAGGCTCAGATTGTCGTTTAGACACTTAAGATTTTATAATGTCCTAATGCAAAAGTACTTATTCCATCACTACAATAACGTTTATCATCAAAGTTAGTTAGCACATGTTTCATTAATCTATCAGTTTTTAGCTGATGTTTATAAGACCGTATTGTATACATCGTTGCAAAATGCGGTGTAGAATTGTTCAGTATATCAACATAATCGCTATGTTTTATCTTATTTTTAACAACAGACTTTTTAATACCTTTTAACTTTTTACTTTCCTCATTATCCGCTGTTTTAAGCGAGTACATTTTACTTCGTAACCCAGTAAATTCCAAAACAGGTTTAAAGCAAAACTCATCTTTCATTTTACCCATAACCTTTTTATTACTAGGATCATGAAACGGATTGCTTTGTGCAACATCAGATAAATCAAATTCTTCTCGATGATCGTAAATATCTTTATAAATATCATCGGTAAATACTTGATAAACGAGAGAATCAGTATCTGTAAAAAGTAAATCAGGTGGTGGTATAAAGTATTTATCGCCGTTTGGTCCTTGAATCAACGCGTTATGAAAATAATTATCTGATCCAGTGTGTTTGTTTAGTATATTTAACGCGATTAAATCATTTACTGATATCATGATATATTTTATCTGTTTGATTAAATTTGTAACAGAAAAAATAATTATTTTATCTGTTTAATGTATTTTGAGTAACAACTATTGCATATGATCTTTTCTAGATACTTTATTTTGTTTTTCAAATCTCGTATTTCTTGTCTTGACTGAAAGTATAATTTTATCATTTTAAGGATCGCATCATTTTTATCCATAATATCTAACTATTAGTGATTCAAATTTAATTGTCTAGCTGCTAGTTTTCTTCGCAGTCGATCTCTGATCTTATTTGTCCTAATTTGTGATATATCAGTTAAAGATCGTCTCGAGAAGCCTGCACTTACATGCTCGTTAACGTAAATAATACTAACACCTTTTTTCGTAACTCGAAAGTTATCGTTATCACGTGCTATTTTTAGTGCAGCGTTAAATTGTTCATTATTTTCTGGAAAAATCATAAATTTGCTTTTCATATTATATTTATTATATTATACAACTTCTGTAAAGTCTATGATTGATGGCGGTTGTTGCTTTATTGTTCTATATTTTGGAGATCTTGTAATATAATAACGAAGAATCGCACGATAATTTCTACCACCACAATTTTTACAAAGACCTGTTTTACCTCGTATTCCAACACCACAGCTCAGACACGGTTTTGGACTTTTTAATCCACTTTGAAGTCTCTGTTTATGCAACCCGCAATATTCTCCATAACATCGTTTATTACACAAATCTGTTGATCCTTGAGGTAGATATTTACAGTAATTTTGTCCTTTTTGGAACGGCATTATTATATATTACTGATAATTTTATGTTTAAATATTATTTATATTTAAGTAAATAATTTTTTAATTAGATAAATTTTATCTAAACCAATAAATATAATATGCAAAGAACGTCAGCACAGCGAACGAAACAAACACGTTCAACCGTTGCAAGACGTATTATGGACTTGTACCAAACAATCACTGGTATTAAGCCAAGTTATCCGAAATCAAATGATGCCTTGTATCAATTACAAGAAGAAATAAGTCGTAGATTATTTAAGCCAGTACTCGTTGATATAGAATTACATAAGGGGCTTGAAAGAAAAACTAAAGCAACTCGTCATGAAAAAGTATTACGAATAATGAACGATTATGAGCAAGTAACTGGAATAAAACCAAGATATCCTATATCAACTGTAAATTTACAATGATTGCAAGATGAACTTTTAGAAGCCAGAAGATCAACAATCAAAATCAAAGAAGTTAACTCATCATTTGCAGGTTTTACTAATACCTATCAAGTAGATGTAATTGTAGATCCGCTTGAAGATATAATTAAATCTGTGATTAAATATATCCACGTTAAAGAACCTCGTGTAAAGATATTAGCTGAAGTTAGAGTTACATTTGAGCATGCTGTTGATTCTGAAAAATTCGTTTGGCCTTATATTAAATCTGAAGCAAAAGTCGTTTATATTGATGATGATATAGATAAAGTTTCAGCGATTATTGCTCAAGAAATTGATAATAAAATTGATAATTATACTCGTTCCGGATCAGGTTGGACATTAGTATCAAAAGATTATTTGTTAGTTCACAGTTATAAATTTGATCCTTTACACGCAGGTAAATTTGTAAAGCTACCAAAAAGAATTGTAGATAGCCATTGTGTTATAAACGTTAAATCTGATGATGACAAGTGTTTCTTGTGGAGCATTTTAGCTCATTTGTTTCCAGTTGCAAAAGACGCGAATAGAGTTACGAAGTACCAAGAACATGCACATAAAATTAATCTTACAGGTATTTCTTTCCCAGTTGATGTTAAACAGATCAGTAAAATAGAAAATAATAATAAATCACTATTGTCTAGCAGTGTTAACGTATTTGGTCTCGATGATAGTTGTAAAATATTTCCAATAAGAATATCACCGCTAGCCGGTCCAAACACAATAAACCTGTTGATGTTTAAAGAACATTACTCATTAATAAAAAACTTTAACGGATTAGTTGGTAGACAGTATACACAACACAAAGAAAGATTAAACTTCTGTTATAAGTGTCTGCACGGATTCCACGATAATGATAAATTACAAAAACATCTACAAAATTGTTTACATAATCAAAAAACAACTTTACCTAGCGATAAAAACAAATACTTAAAATTTAAGAAGTTTAAAAATACTGCAACGGTTCCATTTACAATTACATATGACTTTGAATCGCTCCAAGTTGGTATTCAAAACAATAATATTCCAAGTGTTCATTCAAACGAATCTGAGACAACTCATCTAGCTAAACACGTACCAGTTTCTGTTGCTTATAAAGTTACGTGTATCATTGATTCAAAGTTATCCGAGCCGATAAAAATCTATAGACAAAAATCAAACACTGATGAAGATGCCGCGGTTTGGTTACTCAAAAATTTATTTATCAAAGCTGATAAAATCTATCAGAAACTCTCAGTAATACCGGAAATCAGAATAACGAATGAAAATAGTTTAGAATTTAAGAAAGCAAGAAGATGTCATATTTGTAATGAAACGTTCAGCAAAAAGAATTTGGGAAAAGATATGTTCAAGGTGATAGATTATTGTTATATAACAGGTAATTTTACTGGTGCTACTCATAAGTCCTGTAAAGATGAGTTTCATAAGGTAGATTTCATTCCGTGTATAGCGCATAATTTTAGAGGATATGATGGACACTTCATTATAACTGCACTTGGTCACCCCGATATCGTTGAGTTATGTAAAGATAAAGTAATTGGTGCAATTCCTAATAATTATGAAAGATTTTTGTCAGTTACAATTGGTCCGTTGAGATTCATTGATAGCATGCAATTTATGTCATCCAAGTTGGATGATCTTGCTAAAAACTGTAGTAATTTTAGTTCTTTAACGGAGTGCTTTAATGATAATGTTGGCTTAATGAAAAAGAAAGGAATATTTCCATACGAGTACATTGATAATTATGATAAACTTGATGAAACAACTTTACCAGAAAAAGATAAATTTTATTCACAATTATCTGGTGAGCATATTACTGATGATAAGTACAAACATGCACTAAACGTCTGGAATAAATTTGATTGTAAAACAATTGGTGATTATATGGATATTTATCTGATACAAGACGTTCTTTTACTTGATGATATATTTCAAAGTTTTCGAAGAACATCGTTAAATAAATATAAACTCGATCCTTCTTGGTACTTTTCAAGTCCTGGTTTGAGCTGGGACGCGTTATATAAGTTAACTGATACAACAACAGAGTTAATTGTCGAGGGGGACATTGATAAGTATTTGTTTTTTGAAAGAGCGATCCGCGGTGGTATTTCAGTTATAAGTTATAAACATGCTCGTGCTAATAACAAGTATTTACTTGATTTTAATCCAAATGAACCTAGCAGTTATATTATTTATCTCGATAAAAACGCACTTTACAGTTGGGCAATGTCTCAATCGATGCCATATGCAGTTGATTGTTGGGTAGAAGAACAAGACTTTCTTACAGATACTGAGAACTTAACGAAAGATTTATCTGATGCAGATTATACTTATTATCTCGAAGTTGATGTTGATTATCCTGTAGAATTACATGATCTACATAACGATTATCCGTTTTTACCGGAGAAAATGATTACATCTGATACTTTCTTAGCAAAAGAACAACTGGTTAATCGACTTGGTAAAGCTTGTATAATACCAAAACTAATACCAAATTTGTTTAATAAACGAAATTATGTTTGTCACTATAGAAATCTCAAACAAGCAATCGATAACGGGTTGAAGTTAATTAAAGTACATCGAATACTAAAAATCAAACAATCGAAGTGGATGTCAAAGTGTATTAAATTTAATAATGATATGAGGACAACAGCGACCACAAATTTTGAAAAGGATTTCTTTAAGCTCATGAACATTTCCGTTTTTGGTAAGACGATGGAGAATATTCGTAAGCGCGTTGATATTGAGATCGTTAATAATCGTAAACGTTTTAGTAAATTAGTTGCGTTAGATACATTTGCTGATTCATTACGTATTAATGAAAATCTAGCGCTAGTTAAAAAGTATAAGACAAATCTTAAGCTAAACAAACCTATATTTGTCGGTGCTACAGTATTAGAAACATCAAAGTGGTTGATGTACGACTTCCATTATAATTTTACTAAGAAAGTTTGGCCTAACTCGAAATTACTTTTTACAGATACTGATTCTCTCGTTTATCAAGTATTTACCGATGATATTTATAAAGATATTTACGATCATCGAGAAGAATTTGATTTATCTGATGTTGCACAAAGCAATCCGTTTAATGATCCTAGTAATAAAAAGGTTATGGGTAAAATGAAAGATGAGTTTTGCTTTAAACCTGTTTTGGAATTTACTGGGTTACGAAGTAAAATGTACTCGCTTAAAACAGCGGATAATGAGGAAAGTAAAAAGTTAAAAGGTACTAAAAAGTCTGTTGTTAAAAATAAGATAAAACATAGCGATTATGTTGATATACTGAACAATTCTACACCGCATTTTGCAATGATGTATACAATACGGTCTTATAAACATCAGCTAAAAACTGATAGATTAATGAAACATGCGCTAACTAACTTTGATGATAAACGTTATTGTAGTGATGGAATAAGTACTTTTGCATTAGGACATTATAAAATCTTAAGTGTCTAAACGACAATCTGAGCCTTCGTTGGAAGGAAAAATTGAAAATTGCGCTACTATAGATTTTTTGAAAAACCTGGCCTGGAAGCCTCTAATCAACAAATGCAATATAAAACGTTAAGTGTTGAAACGACAATCTGAGCCTTCGTTGGAAGGAAAAATTGAAAATTGCGCTACTATCGATTTTTTGTTATTTTGTTGTTTGATTAATCGGACACTTCCTATGAAAACTCATATGATAGAGGCCTTGTGTAGTCCAATAGGAAACTAACAGTAGCGCAGATGCAGTTTTCTGTTTCATGCGTCATTGATTTCTGAGCCTTCTATTACATCTGATCATGTTGAAGTGGTTTGTTTGATAATTAGTTGGAACTTTTCCTTCGATAAATATTTGAAGAACAAAGCGTTTTTGATCTGATTTGAGCCTTGTATGATGGAAAAAAATTCGGGTTGGGGTTTTTGAAAATTTGAAAAAGTTTGGATTTTCCATAGAAGGGTTTTTAGGAGGAAAAAACACTTGTTTTGATGGAAATGCGCTACTATCCCCATTTTCTTATACTACTGACATGGTGTTCTACATTACTCTTAACTGTGTCCCCTCTTCTGTCTTTTATTTATTAATGATCATCCACTCAGTAGTCAACATACAAACACTGACATGTTTGCAGATTATGCAGCAATTTTTTCATCAAGTAGCAATGTCTATACAATGGAATGCAAAGTAAGTTCAGACCTTACATCAACTGAGGAATGGTCAAAACAAAATTAGATGGCAATAAGTGAACAGACGACAAAATGCATGCTTCTCGGAAAAAACTAAAAAACATGTAAAGAAGAAAGACATATCACTGTACGTTAATAATAAGGCAGTTGAAAATGTAAAAGATGAGAAGCTACTAAAAATAATCACTGACCGAAGTCTTAAATGGGGGAAAACAAGTAGACAATGTGTAGGTCCCTCGCATCTAAAATTTCATTGCTTAGTAGAATAAAAAAGTACCTGACAATGGACTTAGAAAATTCTTTACTTTAATGCTTATATACTTCCACTGATTGATTACTGTTACCACAATAATAATAATAATAATACTTTATTTATAGAGGGTGACTCATTAGTCAAGGACTATTCTCCCTTGAAGGCCTCTTAAGGAGGGTATAATATGTTCAGTATTAAAATACTAAATTCCATTAACTATTTAAAACACATGCATACTCTTGATATCTCCTCTTAAATACTGTAATAATTTCAGCATATTTTACATGTAGTGGAAGCTTGTTCCACATAACTGTACCAGAGTATTGGAAGCTTTTTTAAAATTGCTCTGTTCTTGGTTTTGGTGCTAGAAGGTTTCCATGTTATGTTGATCTCAACTGGTATTGTGTTGAAAAAGGTCTGAATAAGTCCTGAAGATACTCTAGTGCAGTTCCATGTAGAGAATTATATAAAAGAACTGCCTTGTGAAAATCTATGGTTTCATATATTGTGAATCATTTTAGTTCCTTAAACAATGCTTTTGAGGGATGATCAACAGATGCATCTAAAGTTCTGTGTGCTGCCCGTTTCTGAAGTTTATAATCCTGTCAGGCTGAGATTTTGACACAGTTTCCCCATACATTTGAACAATAACCCATTGTTGGAAATATATATGACTTGTAGTATTGATTGCGAGTTTCCATAGGTAAATATTTCTTGATTCTGCAATTTTGGATGACAGTGTTTTACAAAGCTTATCAATATGGTCATCCCATTGTAAATTACTATCTTCAGAAACAACTACAAGCTTTTCATGTTTGACATTTTCTAAATGATTATTTATTGCAAGAGATAGTTCTGGGTTTCCTAACTTGTTTAACTTTTGTAATGTCCCCAAAATCATTCATTTTGTTTTACCATCATTAATTACCATCCTATTTTGTTGTGCCCAATTTTGAACTCAAATAAGGTCTGCATGTAATCTTATTTGGATGACTTCAGTATCAGGGCTAAAACTGAGCCTTGAGGGACCCCTGAATGAATAGTGTGAGTTTGAGAGCTAATATTGCCAATGCTTACTTGTTGAGACCTTTGGTTTAGGTATGAACTAAACTAGCTTAAAGAAGGATTGTCAAACCTGTAACAGTTCAGCTTTTGCAGCAGAAATTACATCATCAACAAGATCAAAGTCTTTCTTGAAGTCAAGGAAAAGAATCCCAGCCATAGAACCATTATCTATTTCTTTTAGCCAAAGATCTATTAATTTGGTAAGTTCTGTTTGGCACGAGTGGTACTTTCAAAATCCTGATTGCGTTTTATGAAATAGAGAGTAAGTTTAAAAAATTCATAGACCTGAATAGCTACATGCTTTTCAAATAATTTTGACAATACAGGTAGAATTGATATTGGTCTCTAATTTCCTGGATCCTCCTTTTCTCCTGTCTTAAAGATAGATGCAACCTTTGCACATTTCAAGGCTTTTGGAAAATTACCACTCATTTTACAGTACTTAAGTTTATAATATGCATTAATGACTTTGTTATTACTGGTACAGCAATTTTAAAAATTCTTGGACCAATACCATCCAAACCAGAGAATTTATTAATATTCAACTTATTGAGCATATCAAAAACATCAACTTCACTAACATTAGCTACTGAAAAATATTTATCATCAGGAATTTTAGCCCTTATAAATGAAAGAAGAGCCTCAAGCTCATTTGGGATGTTAGTCTGGTTCTGAATACAGTTACAGGAGATGCTTGTGTAGAAATTATTGAACATTTCCACAATGTCTTGTACAGATATTGTTTTATCATCATTTTTCTTAAGTCTAAGGTGAAAACAACTGTTCTTGGGTGGGTTCAACTCTTTTGGATCCTTCCACAGTATGGGGAAATTGTTCTGTCTGGGTAGTTCCCAACTAGACTGAATTCACTAGCTTCAAAAATGAGCAGCTCAGTTGATTCTTGATGTCCCCATCATCAAACTTTTTCACAGAATTAAAATACTTAAGAATTGATGAGGAATAGATTTTCTGAAAGCAGTTCTGGTTTTTAAATGTATCAAAGGAAATGTTCCACAGTATATTACTTAATCATTCTTCAAAACATCATCTCTATACAATAATCTAAGTTTGAATATAAACAACAATTTAGAATTACCAAAGCCTTGCATTGAACAATTCAAAAGAAGTCTACAGTATTCAGGGGTTAAAATGTGAAACTCACTTCCTGCTCACATTTGATCTACTGATTTAGTTAAATCCTTAAACAAAATATACATGCAGTATTTCAAACTTGTATATTACAAAAGTCATCACAAAAAAATAAAGTTCAAGACTGAGTTCTGGTATTTGCCACAGTATTACTCTTTAGATTTATCTTTTATTGGTGTGGTTCCTCTCAGATTGACATCATTTGAGTAACCCCCTTGTGACAAAAGTTAAAGTATTTTATGTGTTCATGTTTTTTTCCATATGTGTGTGTTTCTTGTATTAATTTTATTAAATTTCGTTTTTATTAAATTTTGAGTAAGGGTTTGTACACCATTCAAATCTTTTATTTCTTCCAATATATCAAATTTCTGGAGTTGTTAGGAGTTGTTATTTAATTCATAATCATAGTTTCCTATAAGTCTAAAGTTTAATAAATAAAAGCTAAATTAAATTAATTCATATTTAATTTCTATTAAGTATAGTTTTATAGTTTTAATAAATAGATATCTATTATACTGTTTCTGCTTTGCGCATAGGTTGTTTGAGATCTTAATTAGGCATGAGCAGCATTCACTCTACGCTTTCGCGATCACTTGAACATTAGCTCAGGTGCCACGAGTTTCTTGTCTAATACATGAATGACAATTTGATCGTAAATATAATATTAAGTGGATATAGTTAGGTTACTAATAATTTAATAATAATTTATTAAAGTAATACATGAATAATTGTTTAGTTTAGTCAATTTAATCGTAATCAGTAAATTTTGAAAATTTAGCTATAATATTTATTGGTAAAGTTAAATTAATAATATTGAACTGTTTAATAAGTGTTCTTCGCATTTGTTTAAGGTGTTTAAACATTTCTTACGTAATATGAATTATAAGTCAGTTTTCCATTGCGTTAAGTCATCTTTTAATCCATACAATATGGTGAGTGTCCTTTCTTCCTGATCACAGGAAGGAGTCTCAATATCGCAGTTTTGTCGATCTGTCCTTTCTCCCTGCTCAACAGGAAGGAGTCTCATCATCGCATATTGTATTCCATTTCTTTTGAATTTCATTAATTTCTTTTAATATTCTTCCTCCATGGCCTTAATTCAAAGTCTGTTTCATTTCTGTTTGTTTGATTCTGTAATTCTTCCTGTGTTTATCTGACATTTTGGAACTAGGGAACCCCTGTACTGAGTAAACTGCTTGCTGACAAGACGTTCCGTTTAGATTTATCAGTTGCTTTTTTTATCTTTGATATTAGCATATTGATAAAAGTACGTTTAAAATGTCATATATATATATATATATATATATATATATATATATATATATATATATATATATGGATGGAACTTGGTGTATGAACATCTCTCAGCTTGTATACCTAATATTTTATGACAAAGTATAACAGAGATATAAACTTTACTACGTGCCACATTATTTGCAGAATATCTAAGCAGAAGTGATAATTAAGGACTTTGATAATGAATATATTGGGTGGAGAATTGGATAACAGCACATGTTTAATGTGTGTGTGATTTGGATTTTTAACATAGCTTTAACAATATTTCAGTCATATCACAATGATGTCTGCAGTGTGGCAGTTTATAGTGATGTTTAGCACTGGGGCATCATGCCGCAGACATGTCGCATGATGTCACACCCAGTCACATTATCCTGACACCAGGCCAACCATTCCTAACACTAACATCTTAATTCAGAGCACCAAGTGAGGCAGCTGCTAGAATCATTTTTACAAGTCTTGGGTATGACTCAGCCGGTGTTCGAACCCGCAACCTCCTGCATCTGAGGCAGATACTCTAACCACTAGGCCACTGGAGCAGTCTTGTGTTCAATAATTATCATGTTGTAATATGTATCAGATTAACAATGTATTAAAATATAATACTGAAATATGAAAAACATGACTTTATAAACTGTTTTATGAAATCAAGTATATTATCATTTTAAAAGAAATATTTCTAGGACTGTTGGATGATACTTTTTTTTCCTTATTTTGTGTCAGTAAAACACAGGAATAATAATAGTGAAAAGAATCAAATGAAACATCAAGAACATAATAATAATAATAATAATGACCTTAATTAAAGAGTGTGATACAATTACAGTCTGACCTCACTATAGCATGCTCCATTATAACACAAATTTGGATATAATATTGTCGTGGTTTGCCTCCTGAAATTTCATATACATGTATTTTTCTTATCACGTAATTTTTTTCTTTCTTAAAAGTATGAAAAGTAGCGTGTAAAAAGTTTATTATCATTTTGGGAAGAGATCATTTATGAATTATAAAATAAGACGATCGTAGCTTGGTGCCTGGAATTTCATATACGTTATTTTCTTGAAAAAGAAAAAGTAGTATTTTCTTCTTAAAAGTATGAAAAATAATGTGTGTAAAGTTGATTCAGGGATCATGCTGGGTTTCACCAATGTCACAAATTGTGATTTATTTTCCTTATTGGTGACAAAATATACCATCCGGTAATTTTTTAATGCGATATTGTTGGCTGTTTAAACTTGTATAAATAATCTTGGGTTTGGAGACATCATGAAAGGAAGTCACAAATTTGATATAAAATGCACTGGAGGGCCACATGGAGGATTAGTTCCATGCAGAAACAGTGTGACTCTACTTTAACATGGTGGTTGGGATCCGTTGACCCCGACCGTGTTATAGACCGAACCGTGTTATAACCAACCAAGTCAGTTAGGTGAAGAAAATGATGCATTTACCTAAAATATGGCAGGTGGAGGGCAATAAAGGTGGGTGCATCGGTACCTGCTTTTGGTTAAATGAAGACAAAATAGTCGGAAATACAATTGTATATTGACGACTTATTTCCATAATCCATTAAGTACTGTACATATATTTAATAAATCCATGAAATCTAGTATAGATCACATGTTATAAACTTCATGTATGACTCACATCCCATTAGAAAACACAAAGAACACATATGATATAAAAAAATTGGTAGTCCTTGTTTGATCTATATCCGATTATCACTAAACAATTCATTAAATTGTCACCAGTAGCATGTGGCTATAATTGTTTACATGCTACATGTACATGTACTTAAACTGGCCTAGAATTTGGTCAGCTGGAGACAGTATCGTCTTGCCGAGGCAACCCAGGGGATGAGGCTATTCATATGGAAATGAAAACATGAACAAATTAAAAAGTTTAACAAACCTCTTTGCAAGATTCCCCATCTTCAATTAAATTGACACCCTGATATCTTTGTTTTCAAAAGATTAGAAATTTAATTTGCGTTTTATGCCGCTGTTGGTAGCAACATAAGCATACATTTTTTCCTGCAAGAATGAAACTTTCATGGCACAATAAACTTGTTCCAGTCACTTTGTAAAATGTAACAATCTATCAGATTTGATTGCTTTTCTTTAAGTTTGGTGTTGACTTCCTTTGATGAAAGGTTATTTGTTTTTATTGAAGAGTGAAGTTGGCCTTCTTTGATGAAGGGTGCATGTGTTATTGAAGTTACCACTAAAGGACAGCTTTGGAGGACCAAACAGATGTCTGTTTCTTATTGCAGCAGCAACATCAAATAATTATAGAAATTCATTGAGACTAAATTTTTATTTTCATTTTCTTAGCATTTATATAGAACGATCTGTGCTTCAAAGGTGATGAGTTTCCTTTGAAGTTTCAGCAAAGCTAGTTTTTCTGGATACATTTTAATAACAAAAGGAATTAGCCATTGTTTGGTCGATTGTCGCAGTTACTTTTCCTGCCTTAAAAATTGGTCGATTTTAGCTAATCTTGGTAGCATAAGGAGACCAACAAGTAGATCTCAGGGGGTTTGGGGGATTTTTGTGGGGGGGAGGGTAGTGACATTTCTGGTGGCCAACAGATGATGAATACACAGGTGTTCTGTTCATTTCTGACAGGGATTACTATAGAAAATATGAGTGTTCTGAAGGATTTAATTATATGAGTGAGAGATCCATTATGAGATAGTGTCTTGTCTGGTTGATCTCCACTACCAGAAATGTTTAAAAAATATATGTAAAAATAAAAAATAAAAATTATAAAGAAATTTTTTTAAAAATGCAGAGATCTCACAGCACACAGTACTCTGGCCAGATGTCAGAATAAGCAGATTATGATATAACAATGCACTGCTAAGATGGTTTGTCAGTATGAATAAAGAATTTGCTTATCTAACAATAATAAATCCCAGTGCATTTTATATCAAGTTTGTAGCTTCCTTTCATGATGCCTCTGAATTTCTTCACTCCAAACCTCAGGTTGTGTATACAATTTTAAACAGTCAGTAATGTTGGGAAAAAGCAATCACCAGATGGTATATTTTGTCACCAGTAAGTAATATAAATCAGAATTTGTGATGTTGGCGAAGCCCAGCATGATCCCTGAATAAATTTTTTACACATTATTTTTTTAACTGTTAAGAAAAATAAAACTTTTTTTGAGTACGAGAAAAATACATGAATGTGACATTGCAGGAGCCATGCCACGATTATCTTATATTAGAGTTCATGCATGATCTCTTGCCCAAAAATAATAATAAAATTTTTACACATTGCTTTTCATACTTTAAAAAAAAAAAAAAAAATCATGTATAGGAAAACTACATGCATATGAAATTTTTGGGAGCTACACCACAACCATGTTATATCTGAATTCATGTTATTATGGAGCATGCTATAGCGGGGTCACACTGTAGCTCATTTAGAATAAATCTGTCTCTTTAAGTTACAAAAATATTCAGACAGGACAGTAAACTATTTTGATTGAAGATAAGTATTTTTTCTCATTGGAATGGCACACTTTTTTTTCCAGGGATGATCGTGAAAAGAGTTAAAACCAATTAGGGCATAAACCTCTTGGAGCCAAACTTGAAAAGTGGCAAAACCTATGGTAACCTGAGACTAGGAATACCAGTACACAGTGTTGCATAATGGTCTGTGTAAATCCAAGGGGCAACATTCATTGGAACTATAAATATTTGAAAATTTGAAATGTCTAGTTTCTTAGTCTGTATTTTCATCTTACAGGCTTGGAACAGCATGTTATTTCCAGATGGCCTGAGATCACCCAAAGTAGCCCAGATGTGGAATGATGGAATAGTACAGGATTTCAAGTCTGATATGGAGCACAAGGTGGGTTTGCATTATCATACTGTCAACATTATTATGAAGATACCGTATTTTCTTTTTCATTTCCTTCTTTTCATGAAAAGTGCTAGTGGACATAGCAATGTTTTCTTCTTTATCAAGGTTATGAATCAGCATTATTGAACCCTACGACCATGGTGGAATCATCATGTAGTGATCATCTTGGTGCCTTTGTATGTGTGTTTGTATGTGTTCATTTGTCCATTCATGCCCTAGATTAATCTCAGTGTTAGATTTGTACATATTTATATTTCAATTCAATTTGCAAGGTCATTTCTAGAATGTACATTGCGGATTAATTGTAATTTCTCATAATGTCGAAACATCAACTGAGCTAGGTGCACCCTTTTTTGTTTGTTAAATTCCTCCTAAATTTGGAAAATTCCTCCCCTTTTGTTATAGCTCTACTGGTCATAGACCAGAAGTTTATGGGACAGCAGGTTTATTGCCAGCTGTCCATGTGTCTGTCATCCTTCTGTTAGTACAAGATTTCTGTCACTGTGACTCTTGCTAGTACTTGCCACAAAACATTACACCCACATTCATCCCAAGGTCTTTATAAGTTGGTCTAAATAAAAATGGTGCCACTTGGACATCCAATATGGCAATCATAGTAGCCATCGTGAAAATCTTGAATAGTTGATCATATATTGACATAGGATTTTCATTTGAAAACTTCTTATGATTTCTAGTTGGTCCTAAATAAAAATGGTGCCAAGATGATATCTGACAGCTTGAAAATCTGGTTATCAATACTCCTGAATGGATTGTCATATATTGACATGGGATTTTCACTTAAAGGCATCTTATGATGTCTAGTTTGTCCTAAATGAAAATGGTGCCAATCTGATGTCTGACAGCTTGAAAATCTTGTTATTGTTACACCTCCTGAACAGAAAAGTATGGAATTTTCTTAAGAAAACCTTATATAATGTCTGTTTGATCTTAATTTAAAAAGATTCTAATCGAGCATAAGTATGGCTGCCATGATGGCCACCTTAAAAATTTAGTTATCTCCATGTCTTCTGAATGGATAGTCGTATTGACACTAGATTTACACCAAAAGACTTATTGTGATGTTTAGATGTTTCTAAATGAAAATAGTGCTGATCTAACATTTAATATGTCTGCCATACAGATCATCATTGCAGTCCTGTTATAGATTCTTCTCCAATATAATTGATGTGTTTTCACTGGAAGACATCTTAGTCCTAACTAAAAGTGGTGCTATTCAGTGGTGGTCATCCTGAAAATTGTAACTCCACTTCTCTTGCAGGGATATTTGTGTCAACAAGGAGTTTTCATGAAAACACTTCTCACTCTGTGTAGTTGGTGCTAAATGAAAATTATGCCAATGTCAATGTGACCTGTCAAAGTTTTAAAAATGTTGCATTTTGCAACAGATGGCAATACCAAACTTTAAAAGAAAAGAAGGAACAGCCTACCTTCTTACAGTATGAGTTATTCTTGTATTAAAACAATGATGATCTAACCACCAAGATGGCTGCCTGCAGCTGGTGGTTCTAAAATGTTTATATGCAACTTCTTCTGAACTTATTTTATTGATGTGGAGTTCCACCAAAACACTATTATAGCAATATGTAAAGTTGATTCTGAATGAAAATGGTGCCCATCTGACTTCCAGCATAACACTATGGTGGCCATCTTGAAAATCTTGCATATTTGCACTCTTACATGGGGTTTTCATGAAAATGCTTCTTGCAATATGGTTTTGATTAACAAAATGTGCAGATTTGTCAGCATCAGTTTGTTCATACTTTTGTGAAGGAGTTTTGAAAACCAGACATAATTGACCTGAGAGTCAAATCAAAGGTCATATTCATTGCTCGCATTTAGATACCTCACTGAGCTAGATTGAACATGGTGACTTGAACACATACAAATGAATTTTGATGATGACTTTGTATTTAGCTGCATTCCACTGCCCAAATTGATAGTCAGTACTCTGACATTGATTTGCAGGTAAAAGATCTGGACTCAAGTCTTTTTGTTGTAATGGCTTTTAATCATAATAACAAAAACAACTGTAATTGTACTTTTTATTATGTCCAGGCTGTGGATACTATAATAATACATATATATATATATATATATATATATATATATATATATATATATATATATATATACCACTCTTGATAACTCATGCCCTGATAACTCACAAACCTGTTTATAATGTGAGGTCAGTCATGGATCCCATATTTTTTTACACGAAAATACACAAAAATTAACCCCTATTTGTTGAAAATGAAGAAAATTGCATAAATATGGATCAGGGTAATGAAATTGTCAACTTTTAATAAGAAGTCATGTATTTTGTTCAAATTTATTTCCAAACATCATTTCTGGTACACGGTAAATAACAGTATGTAACAAAATTTCGGTCAATGGAAATGTCACTAACGACTACTTGAGGCAGCAGTTTTATAAATAAATACCAAATAAATAAGTTGGTTTTTTTATCCAGTGAAATTCGAGTATTAGTTCTATATTTTAGTTTGGTTTAATGATTGTAAATACAATGTACCCAGTTGTATTCAAACTTGAAATATATTGATCTACTGTAACAGATATGTCCACAAGCATTTCTGTGAGAACCTAATTAAGTGCCGACCTTGTTTTGATACCAGATTGTGCAAGTATTCCTTGTATTGTTGCAATAAATTAAAAGCTGACCTTGTATTAACACGTTAATTATGTCTTTTGTATCAAATAAAGGGAGTGGAATAGATGAAAAGTTATAATTCATGCAAATCCAACCTGCATAAGAGCTAGCAGCCCTGGTAGTGTCAGGTCAACATGTTTCAAGTGATCAGTTCCATTCTTTTGTGAACATAATATAATTAAACTACCTTAAGTTAGCATACTCATTCACAAATGTGATCAAAGATAGAAACAGAACCAAGTGAAATGAATACTTGATCAAATAAGATTCTAGTTGACATATATATTTTATCAATGAGAAACTAGTTTCAGAGTTTGTAGTTAACTTGTAATTTCTGAACTGGCACTCAGAGATTTCCTCATAGCTGAGAAGTTTCACTATTACTTGTAATGAAATCATGGCATCAATATTTTACTAATAGAACAATAGAAAAATTGAGTTTCGACATTGAAGGCTGTTTCATGAACTAAATGTTCAGTTTTTTTAAATAAAAGGAATCTTGTTTGATAGTGAATTTGAATCAGTAGTCTGGTTCCCTGATTGTTATGATCCTTGTGTTGCTTTCCACAATAGTGGAGAGCAAAGCAAGGAACATATGAATCAGGGAACCAGACTACTCAACAACAAGATAAAGCAGTGATTTAATACACAGTGTTTTTGCGTACACGTGAAGGAATGTTGAAGCCAGTTGGAATAAATTTAAAAATATCTCAGCAGTTTGGCATCTTGAAAATAATTGTCATTTTTACAACAAAAAAAAATAACTTTGATAGAATAAGCACTTTATTGACAACTATTCCCAATGCAATTTTAAAACGTAGTATGTAGCCATTAAGCATTAAGCAGACCATTTTGTCCCCCCCCAGCAGTTTTCTTGATGTCCAGCGATGATGGCACCATTTCATGTTGTTATGGAGGTCCTTCAATAACTCATGCACTTGCATATAGTGAAGTCTGTTTTTTTGGAGGGTATCCCATTGTGCGTGAGTTATCAAAGGAAAGGGTGTGTGTGCGTCTTTGTGTGTATATATCCAGGGATAGCACTTTCTGTTCTGTTTGATTGGTAATGAGAAAAAGCATCCGGCTGATTCAGATTTCATGGTCAGCATTTGATTATTCAGCAGATATTGTGTTCAAGTGAGAAATCTCAGGGTCACAGGGCCTTTCACTTCTCTTTTTTTTACCCAGTTAAATAATAGTACTGTGATGAATTGTGGATTTTTATAGAAATATGAAAGAAAATGTTTTTAAAAGTTGTAATTACAAAATGTTTGTGCCAAAATTCATTCTGTCTACCCTGGATATGCAAAGATATGTGGTGGCCCCGGTTTGAATTACTCAGCCTTGTCTATCAATTGCATCATATTTTTTTTTCTCTGTCCAGTAACATTTGAAAGACTGCATGGATTCAAGCCAAATTGGGTATGTGGCTAAACATTAAGGAAACCAACGTTAAGATTAATTTTCACAATTTTCATGAAAATTTAATATACTTATGACCCATTTTCATAATCTTTGCCCTTCATTTGAATCAGATTTTTGTTTTCACTCAATTATTTTTGAAAGAATTACTGGGTTTAAGTGAAAAAGACCTGGATCAAGATTGATTTTTTCCAGCAAAATTTAGTGGAGTTATGGCTCCTGTTGTTTATTTGTCTTACAGTTGCATCATGGGGGCAGGGGAGCATCTCTTATTGACACATTTTAGCTTTTGCAGTAGTAAGCCATCTAATAAGGATGTATTGTTAAAAAAATCAGATGTTTAAAATCTCTTAAAGAAAGTTGCCTTGTTAAGTTGGTCTTTTATAAATAAGGAAAACAAACTTTAAGCTCATTTTTAAATTTATTTTTCAGATTTGTTCATCTCCTTCTAGCACTGTCAGTCTTGTACAGTTTTATTGCACAGATGTTGATAGCTTGAACCAGACATTGCAGACATGTTTAAGTGACCTTGCCTTCATGGTAGGTATATGCTGGTCTATATACAATCAGATTGTTTTTTTAAGGTTCATCTGTTTTGAGATAATGTAAAATCAGCTATTTATTAGGATAATATTTACCTTTTTGGAGTGAATGGATGATTTTGTGGAGATAAAACAAACTAGTAGTTGTGGAGGATTCAATTTTTGTGGATAAAATCATTATGCATGAAAATAACAAAATTAAGCCCAGCATAAATATTTCTAATTATTTAGTATATTATTGTCACAATGTGAAGCATAGGTACAATAGAGGTACTTGTAGCACTTTTCCAACTGCATGGAAATTGTTGGCACATGTATCTGTGTTTAGTTTGTGCTCATAGCTCATTTTCTCTGATAATGTTGTATATACAGTCATGAAACTTAAAGGCTTTATCCATTGCACAAGGTACACCTTATCTCAAGCAGAAGGAGTGACCTGCTTTTGGTTCATCAGTAATTAGGTTAGGTTTCACATTTTGTTTAATTTCTGTGACACTTATGTGTGCTCTCTTGAAACTTGATGGATGAATACATTTTGCAGAGTACTGTGCATCACAGGCAAAGAAGGTCACAGTTACCTACTTTTTAAAAACCAGCAACTTTTGGTAGACATTTGGAATATGCCTTGGCAGAACATGTGTGATGTAGAATTCTGCAGAATAATTGAATGTGTATCTATCCTGTGTTCTTTTTCAACTTGATTGAATAATCAGCATCAGTTCTGTAACCTTTTCTTTATGTCATCTGCTCATTGTGAATTTATCCCTTGGAACTGTTACAACTCTGTCATCTTAAATTATGTAACAGAAAGAAGCAAAGCCAGTAAAATCAATAAATAATTTATTTCCCTAGAATACAAAGTGAAAGTTTAAAAGACACAGTATTATGAATTAGATTCCAAATAATTCTAAATGTTTGATAATAAATCCAAAAGTATAGAATGTTCAACATGAACTCCAATCATGTCTTAAATATCTTGATGTATCACAGTGATATAATCAAGAATGTATTTAAAAGAGTCCTCAGTAATCCCAAAGTAGTGTTTTATTCCAAAAAGTCGGTGAGCATGTTCTGATTCCAAAGAATAACTTAAATAAATTAATTAAATTCCTCTCAATACATTTGAACACAACTATAAACTCTCATCATAGATTCAGAAAGACAGACTGATATGAAAGAGGAATGAAGATTTTTTTTTTACAAAAGTCATATATATGCTACTATTACTTGACCTTAAAGACTCGGTAAAACTTTCTAGGGAGAAACCAAGTTTATCTCATTATTACCACTCTATGATCTTAAATAAGTAATAGAAAAGAGTGAAAAGCAACAAGCTTTGTAAAATTCCACAGATGATTTATTTCCCTAGAATACAAAGTGAAAATGTGAAAAGAAGGAACTTACTGTATTGCAAATTAAATCCCAAATAATTCTAGAATTACAGACACAAGTACTAATAATTAAAGTTCTGAATAAACTTTAGTGGAAATCCAGATTAAGTTTAATACTGAAGGTGTTGATGTGCCTCTGGTGCCCGTATAATGCTGATGTGCCAACAGTCTTTTGTTGGATCACAATAATACGATCCAAGAATTAAATCCTTTTTTGAAATTTAACTATAAATTCATGTCTTTATTTACAAGAATGTTACTTTTGAAGAGCACTTTGTATTTCCAGAGAAGAATCACATGAATGAAATAATTTGAAGAAATAAATTTCAGCCAAAATGAATTTCTGGAAACAACAATAATACAATTGATTCTGCTAAAATCTTAAAGTGTGAATGACTAATTTTCAAATAAACAAGATTTTATTTTAAACTAAGACATAAGAAGATACCCCAGATAAGGGTCAAAAGTACTCTGTTCTAGAAGGATCTTAGTTATAATTAGAAAATCCCTCACCAAAATCAAAATAAAACATATGACAATCATCTCGCTGTAAAATATACAATGTCCTTGACTCAACTTAAGATAATGATCCTCACTGAGAGAAAAAAAGTTATTTACAAAATTGTCACGTATTTTGGACAAAGTAAAGTCCAACATACAATGTTGTATAATACAGGCCTGCTAACCCTCATGATTTTGGCATGAATTTCAAGACTATCGATAGCAATACATGATTCATGCAGCATGCAAAACAAAATCATGAATTCCCCAATTTTTAATCAGCTTATATCAGGAATAAAATATCTTTAATCCTGTTTAGTGCTAGTCACGATATCAGCAGTGGTCACTGATGCCAATAACAGTCCCGTACTGCTAGTAGCGATGTTAGCAGAACTATATCCAGTTGTTACAGTTGACCTTGTAGCAAGCATTTTAAAGTATTTAATCTATATTTAGAACAGAAGTTTTACAAATACTTATAGAGAAAGCAGGGGCCCAACTGGATTTTTGTAAAATAGCTCATGTACATACTCATATCAACTGTAAATTTTTTAAAGCAAACACTTAATGAAGAGTGTAGGAATTTCTATGATATTGAAAGATTAGGATATATTGTAAGTTGCTTGAGTGCATATTTTTCTGCGCATGTGCCAACACCACTAATCGTTAACTGTTTGACATCTTATCTTCTGGATTAACACCATTTGGTAATTAAGCTACACTTCAGTTAAAATGTTTTCACCTCCAAGGAAAAAGAAATGTATTCCACAAAAAAATGAAATACAGATTGGAATACACCTTGGCCTTGCATTCAGCCATCATACATTGATTTACATTATGCTTTTTTGCACACAGTGTTACGTAAGTTTTAGAATTGAGTATGTGCACAGGGCCTACAATTTACCTGTCATACATGTACTGTATAATAATATTATTATATAGTATACGTATGACAGATAAATTGTAAACAACGATCCAAGCCCCTGTGGGGCCCCGAGCGGCCGAGTGGTCTAAAGCGCTCATAGTTACGGATCACTGCCATCTCACCTCTGTCTGTGTGGGTTCGAGTCTCAGGTTCGGCCAATGTGGGTATGTGAGAAAGCTTGCCAGTAGCTTCTCATGGGTCAGTGGTTCTTTCTGGGGTGTTCCCTGGTTCTTCCTCCACCATTAATACTGGCCGCCATGTATAGCCTATCTTGTGCTGAAAAATGGTGTTAAACCCTACAACAACAACCAAGCCCCTGTGGGCATTTGGCAGAGACAATGTGAGAAAGCACGCTGTTAGCACAAAGCACATAGATGTTGGAAAAATTAAGAGCACCCAGCAGATTTCAGCTTGAAGTCACCTACTCAAGTCCTGCAAGCTACGAATGCAGAAGCATTGTTTGTGAGTTTTCTTGTTGAACATAACCTGCCTTTCTCTTTTTGAGATCAGCAACATTGACATTGAAAGAGTATTTTCTATCATGAGAAAAAAAGGACAGTCTTTAGGGCCGCCTTAGTTGTTGAAAATTTGCAACAATTTTAGTCACCAAGATCAACCACCAGGCAAGAAGCCTGAACAGTTGTTGTGTAACCATAGCTCAGTTGAGGAAGTTTAAGTCAGCCACAGCATCATATCATGACAAATAGTGTGAAGTTTGTGTATATTTGTAAATATGGCTACAAATAAATTTGTACATTTAATTAGTGTAAATAATGTGTTTAGTTTTAATTTGGGATTTTCATATAATGCAGTGCTGACCATCAAAGTGGATGAAGCTAGTGTCATGGTATAATTTTTCACTAATTGTGTTCAAAATTCACTAATTTTTATCCTGCTTTTCACTAATTGCAAGTCTGGAGGGTTGGCAGCTCTGTCAATAGCATATAATGAAATAAAAAAATAAACTAACAAACAAACAATGAAAATTAAATATGCATAACACACATAAACAAGGTCAGGTATTGAACTCAGAATAAAGTAAACATCTTAAAAAACATGACAGTAGTCAGGTAGGCATAAACTCTACCCTCAATCGTGGAAAAGGTCAAGCACACAATATAGGTACATAACAGAACTTTAATGAACATGAACAATTATAAAAGAGACTGATGCTATTTCACATTCAGACATAATGGAAAAGAATCATGATATAGTCTTTTTTATGCCAGCTATAAGACATGGCATAACAATAACTAAAGTTCAGCACAATTACAAGACTTTGTGGATGGCTTGCACTTGGGCTAAGGTAGTATCTTGTTGATTTGGGGTCTGAAGGCCAAATATCAAGGTTGCTGACCAAGAAGAAAAAGGATTTCTGCATCAGCATTTCAGTTCTTGACCAGAGTTTGTAGGATGACATATATGATTGGTAGGAAAGAAGCCTATTGATTTTAGAGTCAAAGTTTTAATGGTTGGGTCACCATGATGAAGAAGAAAAATGGTACCTGTATAATAACTTTAATTCTAGACCTCATCATTTGACCAAAGTTTCAGGAGGACTTGCACTTAAAGTATGGGAGATACCTAATGATTTGGGGTTAAAAAGGTCAAGGTCATTGTAGCTCAAAAGAAATGCATTTTGTCATGAATAAATTCCTTGACCAAGCTTTTTGGATGACTTAAATTTGTGATGATTAAAGAAATGCCCTGAGATTTGGGGTTCAAGGTCAGAGGTCATGGTAATAGAAAGTCTGATAAGAAAATAATATTTTCTGGATAGTTCCTTACAGTACACATGCAGTCAGAATTGAACTATTTTGTAGTTGTGTATAGATATATTCAGCCTTGTGACATGGCTTAAGGACTAAGCACTTTGTGCACATTTAAGTGTAAATTCAGTGTTTGCTGTTGTTTGTTTTTTAATTGCCCATAAATGGTAGAATAAATCTATAATGTTCAAATGTTCAAGATAAGTTCAACAAGGTGGTACTCCCATGAAATCAGTGCATGAGTGTGTTCAGATTGTTTTAAATAAGGCACAAACTTATTGCAAAAGAATCAGATCAACCTTTTCTAAATATATATGTACTGAATATGCAAGACTTTAGTATTATTTTTTAATGTCCAATTACATGATTGAAATAAAGATCAATGATTCTTGAAATGATATCTGATTGTTAATAACTCTTGATGTCTCAGTGTTTCCATGAGTGGTCTTCATTCATTGGCAGTTCAAATGTCAATCAGTAATGTTGACCAGCCTCTTCAAGGTGGACTTGCCATCAGCAAGCCTGCTGAGGCATGTTGGTGATTTGTAGATATATCTATCCTTCCATTGGGGAGTGAAAGTGGAGGGGATTAAGTCCCCCACCATGAAGCAGGTGGTTTCAAAAAATCACGTGAGCTGTACTGTAGACAACATAATTTTATTTTTTTCATGCCATTGTGATGATTTATATTTGTTCTTTGATTTTAAATTATAATTGAATAATTGGTCACTGGGCTTTTCTGACCAGTCTTTGATTATTTTATTTATCACACTGTTATTTGTTATGAATATTTATGTAGCTGACCTGAAAATATTTTTGTGCTATTTAAATGAATTTTCTAGCTTTGTCAGATTTAAAAACTTTATGAACTTTGAATTTTTTGACTGAGGTTTTATGGATGCACATCTAGTTAAGTCTCATGTTTTCTTTTCTTCAGGTAATTGACAGTGGTTACAAGGTCATTTACACAAACTTTGGTAGGAAGCAGAAGAATCGTTTTGGAGACCTCTTGTCACATCTGTTTGAAGGCCACTGGAAGAAGAATGTGGCAGGGCATGTCCATGAAGGCCAAAAGATGCTTGAATTCATACTGACCTGGCCACCGTTTTCCCACTTTATGACACTGACCAGTTAGTATTAGTCTAAATACTGTGATTTATATTCTTAATGTTAGAAACTAAACAGCTAAAATGATTGTAACAACTCAATAATAAATGTCAGTTCATTAACCAACAGCAGAAACACATTTGTTAGATGAAGAAAAGCTTTTGTCTTTTTTAACTCTTTTATATAATGATAGATTTGCCAAGGATACTGAATTACAGTTTTATATATATATATATATATATAACACACACACACAGCATTGTACTGCTGAGGCCTTTAAAATTTTGTACAAATAATGGATCCACCATCATATATGGCAACCATTACTAGACCTTAAAACCCTCAAATTAGTTCTCTAAAACTAATGTTTAGCTGGTATCAGGATCATAAAATTAGTATTAGAGATGTTTATCTGTCATTAAATGTGCCTCCAGTTGCTTATGTGAGAAAACCTTTACATTGGCTTTCTTTCTTAATCTACTCAACATGGTTTATGCAGGTTTGGAAAAAAGCATCTTGGTATCAAGGCCTTGAAAATTTTTACAAATAATTCTGTTCTTAAATTTAATATGTCTGCTATTTCTGAAAGTATGAAAACCCTTTACATGTTCTCAGAAACTGCTAAACAGAATTTGGCCTGAGTTGACAGCAACCTGCATCAGGGCTTTTAAAATTGTGTTCAACTGATTCCAATCTGCCATCAAAATATTGCTGTATTAACAAAAATAGAACAAAAATTTAAGTGACTTCTTTTATGGCTCTGTGGTCTTAAAAAGAGTAATAGAAAAGAGCAAAAACCAACAAGTTTTGTAAAATTCAGCAAATAATTTATTTCTCAAGAATACAAAGTGTAAATTTAAAAAGAACTTACGGTATTGTGAATTAAACCCCCCCAAAATCCTAGAATTTCTGACACAAATTCTAATGAATAAACTTCTAAATAAATTTTAGTGGTAGTTCAAATAAGTTTCAATGATGAAGGTGTTGATATGCCTGTAGTGGCCTGAAGTGTGATGATAACAATCTTTTGATGAATCATAGTAATATAATCCGAGATTTCCTTGTTTGAATTCACTATAATTCCAAGTTATTTTCTCTTTCCAAGTATATTATAGAGCACTTTGTAATTACAGAAAAGAAATATTTGAATTAATGATTTTACCCAAATCAAATCTGATCACAACAATAAAGAATGATTCTGCCGTAAAATGTTATGGCCAGAATGAGTAATTCATCAAGAAAACAAGATTGTATACTCCTCTACTCAACCTAGGTTCCAATTTGCATTTTCTGCAGAAAACTATTACCTAATGGAAACTTCCATTCTAGAAGATTCTGAAGTCAGAATCAAAGACTGTAAACAAGACAAGATCTGTACTAATGTTATAATAAAGAATGTGACAACATCAGGTAGACCCAGAATTTAATGGGGAATTTCCTGTTCTGGACTCAGATTTAGATGAACATGTTGTTCATAAAATTTTTTTAATGATTCTGGTCAGGTAGACAATAAATATGATTTTATACAAGGTCAGCTACAAAATACATTTAAACACAGCATATAATGAGTAAAAAGAAAACCTAACAAACAATGTAAATTAAATATACATAACACTTCTCATTTATTACCAAACACAATTTGACAGCAAGCATTTGGGCAGCTTTGTCTTAGAAGTTTCAACAAATGATCTAAATGAGCTATCAAATACAGCAAGTGTTATTTGTAATATAAAACATTTAAATGACTTCTTAAAAACTTTTCAGCTTACTTGGAATGAATTAAGCATAGATCCTAAAGTTATAAAATATATACTATGTCAAATCACTATAAAATGTTACTGCCAGCACCCTTGAACAATGTCTTAAAATGGTTTGACAGTATGTTTCTATTCGTCTTCATGGAGGGGAGATGTATTGTTTTTGTTCTCTCCATCTGTCCATTGGTCTGTCTGTTGCATTTGTATTTTAAAAAACACTTTATCCCAGAAACTAATCAGAGACCAAACTGGACCAAATTTAATATTGAGATTGAGATACTGTGAATGGGTCCCAAGACCTGATTTGATTCTGGTAATTGTGACCTTAGAGTAATCACCTTTCCTTTCCTTCTATCTGTCTGTCAGTCCATTCACACTTCTTATAATCAGCTTAGCTCTGAAACCCTTACACATCATTGGAATGCCTTTTGGTAGTAGGATTGCATATTACGTGCAAAATATACCTTTTAAGGTTTCATCTTTACAGGTCCTATTTTGATGGAGTTATTGCCCTTATTCCATAAAATTTTAAATCATTACTTCAGATTCTTGTAACCAGCATAGCTCATAAACATATTGAACATGTTCTGATGGAATTTGCTGTGTACATTGTCTCATAAACCTAGATGTACCTGTTGTGGGTTTTCTCTCATCAGTGCTCTTTTAGATAGAGTTATGGCCCTTGACAGTTAGCAGTAAATCTTCACATGTGATGTTGCTGTCACCAGCATAGCTCTGTTACCCTTGCACATAATTAATTGGATGCCATTTGATAGATGGATTGCAAGTTTCATGTAGATGTGACTTTAAAAGGTTGTGTCTTTCCTGTTCAAGTTTTAATGGAGTGATTGCCTTTTTTCCACCACCGCAGATCCATGCAACCAGGATCTAGCTTAGGAACCATTTAACATATTCTGATGCAGTTTCATGTTTACATTGTCTCATAGCCCTAGATGTGTTGTTTGTGGGTTTTGTCTTGTAAACTTCATTTTGGAGAGTTATGGCTCTTGACAATTACCATCATATATTCACTACAGATATTATTTTTAGCCAACATAGCTGTGCAATGTTTAGACATAACTGGATGCCATGTGGTAGGTGAATACATATTTCATGTCATGGATTGCCTATCATATGTCATCCTTTTAAAGATTTCCACTTTCAGGTCCAATTTTGATGTAGATGTCCTTTTCCTGTCTGTATTAAATTTCCACTACAGTAGATCCTTGTGAACAGCATAGTTCAAGAATCATTCACCGATGCAGTTTGGTGTGTGTGTTGTCTCAGGACTTAGATGTGCGATGTGCCCTTAATGAATTTTGTCTTGTCAACTCCATTTAGGATAGAGTTTGTAGCCAGCTAGAACCATTCATTCTGTTCTGATACAATTAGTATGAACATTGTCTCATAAACTTAATGCCTTTTGATGGGTTTATGGCCAGGTGATTGCTCTTTCTCATGTCTTTGGTTTCCACAAGATAACTTCACCAGATTGATTGAATTTTGACCACATTTGGTTGTAGCTTCAGATTGATGACATTTTGAGTGAGGTTGATTTTTAGCTTTCCATGACTTTACAGAACTTGTGACCAATGATTGTACATCTTTCTGACTTCAACCAAATACAGAACATGGGCTTATATTGTCAAAGTCTTGGACAAGTTTGATAAAAAGCAGTATCCACTCATATTAATGATGTAATAATAATCCACCCAATTGACTGACCTTGTTACTCTGGAGGTCACATTTCTGATCAGATTTTAATTGTGCTTGGAATATGTGCTGATATCATCAAGCTTCAGAACAAGTTTGATAATGAGCTAGATGCATGCATATTGAAGAGAACAGATTCTGTTTGCATTTGACTTGTTTCAATATCATCAAGTTAAGTAAATATTTTCTTAAATACTCTTAGGGTACCAGTTTATACTGAAAGTACACCTCTCCCTCGATAACTCACGCACATTGGGGTCCAAAAACACAGACGGCACTATAAGCGATGGTGCAAGTTACCGAGGGATCTCCAAAAAACCCGCTACACATCCAGAAAACTGTGTGGTTGGGGTTGGGGGGAGGGGGAACTGGGCTTTTTAATGGCTGAATCCTCGTTTTATAATTGAGTCGAGACAAATCGTCAATAAAGCACTTTTTCTGATGAAGTTGTTCGTTATTATATATATATCACATTTATTTTCAAAATGTCCAACATCTGAAAGATTGATAACATGATTGCAACTGGTTTCAACAACAAACACGGTATGCGAAAACATTCGTGTATTACATCACGGCTTTTTGTTTTGTTGATTCGTCTGGTTCCCGGAGTGTTGTGTAATAGTATTTCATGAAACTAGGAGTCTACGAAGCAGGGAACCAGACTAACTGTTGATATACTACCAAACAAGATTCCTTTTTATCAAAAACACGTAACATTTAGTTTGTGAGACAATCGTCTACATCGAAACTCAATTGTTGTATTTTTCAATTAGTAAAATATTCATGCTGTGATTTCATTGCAAAAGTAACAGTGAAACTTCTTTTCATGCTTGAGGATATCTCTACGTGCGAATTCAAGAATTCTTGAAACTCGTTTTTCCCACAACGGTCCGTATCTGTGAAACAAAGCTCATTATTTTATGAAGTACTCATTTCGCTTGGCTGCCTTGCTATCTTTAATCACATTTATGATTGAGTAGGTAATTTTTAAGGTAGTTTAATTATATATATACACAATAAAATGTATCACAGTATTCGATTGATCAACTGAAATGAGTTGCCCAACATATGACCGGTGTCGTTGTTTTTTAAGCATGTAGGATTTGTATGCCTTTTGAATTCTTTTCAGTTCCACCTGCTTTATTTGATTCAGAAGATGTAACTACCATGATAATAGAAAAGGAGGCCCTCTTTTTATTTAGTGCAACAATACAACAGATGCTTCCGCTAGTCCGATATCAAAACACGATGGGCATTTAATTAGGTTCTCAGCGAAACGCTTGCGGACATAGCTGTTACAGAAGATTGACACATTTTACATTTAATTACAAGAGGACACATTGCATTTACGATGATTACACATAAAAGGAACTAAAAGATAGAACTAGAACACAAATTTCAATTGATGAAAAAAATTATTTCATTGGTATTTATTTATTAAAGTACTGCCTCCACTTTGCGTAAGTGACATTTTCATTGATAGAAATGTCCTTGAATTCGTTTGAAAAGAAAATGTAACAAATTATATGACTTCTTATTAAAAGTCGTTATTTCATAATGTTGATTAAATTTCCAGGTCCTATCTACCGTTTTCGACGATAAAACGAGCAGTATATCAAGTTTCCGTTACCAATTTTGATCGCAATTTTCTTCAAGTTCAACCAATAGGGATCAATTTTGGGTATTTTCTGGTTTAAAAATTGGGATCATGCCTGACCCCGAGTTATAAGTGGGTTTGCAAGTTATCAGGGTGTGAGTTATCGAGGCAGTGGTGTAACCAATTAAGACACACTTTGAAATTTTCAGGAATGTTACAATTCTGTGACATACAGAGCATCATATTATCATACAACCATTGACTTCATACAAGAAAGTGCAGACAGACCCAGAAAAATACCATCCCTTAACAGAATTATATTATCAGAGAGACCCATAGAAAATAATACCTGCTAATCAGCTAGAGGTGGCATACTTCAGCTTTCAAAATTTATTTTAAAAGTGAATGTTACTAGTATGGGTAACACTTCATTGGCTATGTGACTGATCCAAATAATGTTTGATTTATTTAATTGGCAAAGATGACATTTTTGTGAGAAACAAGCATTATAGAGAATTTTTGTTTATTTACTGAAGTTAGTGTTTGCATTTTCCATGTCATAGAGTTCTCATTAATCATTTTTACAACAGAAAACAGTCCTGCACAGATCATGAAATGAGGACAGCAACAACAATATTTATTATTTCTAAACACAGAGAAATATTGTTTACTTCTTTCAACCCTTTTTGAACAGACCTGTCGGATTTTAGGAGAATGCTTCACTGGTTACTTAGCAAACCTATTTCTTTATAATCAGTAATGAGGTTAGGATGGCTTTATTCTTGAAAAAAACCCATAAATATGAAATGCTGAATTCCCATATAAATAATGGGCTAAATCAAACATTTCTGCTCGCAGTGGTAAACATACTATACAGACAGCATTCAAGTGTGTGACGAGAATATTGATAACTACTATGAACCAATGAATATTTATTTTCTCAAATGGTAAAATAATGTATGAATATCCGAAGAACATGGCTGTTAATTTACAGTTGCCAAAGTCCAGTAGTATTTGACGTTTCATTATAAATGTTGTAATTGAAATTAGTGCACCAGAAGGGTGAAATAGCTGAGGGCTTGAGGCCCTGCAGCTTGATTGAGAGTTTGGTTGCCTTATAACTGGACTCCAGCTGAGTGACTCTAATTTTGCTAATGGCCATTTGGCAATAGCTCTTAGATCATGAAATCAGCTCAATCTTGAGCATTGGATTAACAAGGAACATAGATCAACTACCAACTGATTATATATGTATTTCTGCTTTAAGCCAGAATTCAGATCCAATTTTGATCAGACTCTGAATGCATATTTTTAAGGTGATCTTGCATCAGATTGACTGAGCTTGTTGCCATTCTGGATGCTGGGCTGATATGATCAGTATCTGTCACAAACTTGATAATGCATGGTATCAGTGCATATTAATGAGGTGATCATGCATGCATTTGACTGAGCATGTTATCGTTCTAAAGAATGTACTTCTTGTCACAAACTTGGTACATAGGCGTATGTCATAAAGATATACAATTTGTTTATTATGAGCAAGATCTGTGCATCCTCTTGTTTTAAATACCCACCATAAGGCGATTGTATTACATCGTGATGTTGGTTCATATATTTCCTACTTTGTTTCTGCACAATAATTCAATTTCTCCACCATCTCTGCTTACCAAACATTATAAATTGCTAGCAATTGCTCTGCTGAAGAAGCCTTTTGATTTCTGGACCAGAAGGACGAAGGTTCAATGTGACATTAAGAAGAGAGATGGTTTCTGCCCATTGACATAAATTCTTCATCACAGACATGGGAGTTAAAAGGTTAAGGGTCAGATTTTCACTGTGACAGAAGAAACACTGTATCTGCATGATAAAATTAGTTGTATATCATGGCCATAAATCATGTACATAAATCAAACTTGTAGATGGCCTGTATTTGGTGTGAGAAAAAAGCCTTTTGATTTGGGGGTCAAAGATTAAGCTCACAGACAAAAAGAAGAAACTTGGGTTTTGCACAATAACTTTAGTTCTAGATCATTGACCTGGTCTAAAATTTGTGTATTCCTTTGCAGTGTAGTCACCTATTGAATTTGGGTCAAAACGTCTAAGATAAAAGTCACTGTGGTTAAAAACATTTAAATGGTTTCTGCACATAAAACTTTCTCAGTCATGTACCTTTACCAAAGTGTGTGGATAACTTGACCTGGTGTAAAAGAGAAACCTAATAATTTTGGGGTTAAAGTCAAGGTCACTAGCTTTATGAAGAAAGTTTGTTTGGCATAATGACTTTCACTTTTTAATTTTTGGATCAAAAAGTCTAAGGTAAAAGTCACTGGTTCAAAAAATTTAAATGGTTTCTGCACAAAAATTTATTCTCAGTCATGTACCTTTACCAAAGTGTGTGGATGACTTAGCTTGGTGTAAAAGAAAAACCTAATAATTTTGGGGTCAAAAGTCAAGATCACTAACATTAAGAAGAAAATTTGTTTTGGCTTTATAACTTTAGCTTTAGATAACATACCTTGACCAAAGTTTTTGAGAGCATTCGTTTTAGGAAAGGAATAGGCCTGTAGATTTTTTAATTTTAAGATTAAAGGTAAAGGTCATAGTAAGTTTAATAAGAATACCAGTTTCTGCTCCACAATAAGTTTAGTTAAAAAGAGCATACTTTGACCAAGGCTGTGCTCAACTATTGCCTACCTGAATGTCTAATGTGGATTGGGTTGGTGTATTTTATAATGTTCATGGTACTCTTGTAGAGACATTTTTAGATTATTTTTTTTATAATATGTAAAAAAAAATTATTGAGTTGAACCAGACCAAATTTAACACTTATATACCTTGAGAGAAGTCTAACAGACAACATGTGTGAGTCTTCTTTTTAAACTTCAATATGAACTGAAATGCCCATAAAGGACAAATTTTGAAGTGGTCTCTTGTATGTCCCCTGTAGACAGGTTTCACTGTAACTATCATCATGGCCCTTTGCAGTGTTGTCAGCATAAATAGAATTGTATCATGTATTATCACAAATCATTTCCAAGATATTATATAGGTGAATACATACTCTTTTGTACAAGATCTCGAATATTGACTCTGTAATTCTTTTTATGAACCCAAATTATTATTTGATTGCATTTCTGGAGTTTTCATTTCCTTTCCTCAATTCCAATGTCAGAGAATGACATCAAATGTCATAGTACAGAGACAGGCAGGTAATTGTTTGGTTTAATGCAAGAATCCTTTTTAGTTAAAAAAGTTTATATGTGGCTTACATTTGTTTGAGATTTTTCAACTCAGATAACCATTTGCTCAGGCACACATGGACCTCTTATGTTATACAAATGTTAAATTTTTCAGCAGGTGACACAGAAATCCTTTGTTTCTTGAGGAATGACTGTGTCACTCATCTCATACAATGCACCACTTTCTTGAGTACCCTGATGTCTGCCTTACAGGATGGCACTATTACTCTACAAGACTTGGAACTCATTTTGTCTGCAAAAGAGAAGTTTCTTGAATTTTCTAAAAACTTGAAATGTGTTGAAGAGGAGTCACACTCAAAATTTGATGTTGCAAAAGCAATTGCAGTTCGGCAGAAAGAAGTTGATTGTTACAAACATCAGACTGAGCAGATAAAGATTCTGTTGAATCTTTGCCAGCACATTCCTTCAGGTAAATTTTATAAACTATATTTCATTCTTGCAAAGTCAGATCAGTTATAAATGTTTTAAGACAAAAGCTTGAGTAGTGATTATAAAAAAGTGTATTTTAATGTAGCTTTAACAATTTTTCAGTCATATTGCTATGATGTTTGCAATGTTGTAGTTTATAGTGATGTCTAACACTGGGGCATCATGCTGCAGACATGTAGCATGATGTCCTACCCAGTCACATTATGCTGACACATGGCTGACCAGTCCTAACACTGATCTCTTAATGCTGAGCACCAAGTGAGGCTGCTGCTAGTATCATTTTTATAACACTCTGGTATGACTCGGTTGGGGTTTCAATCTGTGGCCTCCCACATCTGAAGCAGATTTGCTAACCACTTAGGCCACCAGAGTGGTGAAATAGGTTTTGTAAAACAGGATCAGACTTATTGCTCGATGCATAGTAATCTTATATAAATTAATTCTGGAACAGACCAATGTCATTTTGAATAAAAGGAATTAAGACTTTCAAATATGATAATTTCTATCCAACTGTGTACATCGTTGGAGGGTAAATCTGAATGTTGGTTTTAATGTCACTTTTAACACATTACTGGGTATATCATAATGTGGAAATGTAAGCTAAGTGCCACTCCCAAGGATACACTGAAGTAGCTGGCACAGATATTCCTGGGTGTGTGTTCAGCCCATGACCATTGGAGTCCAATACTCTGTGAACTGACCTACCTTGGCTTCCTGCTGAAAAAGGTATTTTTATTCAAGTTTTAGGCATGGAAAATCAAACAAATCATTGGGCACATTTGCGATTTTTAAGGCATATTCCACTGTTACATCCTTTGTGTTAAGTTTTTTCTCATTGTTTAAAGCATTTGTGTTTTTTTAATACCCTGTTTGTTTTTGTACACCAAGTTAAGTTATTTCATATGCTTTCAGAGAGCAAAAGGAAAAAATGTTTTGCCATCTGAAAACATTCAGAAAATACAGTAATATTAAAAATTAAATCTTGATATTGTACTTGACATCATCATCTAATTCATTTTGTCTTGACCCTATGATATTTATTTCTAAATAGCACAGTTGATGGAAAGAGAGGAGTAGAGTGGTGGAATCAATGGATACATGTAAAACAGTTATAGTCTCACCTGGTAAGACTTGGGTAACACTTTGGCATTAGCGTTGTTACTGTTTCAAATAAAATTCTTTATTAAGTTAATGTTTTTACAAGTTAGATACAAATGGGATGTATAGGTTGCAGGTCAGACTGCATTCCATGGAACACTTGTTGGAAAAACAAAAGTATTCACTGACAGATGGAAGCTTGGATGTTGTGGTGTAGAGTCAGAGATGGTTTATTCACTCTGAAAGATCTTATCCTCAATAAAATTATACTATAAATATCTAAAGTAATATATGATAATATTCTCTTTAATTACAGTGGACACTTCAGATGTGCAGCAAAAGTTACAACATATGTCAGCCTCCCAGTTACGTGTTGTTGACATCTGTAAATCTGCACATGTGGATTCATTGGAAGATATACAGGCATACAAGCCTCAAATAAAATCTTTTCTGGTGTCAACAAAAGTATTGATGATACTTGATGCATTAGAATCACGAAATCAAAGCAGAGTTTTCCACCAGCTGTGGGAAGAAACTTGTAAGAAGGCTAAAGTGATCAATCTTGAAGAGTTGATTACCCATGTTTGGCAACCAGTGAGCAAAAAATGGTTTACCATATATGATGAAATAGATTCTGGGCATATCACATTCAAAAAGTTTGAAAAAAGGCTTGGGAAATTGTCTGAAAACAGTGACTGTGGACCAATTGACGAGGAAATGATGTTGCTAAATGTTAGTGGAGAAAAGAGAGCAAGAAGGATAGAGCAACTGAAACAATACAGACAACTGAGACATTGTATTCAGGGTGCTAAAACTATATTGAAGTTTGCAGCAGCTTTAGAACTAACGGGAGATTTTGAAGATGTCAAATGGATTGCATCTAAGGTGAGACATGTGTACTTATACCTTGAATTTTTATTTATTCAACTACATCTTGTAATACGCAATGTTCGGAATTCCATCAAGAGCTATTCCTGTCTTTTTTAGCATTTGTACACGTTATGGTGATGTATGAGTCCTGTGATTGTTTTTAAAAAACTATTTTGAAGGCTGAGTTTAAATATAGTCCTATATTCATTTGACTGTATTGTGTTATATCTCATGCAATGTCCATAAGTAAGCAATTTATCCCTGTAATTTCAGTTTATGGAAATGTGTAGATGTACATTTTGCTACCCAAATTTTGCATTCAGAACCACCCATCCTTATTGCCCTTTTTGTTTTGTAGTTTAATGCAGTGTATTGACCCAATCTCATTAGTGCAAATGGTCCCACATTTTTTGATTGATTGCCATGAAACTTTGTAACTATTGTGGCTATCAGCTGAAGATTCATTTATTGATAAATCCACAATTTTTAGTGTCCTTTATCACTTAAAGTTGAATGCACTGATTGACAGAATCTTGTGAACCCAACTATTCTCACAAATTTATATTGATTGCCATGAAAATTGCTTACAAATCACTGTATATTTTAGCTATGGTTGTTTCCCTTTGTCAATAGGAGCCTAATATAGTGTATGACAGAATATCATAGTTTTTAATGTAGTGTCATGAAGCTTTGTATGTTATGGTTGTCATTTGAAGATGTGCAGATCAACAAATTACTGTTCTTTTGCAATTTTTGTTACAGTTATTACACTTTTTCTCTTGTAGCAGAATACAGTGTATGACAGAATCTTGTGAATGTAATTAATCCCATCGTTTTGATATCAGTAATACCATACCTGTGGCTGTTGTTTAGCTGGTACTTTTCAAAAAGGAAAATACTCTGTCTGTTTGACAAGATTTCATCTTCCCATTAGGGTGATCCCTTGCCCCGGGACACCTGCATTTTTGTTGTACATGCATAATCCTTCATTCTTTTCTCAGTTGCTTGGCTATAGTGTATGCATTGTTAATGTCCAAGAAGATTTGATGTGGTTTAATGCTGGAAATTTTCCATATTTGTTGTGTGTATGTTCTTCATAGACATTTGGATTATACCCCTGATTGAGTTTTTATTCAGTTAAATTTAGCTGTCCTTGAGAGTTATTAGCATTTGTAAAATCTCTATGCATTGTGTACAGCTTTGCATTTTATCCATTTTTCTCCCTTTATAGGGCATTAATGATTAGAGAAAAGCTAGTTTTTTTGTGCATTTTTCTCGCTGGGGTAGGTACTTGTGTGAGATTATCCCTATACGTGCATAACTGAGGTCCACAAACTCTTGATTCATATTATTGTTCATTATGAATCATTGTAACTCCTTACTCATTTCTGGGGGCCACGGACTTACAATTGTTATGAAGATTTATGAAGGAGAGGATGTATCTTCTCCCAAATGCTCTGGGTGGCTGAAGCATGATCCTCACCCACCTGTTGAGTCCACTGCTAAGGATAGTCCATTAGTTCCAGGGGAAGAGTTTCCAGTCCAAGCTCCTGTTCTCCCACATCTCCACTGCAGCAGAGACATTGGGTCACATAGTCCACCCTCCCAGGAGAGAGAGTGGGTTGAAGATGTCCTTTCAGACAACATTAAGATAATATGAAGAGTATTGAAAAAGTGAGAAACTGGACAAATCAGCAAATGTACTTATTAATCATACAGAATCATACGGATGTATAATGCATCCGTTTTCTTACTCTTTGATTAAAAGCATTATATAAGGGTGCTTTCATCACATCATTAGATAAGCTACTCAAAATCGCTGGGCCAGGATGTGCAAAAGTTTTCATCAATAATTTTCTTGTGGTTTTTACTACGGTTCATTCTTGGCTGTTACTTAATTCCACCGACCCTTATTTTTCATCTTTGGTGCAAAAGAGTTCCCTCCATGGCACTGGTAGAGTGCATACAAAGACTCAAGAAAACAAAGATAAAAGATCATTACAGTTTATTTTAAATGCACATCCCATGTTTATTGAACAGAGTGCACTCATTGCTAATGGATCATAACAATCAATTTCATTGGCTGACAGAAATATCCTACTGATTTAAATTGCTTGGGCACTAATCAAAGCACGTGATCCGTGATCATTGATGGAAACTGTAAAGAAGAAAAGATATCTTCATCGAAAATGCTGCTGCATTTATTTCCACTGTATTGTACAGGGAGGAAAGAAAATAGACTTGAATATCCAAAATAGATTCTAGAGGGGAATGGTTACTTGAATATGTGGAATTTAAATCCATGGATAGAAGGCTTGCAGCAGGAAATGCTGATAAAGATCACAGGCACTTAGGTTGTGGATCTATTAATTTATGCAAGAAATATTCAGTTTTGAATAATTATTTATGCAGGCAGACAATAGCACGTTAGCATCTCAACTAAATTTAACCATGATCGACCTTAAAAGTAGATAAGGTCTTTTTATTGGGAAAGAAAATTGAAGAAAACTGTGCTGTAGTAATTGACTCGATAATGACTAATTCAAAGCATATAATAATGGAAAAGTGAACATTTATTGCAAAAATTGATAAATGATGCGAGTGCCTTTGATAATTATATGTTTGTATTTCTTGAATGAACATGATACAGGTACAGAGATACTGCCATTAAGGCACATAAGTGTGTAGATGATACAGAAATGTGATGAATTTGCTTGCTATTAATGGAAAGCTGTGATGTATGAAAATTCCTGCAAATTAGTTCAAAATTTATGCATATAAAATTCATTCTGCATGGTATTGAATTGTTATTTAACTGATAAGATAAACTGAATAAGTAAGAACCTATTAAATAAAATTAAGAAGTAAGGAAAAATATATTTATTTAATCAAAATACCTTTGTCCTCTCCACGGTTTCCAGATGTGGGTCACAAAAACAGGATACATAGCATTCATACTAATTATATCAGAAAAATGTGTGTACTAGGTGGGTTCTGCAATTGATGCCCTTTCTTCTCATGAGCACATGTGCAAACTTTGGTCTATTTCAAGAAGGCAAGATTATAGTCGGGCAAGGCAGCATAGAAAATTACTAATTCTTTTCAAATTCAGGTCAGTGCTGGAACAAATGCACAAAGTGAACAGCAGAGTGAAGAAAGTAAAGAGTGAAGTGGAGTTTCTCACAGAATGGAGGATGATAATTCTAAAATGGTGTCAGATGCCAGATTAGCTGAACCATGAAATAAAAAACCAGAATATAAAATCTTGGTTGTTACAACACAACACCAAGGTGCTAGGTTGTACAGTATTTGCAAAGTTGTGGGGAAAATAACCCGTTTACATTGGAAATCAGCTGTTTTAATTAGGATGTCAACTCTTAATGCTTATACAACTCGAGGGGGCATCATTTGAAGATTTCATTTTCAACAGAGCCTTAACAAGCAGAGCAGAGCAGTAAGAAAGAAAGACAGATGTTTAAGTTTTGGGTAAATAATAAATTATGGTAATTCCATCCCCCACCTCCATTTTATTCAAGTACCCTCTTGTTTTGGTGAACAGGTGTTGGAGTGGAGATTCCCTCCATCAGATAAAACCCTAGCAGCATCTCTGCAAGACTTATGGTAGGGACATAAGGGTCAACTTTGTAAATTTCTTGAATGACTCCTGTTTGGGAATTTTGTCATTATTTCTTTTTGAAGACTGTATAAAGGTTGGATTTCATTTTTACTTTTCTATGGTTTGGCTATACTTTCCTGATTTGAAATTATGAACACACATTTTCTGATCAATATCCATTGTTTCACTGAGTAATTCTTGTTCATCTGTGCATGCATGGAGTTTATTTTGAGCTAGTATGATCATAAATGTCCATTTGTGGGGTCTGAACAACATAGACAGGCAATATAGTTTGGCAACACTTTCTCATTACCATGTTGCAATAATGAAGGTACTATATATGGCATTTACTTAACTTTCAGAAAAACAGGGATGAAGTGTTTAATCTTAGTTAACAACTGTAAACCCTTTCATTATGTGTCTAGTATGGTTATTCTGTATTAGATTGTTATCAGCATCCATGTTATCAGCATCCACAGCTTATCATGAATGTGACAGTTACATGCCATGATGTATTCTTGTAAGAAAGATCTATCATTGCTTCAGATAACCTTTGTCTTCAAGTGGACTGTTGTAATCAGAATAGTTTTAGTGTTTGATTCATTCCATTATGCTTATACCAGGTTCCCAGATCAGGGTGCATTGCAAAATATTTTGTAGTAGAGCCAAGGAGAACTGTGCAAATGAGTGACATCATCAGTGTAGAGATCTGTTGGTGTAACACTGTTTTCTCAAATAATTTTAGCGACTTTTTTGTTCAAATTGCTGAAAAACTTAAAGAACCCAGAACTTCATCTGATCATCTCAACTCAAACATTTTTGTGCTAAAAAACTACCAAACAATATAAAGTTTGAGATTCTTGAAATGAGTCCAGAATTTGTGTTGAAGTATATTAAAGTAGAGAGTATAGCTTTCATTTGCAATGAAAGTATTAGGTATAATAAATTTCTGCAAACATGGAAAACTGCCAAGGTTACACCATTGCATAAAGCAGGAACAAAAGATGATGTAAATAGCTACAGACCCATCTCTATCCTTCCTGGTCTCTCCAAATTACTAGAAAAACATGTACACGATTCTTTTCTCAACTATTTGAACACTTATGATCTTATTCATGATAATCAGTCTGGCTTTCGACAGAATCACTCCTGTGAAACTGCAGTTGTATCTTTGATTGATAAATGGCTGAAAGCATTAGATCAAGGAGAAATGGCAGGCACTCTTATGGTTGATTTTCGTAAAGCTTTTGATCTTGTAGACCATGAAAGTTTGCTTGAGAAACTAAAAAATCTGTCAATGCAGTGAAAACTCCCTAAACTGGTTTGCTTCTTACTTAACAAATAGAGTGCAAAAAGTATCTTTAAATGGTCAACTTTCTGAAAGTAAAAGTATTAATTGTGGAGTACCACAGGGCTCTATCCTTGGACCTCTGTTATTCATTCTATTTATCAATGATTTACCTCTTTAGATTGGAACTTCAGTTTCTTCCACTGATCTTTATGCAGATGATACTACACTGTCTGAGATTGGTAAAACCAAAACGGTACTTGAAAATAACTTACAAGATGCTCTCAACAGATTTAAAGTATGGTGTAAAGATAACAGTATGATCATAAATACAGAAAAAATGAAAGTCCTACTGGTTACAACGCAACAAAAACAAGCAAGGCTAGATAGCAACAAACTCCAGGTTCTATTTTACAATGTGACCCTTAATATGACCTCTCAGGATAAAATTCTTGGTGTATTCATAGATAACAATCTTACTTGGTCTATTCACATTAAACACATTTCAAGAAAGGTTAATTCTTATCTTTGGCTACTGAGGAAAATCAAAACAGACATTCCTCTTCAGTATAGGGACATCTTTTATAAAAGTTATATTCAGCCATATCTGGACTATCGTAATGTAATTTGGGGTTATACATCTAATTCAAACATAACAACACTTTTAAGACTCCAAAAGAGGGCATGCCATTTAATTCTAGATCAATGTATAGAAAATTTTCAGGATGTAATGAATAATGTAAAAGTTTTAACAATACATGAAAGAATATTTCTTAGAAAGGCCAAATTGCTGTATAAAGTATCCAGAAAAGCCATTCCTGTCTATCTAAGCAATATCTTTCACCAAAGAGACGCTGATGGTACTCCAAATTTAAGGTCCACAGGAAGTAAAAATTACATTATACCAAGGCCAAAGAAGAAATTGTTTAAAAGAAGTTTTCAATATACTGGTCCACTGGTATGGAACAACATTCCCAGTGACATAAGGCAGGCTCCTAGCATTACTTCTTTTCACAATCAGCGTCTCAAATGGATGAAATCTTTAGAAAATTGAACAGTTCTAGTACAATAAATACCGCTTGCTTTTCTGTAATTTTGTATTATTTTCAAAGTTGAATTTTTCAATAAAGGATGATATTTTATATTTTATATATGTTTATGTTTTCACAGATGCCTGTGCATGTGTTCCAGGCTTGACACTTTGACTTTTAAAATCACTTAATTATTTAGTGTCAAGCCAGATTCTTCACATCGTGTTGTATATACTGTATATATTGTATATAACAGCTAGAAGGCCTCAAGGTAGATTAGTTCTGTAACTAATTGAGTTACCTTCTCTAATAAAGTCTTTATTATTATTATTATTATTATTATTATTGTAAGGAAAGATGCTAATTGCTAATAAACGTTAGAAGCATTAGGAGACCTAGTATTGAACTCTTTGCAACAACATAATGTACAAGTTGATCTCTTGTGAGCATTTTATTTATTGTAAATTTGTGGTACCTCACTGGGGGATAACATGTAAAGGATATTGTTACTTTCTGCCCACATTTATAAATTTGCAGTTTCTCAATGAGAATTTGATGGTCAACAGAATCAAATGCTTTTGTGAAATCAATAGTTACATGTATTTATATTTAATTTATTTTGCATGCTCGACCTTTGTCTGTGATTGAGGATAGAGTATTGGTGCTTCCATGTTTTTGTCTTGTTTTAAGTTATAAATAGGTTGTTTATTGATATTTGAGTTCAGGACATTGGTTTTCCATTGGAAATTTTATGGACTACCTGATTTTTGTCAGTTTGTTTGCTAAAATTTAAGTAAACAAACCTGACCTTGTTTATGAATTTGAGGGAAATTTCCATTGAAAATGACCTAAGTCCAGGGCATTTTGTTGTGTCATAAGTCGTGTGACAGTCTGTACATAAAAGAAGACCACATGAGCAATTATTCATTCCTACTTTAAGTTCAGTCTCTAGAATCATTGTTAGTTGATTTCAGATATAATTTGAGAGGATTCATTTATTTAAATTCATTGAAATTACAAAGTGCTGATTGACTTTGATTAAACACTATATTGGGATTATTGTGAATTCATTCAAAGACTTTTAAGTTCTTTGAGAAAGCAATAGAAATGTTAGTAGAGGGAACCCTTTGATTCCCTGCTTGAGACCCCAGGGGTTTGAGTGAAAAATAACATCCACTTTTACATGTTCACCATTTGGACAAATAGTAAACATGATGTTGTGAATTTCAAATCTGGGTTTTAAAAGTAAATTGCATAAGAGAGGGAAAAACAAATTAAAGGTATCAAAATGTTCTAAGTGCATATTTTAAAAAATGGCATAGGGATAATTAATAGCTTGTAGAATTGTTTGAAAAATGCAGCATACAATTTGTATGTTTTCAATGGAATTAACCTGTACATGTGTTCTATCAACCTTTTGGTTCCATGTTCTAAACTTTTGCTCAAAAGCAAAGTCTTCTGAAACAGAAAATCAATCAAGGAGTACTGTAGAACACCATAAATTCACATAGCAACGGACAAAAGCAAGAGGTGAGTTCCATTGGCTGTAAACAATTGAATCGGCAAAATGGCAATTGGGGGCAAAATCAGCTTGTTACATATTGCATCAAATCATTTTAGTGGCAGTCATAATGTTATGAATCATGACATTAACATGTACTGGGTATTTAAAATGAAATGTAAAAATATATTCATTGCAAGATACAGTCTATTTGCAGCTATAGTTATGTTTTAGTTAATGGATGGCAGATTTGTCCTTTAATTCATCTATCCATTTTTCTCTTAGGATAAACATGGAGAAACAAAAATGAAAGATTTTGACAAAAGTCTAATGCAAACATGTGAGCTGCTGAAGGAAATGACCAAAGAAAGAACCACTTGTCTTAAATCTCTTATCAACAGCAAGAACCTTCTGGAGTGGTTAAGGAAATACATGACAGGTAAAGAAGAAGAATAGCTTTTATTTTGAGAACTTAACCCAAATTTAATGCTCATTTGTGGATACCATTATTACAGAATGGATAGATTTGTATAAACATTTACAGAAGATGTTAGAAGCACATACCTGTCAACTCTCCTGCTGGGAGAAAAAACTCCTGATTTTTGGGGATGCTCCACACCTACCTCATGATTTCATATTTCCTGATTTTTGCAGAGAATTCCCAATTATTACATTATGTCTGTTGATTTTCATTTCTCCTAAAAAGAATCCTACATCAATAGATATATCATATGCAGTCTTCAGAAGCCATGTTCTATTTTATCACCTGTTCATATTGTTGTGATGAAATAATTATCACACTACAAATTATTTTTTCTTCAGTAAATAGAATGTTAAGTTTAAACATTATTCATATCAATTTATGAATTGTTTTAACCTACTAAAATCAGAAAATAAACCACACAAAAAAAATTGTCAGATATTAGTTTTAATCTCATGATTGATCTCTGTGATGCTGTAGCATCTCCAGTTCCATCAAAGAAACTTACACCAGTGAACACCTGGCATTACTGTACCGTATATACAAACTTTAATTCCCACCATTAAATTGGAAGAAGGAATGAAGAAACATATTACGCATCTTATTTTCCCCATACAAAACTAATTAAGAATAAATATATTATTTAGTAAACAATGTTAAATGCCTTTTGAGTTGAGAATAAGGACATAAGGTGGGATATAAAACATAGGGAAAATAGTTGCCACATGTACAATAACTTGAGACTGTGTATTTAGGTACTGCTAGTTACAGCGAAACAGGGCATAGTTTATTAATGCAACTCAGTTTCTGGTGTTTACATAACATGCACAGTAGAACATGGTTTCTATGAATTATGTCAGAGGGACACTCCATTTCACAACATAATTGCAGTGATAAGAATTAACAGTTAGTCATGCTGGCTTTCTAGCTTGTTTAGTCAAGACTAACCTTTTGCTGTTGTGCAGTTTGACCACTGAGCTGACTTAAGAATATGCAAAAAGGGCAAGTCCTGGGGCAAAATAAGGCGCACCACAGGGAGAAAGGGTGTGTTCTTTGAGAATTTGACACATATTGGACCCAGAATATTGGTAAATATCTAGTGAAAATGAGGCTTAAAAATTACTGTGAAAAACCTCCCAATTTTAGGTCCCAATCTTCCAATTTTTTTTATTCAGTCTCCCTACTTTGCTTTTGAAAAGTTGACAGGTATGGAAGTATTGTTTAATAATAATAAAAATAATAATAATAATAATAATAATAATTGTTGGGGGTGGGGGTTAATGCAGTTACTTAGCTCAGAGATGGACCTGGGAAAACCCAGGTAAGAACCACCAACCCATGGGAAGCTACTGGCAAGCTTTCTCACACAGCCACATTAGCCGAGCTTGAGACTTGAAGCTATGAGGTGAGATGGCAGAGATCAGTAATGGTGAGTACTTTAGACCACTCAGCCACCTGGGGCTCCAAAAATAATAATAATAATAATAATAATAATAATAATAATAATAATGTAGTATTTAAAGAGGGTGACTTTTGAAAATAGCTATTTACAAGTAAACACATCTTCAAGAATGATGAAGAAATTGTTGCATCATCTGCAAACATGTCAGTATTCATATTGTTGCATGTAGGCTCGTACGGTAATAACGAGAAAAGAGTGAAGTCAACAAGCTTTGTATATTTTAACAAAATAATTTATTTCCATAGAAAATAATGTAAAAATTGGAAATAGGACTTACAGTTTGTGAATATAATCCAAAATTTAATCCTAAGAATTAAAAATGCAAGTCCTATCACTAAATAGTTCTATTAGAATCCAGGTTCGAATCTCAACGACGTTTCAATATGGAAGGCGATGACGTCAGATGTAGTCCTTGTACAAATAACAACAATTCCTCAATTGAATCACAGATTATGTTTCCGAATAATTCCAGAATAAATTTCCACTGAATTTCTTTCTCCCAGAATTTTATAAAACAGTACACTCGTTTGGTTTTCTAGAGAATAAATTATTAAGTTCCAAAAGCAAATGAATTTCAAAAATAATCTGGTTTCAACAATAGGAACCTATTCAGCCTTCAAGGTTTAAAAAATACAACTCAGAAAGGGTATTAAATCCAACCAAATTATCATCTCGTTCTCGTGAGATAGATCACGTGGTCTCTTAACACTTGAACAGCGCAATAGGAAAAATGTAATTTGTCACGTAGCAAGAACAGCCCTATCTAAGAACCAGACTCTCACTCTGAAATAAATTTAAAAATAAAACATTGTTTATTCAGACTAGGTTGAAATGACCTTGGCAATAGCCAATCGTTTTCGCGTAGTGTTTATACCAGTGCAGACCAAGGTAAACTAAAAATAATACTAATGTAACACCTTTTATGTTTTAGATAAACAGAATTACTAAAAGAAAATATTGAATCCCGTGAAAATAATTATTACAATAAAATGTACTGAAACAAAAATAAAATAAAAAAGGATTTTAAAACTAATACACAAGGAATTTAATTACATATGTGTAACAATATGTGTAGTACAGAGTGAAAAACCATTTATAAATAAAAGAAAGAGGAGGGGTTCCAGTACAGAGCAGCAGAAGGGAGGGTGAACAGACCATTTTTAGGAGCGTTCATTTTTGAAAATAAAGCTTCCTACTAAAAGGTCAAACCGAGACCTCTAACCAGGTTAGATGCTTGTATTTTCAAATTTTTATGCGTCCTTGTTTACCGACCAGGGACACTCACTGTTGGTTGTCCCCTCCCTGCTGCTGTGTGGTGTAAAAGAAAAGTAACGGTTAGGTGGCATAGTAATTAAATCATTATTATATCAATAATAATGCTAACCATGGAATCTCGCACAGCTAAACTAGCTTGACAGTGACTAGAGGCAATTAAAAAATATCTTCCAGTCCATGATTCTGTCTCAGGTGGAATTTATAGAAGGTGCAGAACAGTTATTTAAATCAGTTGCCGAACCAACCAAGAAAATTGTTACAGCAACTGAGGCAGCACAAAAAGCTCTTGAGACATTGCCTGGCTGTCTTCAGGCAGCTCAACCACCACCCCAGCAACCTCCTCAACCACATCCTCCTCAACCACAACAAGAAGTTCAACCTCCTCCAAAAGTTAGAACTAACCTTATGGATAAATTTACGCTGGAAGGTATTGCCGCTATCAGTGATCCAGACCAAATAATTAATATTGTCGTGTTTGGATATCATGATAGAGATAGGTGTGTAAAACCCAAATATGTTAAAACTATGAAATCTGCCAATTGGGTTAGGGATATATATTTCGTCACTGCTGATATTTTGCAGATCAGATCTATGGAAGGTATTAATCAGTTTGACATTTTTAACCAGAGTGTAAATGAGTATATTGAACGAACAAGGCAAGAAAGGGAACAAAAACAAGAAGAAATTAAGTTGCAACTTAAAGAAGCTAAATAAAAAAGGATATTATGCTCAACAACATGTAAGAAAAAAGCAGATGAAACAACATGTAAGAAGAAGATACAGACCCTGGCCCTGGTGCAACTGGAAGTGGTTTTGCCACTCCTGGTACAGGTACCAGGGGAAGTAGCCTTATTACCCCATGCCCCAACAATGTCCTTGCAGATCTTGATCGACTAGAAGTTTTAATTGGCGGAAGACAAGCCGGCAATAATTCCCCAGAAATCATTAATGAAGCAGCTGCTATTTGTCAATGATTATTTACAGGCAATATCATGGACATTAATATTTATCAGTCCCTCATCAATGAAATCATTGATAATTACCATGATGATGAAATTGTTGATGATTGAGGGTATGCAGTTAGATCAGTGACAAAATAAGATGATCATACATAATGCTCAACGCAGACCTGTAATGGTCAGGGTGATAAATTCACGATTACCAACATATAAAGTTACCTACGGTGATGGACTCGGTGATGTTGTTCAGGGTCTATTCAGAAGGATAGCCCCAAAAGCAATACCGATTGTGAAGCAGCTGGGAATGAAAGCTATTGATGTTGTTTGTGATAAAGGTATTGGTGCTGTTGGTGATGTTGCTAGTAAAGCATTCTCAGCAATCAAAGATAGACTAGCATGATTAATACGCAGACTGCCACCAGCAGTCCAACCTCAGCCAGTAAAATTGCCCAGTGCTGAAGTTATGCCTGCACATGTTAGTAGAATAATAAATCAAGTTGCAAATCAAAATTTAGCAGAGTTGGCTGGTGTACCCATGTCAGAAAAAAAAAAAAAAATAACTGCTAGTCTGATAGCAGGAAGTGGTATTCATGTTAGACAATAACAAATATAAATAATGTTTGAATGTGTATCTGATCCAGCATTTGACATGGATGCGCCAGTTCTCAAGGATGAATCTGTGTGTGATTATCAATATTATTCTTATGATGCATGTGTACCTAGCAACTGAAAAAGAATCGAATTACAAGTTTAGGATACAAGTAGATATTTCTTGCCCGCTAAGGCATTCATTGAGATCGAAGGTAGACTTTTGAAAGTAAATAACACAGCATATGGAATTGGTCATTGAGTTGGTTTTGTCAACAACGGAGTTATGGCATTGTTTAACAGTGCCACATACATGATTGACGGAAAGAATATTGAATCATGTCTTGAAAATATTGATGTTGCTATGATGATACTTGGCCTTGCAAGATACAGCAATGATTACTCAAGATCAGCCGGTCCAATGATGTTTGCAAAGGATACAGCTGATCATCCAGAAAGTTGAAATATAACAATGAATGCAGCTGGAACTGAAGTTGCATCAATGAATGAAAATTTCAGCTTGGGATTTGCATCACGTCGATCAATGTTGAGCGGCAGTGAAGAATTTTCATGTATGATTCCACTATCACATATATTTGGATGCTGTAGAAATGTTAGAAAAGTTATATTTGGCGCTAAACACACCATGGTACTTGTTAGAAAAACCACCGACGATGATGCAATATGGCATGCTGCTGGGGTTGATGCAGGTGAAGTAATACTAACAAAACTTTCGTTATGGATGCCAACAATGACTCCATCACTGGCCAAAGAAAAACAGTTACATTCTTTTATGAATTAAGGTGGTAAATCAACATTGTCATGGTTGATGATGACCACAGACAGTATTTAAAGTAATGTTGTTGGGTCATTCTCATATAGCATCACAGCAGGGGGTGTCAGTACCATGACATATATGGTGTCAGCACCATGACATATATTCATCATGTTTCAGGAAAATGCCAGAGTAAATTCTCAAACATGAAATCCAATGGTGTTTGACACACTTCGGGTTAGTGAGGTTTCTTTGAGGATAAATGGACATCAAGAACCTTCTGAAGATATATTTTTGAATTTGAACACAATCATGTTGCACGTGCTTATCATCGGTTGATGACATTTATGGGGCGTGATCACAATGTAGATTCAGATTTGCAGATATCTCAGGGGATTTCACAACATTATAACCAATCTATTATTTCTGACTGGAACACTTGGATTTGTTCTGACAATCAGTTGTTGACATATACTTCCGGGCTTGTGTAGCACGATCACCACCTGACATACCTGGTCCACCCGCTATTCCTGATGGTTATAGAGCAATCGCTGTTATACTCTCAGATAAAACAATGCTGCTTGAAGGTGTTGGTGGATGAATGAAAGTCATTGATGCCCAAGTGGAAAACATGTAATTAAATCGCTCATGATATTATAATGTCATATCATCATGTTAGTGTTACTTTGACTCCTGGTCAGATTAAAAAGCTACAATCAGTATCAATAAGGAACTGTGGAATAAAAATATTGCTGAAATCAGAACAGATCACAGGTGGTTCAAATAAACTATCCCTGACAGAATGTCAACTCAGGCACTTAAGTGTCGCCAAACGATCAGCGACTGGTGTTAGACTGCAGGTGCCATCAAAGACGCAGTCAAGACAGTTGGTATATTTCCACTTCTTGCAGCTATACCAGTGTTGATAGCTGCTGTAGCCCCAGTTGTTGCAAAAGCAGCTGCACTTGGTGCTGTTGGAACTGTTGCTGGGATGGCATTAAAGAAAGCAACAGGTCACGGACTAAAGAATTCCCCAAAAAATGGGAAAGGTCTAAGACTACCAGGAACTGCCAATTTGTGGTATGGTCAGTCCACGGGGGAAAGGTCTAAGGCTGCCAGGGACACTTCATTGATGCTTCCCATGTCCAATTTTGATTTACTTGATGCTGCTAAAAAATTAAACATCAAAAACTTCAGAGGTGTTCTTATGAGTAATTAATTACCAAAACAACCAAACCATGGTGAAACCGGTATCATTAATCTTGATGGAAGTTCTGGTCCAGGTACTCATTGGGTAACTTGCATGCATGATTGATCCATGTGGAATTGTTTGTTTCGATTTGTATGGGTTGGCGCCACCAAAAGAATTTTTAAAATATGTTGGCGGACTTCAAACTTCAGTCTGGTATTCAACATTACCAACACAGACAATAACTGATCCACCAATATGTGGCCGTGAAGTGATTGCTGTACTTGATGCTGTTTCAGGGTTGCTGACACCGCCTTATAAAGTTGTACATGAATAAACAAGTAGACGACACAGTTGTTCGCATTTGAAACAGGTCTTAGTGTTATATACAATGGTAGATAATTACAGAAGATCTGCTCGAGGCAAACCTCAAGGTGACTTATCTAAATATGTAACCCTTGTCGAGGTCAAGGACGAGTTCTCTAATCTTTTGAGTCTCGCAGATGTGGACCAAAATGAAGTTGTCATTTTTCAGGATAAACAAGGACGATTAAAGATGAGTAATGTCCTGTTGACAGATATTATTCTGTGAGTTCCAGATGTGACCAAAAATAACTTAGTGGTATCTACTAAAAACGGTACTCAGAGGAATCAATTCTAACACTCATGGGAGAGATTACTGGACGCATCAGAAGAATTGGAGATATTATGTATGGCAATCTCAACATAAGCAAAAATATAATTATTAATGTGAGAGAACCAAAATTAGATAATGATGTGGCAACAAAAAAATACGTAGACACCAACAACACCATGATAAGAACTGAGATCAATGATTGTTTACTATCCACTGGTGATGCAATGACTGATTCTCTCAATATGGCTAATAATAATATTACTGGTCTTGGAGAACCAGATCAAATGATGACGCTGCAGCGAAGAAATATGTCAACAATAGCAACATCCCAATGATGAGATCGTTAATGACAATCAATGATGGATTGGCCACATTTAGATCTGAATATGCTAGTCATATAACCGCACTTACAAATTTTCATAGAAATGTAAATAGATCCTCTAATGAATTTTTGGGGAAGTCCAGCAGTCATTGACATTAAACTCTCCGAAATAAAAATAATTACTGATGATGTAGTACATACAGTAGCATCTGGATCAGCATTATGGACACCACTCAATAAATCCATTAAAGATACCGCTAAGGTTACCAGCATATACAGATTCTCGGTACTCAGCACTACAACAATTACATTATTAGTCACTAAACTACCATCTACTTAGAGTGTTCCTACTACATAGAATAATGAATCAATTAATTGACATTGAACGCGATGTTGCAGTGCAATGTTTCAAATACAAGCAAGTATGTTTATGGCAGACCCAACTGAAAAATATCATCGATGAGTATTTAGTAAAACAAAACAAATATATCAGACGTGTTGTTGTTACTGACATAATTATTTACTCGGCATCTGTGATCATCGCTGGAACAGTAACTTTTGTTGGTGCATTGTCAGCATCATACATGATAGCACCAGTAATAGGAATTGGTGTTTCAGTTGTAACTGGTGTTGCTGGTATTCTTAATATCGTCACAAAAAAATATCCACATCTGTGGTTAAGAAATTACACGAATATACATAAATTATCAGAGGCAATGCACGCACATGCCAAATTATCTTCATTGACATCATAAAGTCTCAACGTTGGAATAATATCAGGTCAGGAATTCACAGAAATGATTAAGATTTACCATGAGGCCCTGACTGTATCAGGAGACAAGGTAGAATCTACATCATTGCCTAAATTAGATCTCGCTGATTTAAATAATAATGTTGCAAGAATTACTACAGCAGATTGTCGCTAACACAACTCCTCCAAAAACCACGATGACATCAGCAAGTTCAACCAAGCCTGAGTTTGATGTTAGCTTTCCAACTGCGATTCCAGCTAAGGAAATAGCGCTAGCACAATTATGATTGTATTATAGCTGGCCAAATATTAGATCAAAATCATTCGGTGGGTTGCAAGCAAATAATTCACTGGTATTTGTGTATAAACATAAACCCAATAGAACTCATGATTGGCAAGTGGTGGGTATACCTATGGGCAGTTATCAAATAGAACAGATCAATGATGAGTTCCAATGCAGAATCAGATCTATCACAGGAAAAGAATCCAAGATCGCTATCACAGTTCATGAGCCAACATTATCAGCCGCGATAGAAATATCAGTGCCTGACTACAGTGTAGATATATATCAATCATCAATCCAAACTGATTAATATGGCCAGAAGTACAACCACCAGCACCTGCAGCAATACCACAACCTCAGTGCGACAAACCAATATTTTATGGCAATTCATTTCCAGTATTATGTATATTTTATTTAATTATTCGTTTGTTAGTTTTAAATTTTTTTATTCCATTACATGCTATTGTAAGGTAACTTTGTTTACTGGATTTGAGATTTTCCAGAAACTCAGTTCAGTTCTGTTCGACCTGACTGTTATAATAACAGAAACACTGTATCCAGTTGCTGACCTTGATTCAGAAACAGTGGCAGTTCTGGTAAACAACTTTTTTATTTTTATTTTCTTTTATTCTTTCCCAGAGTAAGAACCATTAACTTCAGTCAAGGCCGTACTGGGAGTACGTGATCTTAGGCATGTAAAAAAGCCTCTGTTTTGTTCTAGAAGGATGACCATGTGACCCTCATCCAGGAATCTCTTTTATGTCTTAAATTAGTGTATAACTGTTGTCTTAATAGAATGTGTTCATTTGGGGCTCCAAACCATTGACACTTAAAGGTGTTCTGTTGTGACCAGTTTGAGTTGAAATTTTATTTTGTGGAATTAGTGATTCTTTTCCCTGGAAATACATAAGTGCTCCTACCAAAATTCTTGGACAAAGACATTTATTGAAATTTATTCGGAATTCAAAACTGGAATATTATTTTCTGTGATTCAACAAAGAACTGTTGACACAACAGCACTTCGCAGGTTACAAGACGTCATCACCTTCCATTTTTTATTTCATTGGGACTTGAATTCCGATTCATTTAGGACTATTTAATAATGGGACTTCTATTTTTTAATTCTTGGATTAATTTTGGATTTGATTCATAAAACTGTAAGTTATTTTTCTCATTTTTACCTTTGTTTTGTAGGGAAATAAATTATTTGTTAAATTTTACAAAGCTTGTTGTCTTCACTTTTTTCTGTTATGTTTTGTAAGATCCTAACACGTAACACCAGAATATTGAAAAACAGAGCCATGGAGGTATACGGAAACACGTGATATAGATAATAGCGAAAATTTTTATTTTATTGTGTCCAAAACTCAACAAATTCTACCAAAATTCATAGTACCAGGATTTAACACAGACGAGCTAAAAAAAATCAGTCAACGACATTATTGATAAATACTATCAAGAGATAACTTGCTGCATGGTGAAAGATAGCCCCTCCTGCAAATATTCTAACCCATAATAATGATCCACACGGTTTTGGTTGTCATATATCACCAGGTGTTGTAAACATTACAACCACAATCGCAGTAAATCTTGTATGTGATGCTACTGTTGGTAGCTATCAAATAGATCGTGAAAATCCAGTCAGGCTTAGCAGGGATATATTTTATACACATTCACCCCTTAAGCTCCACCTGGATTTTTGATGGTGTTAGAATCCATTAATCTGGTTTATCTATGATGTCATAATCCACTGTTGTCATGGATGCATTTCAAACTCTCTGACCAGCACAGATACCTTCTTGATTTCGGGATGAATTTTTGACAATAAGTTTGTATGTGAGATCGTACATCTTCACAAATATTAATATAAAAAAAAAATTTCTAATTGACTTACCCGTGGATATATATAAATACTTACTATCATATGTGAGCACATATAATAAATAAAGAAATTCTTAACAGTGCAATATGATCACATCTTAATTTTCCAGACAGAGAAAATTCTACTATTACACTGTTTATCGATGATATGAGCGATGATAATAAAATATTGCTGACTTAGGAACAGTTACAAGAATTAAATCGGGATCATATTATTGAAGTTAAATATGATAAAAATCTCATTTTAAATTATGCACATTCCTGTTTTAAATTTGATAAGCTGAGAAAATATTGGAATCAGAATCAAAATAAATATTCTGATTCAGAATAAAAATTAAAATAAATAAATATTAAAAATGAATTATTTCCCTTGTTTCACATGTCACCACTTTCACTTTCACTTTTACAATCCTTCTGACTATTGTCCTTGACAGAGTCAAGGTGTTTACAATCGTACATAATCTTTCTCAACTGTCTTACACGTGCATCCCCAATCTTTTTTGTTTCCTATTCGTGAGACAGCTCTGATCGTATTTTCTCAATTGCCGTTGTGAGTGGAATGAATTTGTTTATCATCGACACAAGATAATGACTGTGTCATTGCTTGTTGGAGTAATTTTTTTACTGTATTCTGCTGGTAATGTATATTTACCTTCCTATTTTCATTCTTGCAGTGCTTCAAAATCATTTGTAATTTTTTTCAATTATATAAATTTAAACTTATTATAACTTATATAAATGTGGCTGATCAAGTTGTATTGAAGATGGGAAAAAATAAAAACAACCAAAAAAGAAAAAGCAAATACTGTTGTAAAATACAAGCAAGGTTACTCTTTAATCTCTCTACCTTTACCTGACAGAGTTATTTCCCTTGACTTTGTCAAGGATGTTGAATTTTTCTGTTTTACTTAAGAAGTGAGATACCTAAATATTATTTTTCTTCATATTTCTTTGAAAATGTTGATCTGTATATTTTACCTGCGACACTTTGTACCGAAGATGGGAAAATGCAGAAATATTTATCAGCTGCATATATCGATGGAAATTCTATTTCTTCGTATGTCTTTGCATCCATGGATATAACTGATTTTGCATGTTTACTATATTTTCCATTACCTCCTCATGCAGAATTCTGACTCTGTGTAATAGCCTGCAAATTACTCAAATAATTATCGAGTTTTCTGCTGTTAATGTGATTGATCACAAGACCATCTTCGATCAGTCCGTGAAAATATTCATAGATAAATTTATGACAGAGATTTTTTTTTCCCAGCAGAAAATCTGAGATAACCAGCATTATCAACTGAACCAACTGGTTCTTTTAGTTTACAATTTCTGATGATGCCATCACAAGATGCCTTATAATATTTTATGATGGGATGTGTTACAAATTCTTCTTGCTACATTTATATAGTAAATATTATTTGTCTAAATGATTATTTATTACTGGAAAAAATATAAAAGTGACCTTGTCATTGTCATGAAAATCTAGCGTGATAGTCTCCAGCATGTATTGAATCATTTTCGTTCATGGAAAATCTCCATGCTTACTTGCTGGATAGAACTAAATTAGGTACAGTTGTGAGTTATGTCAATGGTGACTCACCGCAGTTTACTCATTTAAGATCTTTGATGTTAGTGTATGTTTCAATAAACTCATTATCGATAACAAACAGATTTCATTATCCACGGTTAGAGTTGCCATGGATTCATTTTATATAAATAAAAAAACATGCAAATTTGTAAAAGATTGGTACCGATACATCATGGGGCAAATGGAGAATAAAGATGCTTAGTTATTCTGAATCAGCCAATGTTGAATCTAAGGATTTATACCACAAGAATAATCAAATGTCATTATCATCAGCGCCATTGGTGTATGATCCCATGGCCAGACATAAAACAGTTTATCTTGGGGCCCCGAGTGGCTGAGTGGCCTAAAGTGCTCTCCATTACGGATCACTGCCATCTCACCTCTGTCTGCGTGGGTTCGAGTCTAAGATTCGGCAAATGTGGATATGTGAGAAAGCTTGCCGGTAACTTCTCGTGGGTCAGTGGTTCTTTCCGTGGATTTCCCAGTTTCTTCCTCCACCATTAATACTGGCCGCCATGTATAGCCTATCGTGTGCTGAAAAATGGCGTTAAGCCCCACAACAACAACAACAACAACAACAACAATTTATCTTAACGGATGTGGTGGTTCTGGTAAAACAACGCATGCAATTGAATTATTTCGGAATTTTGATATGGTTGTTTTGATGCCTACACATAGACTTGCCAGAGAAATGAAAGAGCGAGGAGTTAAATCTCATACTTATCACAGCTTCTTTAGATGGAAAGGAGATGCATGGACACCTGAACGAATGGGTGAAAAATATGTTCCTAAGATCATTATTTCTGATGAAATATGCATGGTGTCGCTAGATGTGTTAAAAATATTTCTTGATTGGTTGTTGACGAGAAATACTGTTGTAATAATGTGCGGCAATCATGGTCAACCACCACCCTTTGTTGGCGAATCACCATATGACTGGTTAAAAGAATTTGTAGATTATTATGATAAAATAACTGATGATTACTGAGCGCTTGATCCAGAATTAAGAGAGTTCAAGAATTTAATTGGAATACAGTAAGATAAAATTCAGTGTGAAATAATGCATGAGAAAATTCCGGAAACACCTGTAAATGAATTTTGGAATTTGTGGAGACCTGCTGATTTGATAGTTGCAAGTAGAAAGTTAGTTCATGATTCAATTCAGCAGAAATTATTTCTGTTACATAAAGAAAAATTTTCAGATGTACATGTACCATTACATTATCGTCCGTTAGACACACAAAAACAAAATATCGATGTTGAAATTCCAGGGTTAGGGAGAAAAGAAAATCTTGTATTAAATGATATTGTTTTGGTTCCTGTTGATATTGTTCAGAGCATGTTAATGATGGATAAATCTCCATGGATGCTGGGATATGCTATAATAATTCATTCTTTAGTTTATTTGGCATTGTCTCAAGTAACAAGAATATCTCAGCTGTGGAGAGTTATCATAGACTTCTCAGTAAATAATAATCAAACTACCAGCAATGGTGATGATGTACTAAGAAAAAAATTAGCTTGTTATCAGCAGTGTGACAAAAAAAATAAGTGCGACTTTGATCTCGATGCTGAATTTATCATGACTCTGAAACAACGACAGAATAATCACTGTGCTTGCTGCACACACTAATGTTGTGGCAGCATTCAAATAATAATCCAAAACAATTCACTGTGGATAGAATTAATAGTAGTCTCGGCCATACGCGCAAAAATGTGATGCTGACCTGTCTTGAATGTAATCAACATAGGGGTGCTTGTGTCTTGCTTTCACAAAAGTGAAGGCGGTGGTAATTGTGTATCTTCAGGAATTACTTGTAATTGTTCACGTACAAATCCATGTTGAGGAGCAGGTGAATCTAGTTTATAGATTGCAGGTCTACCCATGGATCTTACTATGCTGGAAATTGTATGTGTGGTTACACTCCAGACTGGGTTAGTTGCTCTTTTTTTACCCCCTTCAGGTTCACCAGGTTCATATAAATATCTGACAGTCACATTACCTAGTACTGGTTGTTTTGAGAAAGAGTCATGTCATTGTACTGGTATGTGATTTTTCGTAATCGCATTGATAGATTTCATAGAAATTCCATGAGTAATTTTGTTTGTTTAGCGTGGCTATCACACTTGATAGTCTTGCAACCCATTCACGAGATCTCTTGTCTTTCTGAATTTTATTCAGAGTTATTTCCTGCACATACTGATATCCAAACAATCGCTCAGCAAGTGTTCGATTAAATCGCTCAGTGATTGCCTGATCACGATGAATTGCGTTGTGTCCTTGTCTGATTTTAACATTATGTTGTTTCATCATCGACATTACTGCGCCAAGAAATTTCTTGCCAGGATCAACCTGTAGCAACTGTGGCCTTCATAGACCACCTTGTGGTCAGGGTCCTGGTCGATAAATTCATTGAAACACAGATGCAACTTTGGTTGCTGTTTTAGTTGATAGTGGATCTGCTTTTTTATATCTACTTGCTTTGTCAACAACAGTCAACGCGTATTTTGTATGTGCACGATTGACGTCTACCAGTTTTAATAGTAGCATGCGGTAAAAACAAAATGTCTGCCTGATGAACTTCATTGGGAGTACTGACATCAAAATGTGCATCCTGAATTTTTTTAGGTGGTGGTAGATAAATTTGCCATAATGCCTGTCATGCTAACCAATCTGTGGCAACAGAACGTGTGACACCTGCTGCATCAGCAAGTTTGCTAATTGCTGCTCACCACCTCCAATGTCCTCTTCAGCTATAATAAATCGATTCCATTATAATAGTTATCTATGATTAATTACCAGACCACTAGCACTAGTTTATCTTTCATTGCAGATCTTACCAGCCAATTAGCAAGCGATTCTCTGAGAGATTTATTTTTTACAGACTTTAACATATGAATCAACTTCATATCTGTGATATGTCGTTGTTGTAAATCTGAATTTTTATACACAACATCATGAACATGGCACGCTTGATCATGCGCTTTTATTGGATACTCTCCAGGTTTTGGTTGATCTTTCTCATCAAGTCAGATATTAAGTTGGGTTCCAGGACCACAATAATTATATCCAGGAAGATGTTTTTCTCCTGGGTATTTAGCCCATGGAGCCCCTGGTAATTTTCCCAGTGAAGTGGTGATATCTCCATCTGTGACAGAGATAAATCTGTATTTTTTTGTACCACATTTCACACACTTGCCTGTAAGTGCACACATTTTATTCCTCATCGTTATTGTTTTTAATCCACTGGTGGGGGTGGATGCTCTGCATCGAACACAATATTAATTCATGTAATTCATATAATTATTATATTTCTACAGCATGGATATAATTGATTTCTCAGCGTCATGAAAACAAGAGCCAGTCAAGCATCATGCAGCTCTATCAAATTCTATCATAGCAATTATCATAGGTTCATCTGGATCCAGTAAGATGCAATTGTTGCTTAATCTGATAATGAGATGGCTCAAGTGGGATAATTTGTATTTAGTGGCACCATCTGTATATGATCAGCGATGCTACAATGTGCTTAAATATTTTAATGAAGAAGTGAAGTCATTGGATGAAGACGGTAATGCTATTATTGATTTTATCACTTATATTGATAATGTGCCATTGGTAGATGATCTTGATGGTAGTATTAATAATCGTGTAGTATATGATGATGTGATGCTGGACAAACAATCAAATCCAGCTCGGATATTTTCCCAAGGCAGACAGAAAAACACTGATATTATATATGTTACTCAGCAATATACACAAATACCTGAAGTGATCAGTGATAACTGTAATCTTCTGATTGTCTTTAATGGTGTTGATACACACATGTTAAGAAACATCCATCAGACTTGGTGTTCAGGGGACATGGATATGATCCTCAGTCACAATATCGAGTGGGTCTCAATAAAATTTTTGGTTGAGAGACAGCAGCAGGGAGGGGACAACCAACAGTGAGTGTCCCTGGTCAGTAAAAATACAAGCGTCTAACCTGGTTAGAGGTCTTGGTTTGACCTTTTTGTAGAAAGCTTATTTTAAAAAATGGACACTTCTAAAAAGTGGTCTGTTCACCCTCCCTGCTGCTAGAACCTTGTGGAACACGATGCCTTATAACAGGGGCTAGAGTGAACATTTTCCATAGAGACTTGTTGTTTACTATCACATAAATGTGAATTAAACCAATTTGTTTGTGTGATTGTGAAATCTACATGAATGTAGCTTACATATTATGGAAACTAGATTGAAGGCTTTCTTAAAATCTAGAAATATGATTCTAGTTAGGCCGCCATTATTCATTTCTTCAGGCCATTGATTAGTTAATTTTGTGAGAGCTGTTTGACACGAATGTTCTTTGAGGAAGCCTGACTGTACCTTATGGGAAAGGGAAAAGGTATTAGAGTACTGTAGTTATAAACCTGCTTTGCTACATGTATTTGAAAATTTTTTGATATAACTGGTAGTAAAGAAATAGGTCTGTAATTTCCAGGATCAAATGATTTCTTTATTCATACATTTCTCTAAATTACGTCATTGCACTGGTTCAGTTATCTCTTGTAGTAAATTTCTTTTGGAACTGCTTTTCTAAAAGATCTTGATAAACTAATCCAGAATGGTCTTGATTGGATGTCTGTTTGTTCAGGGGTATGAAACTGTTGAGGATGTTTGTGAATGGCATGACATGACTGAGGACGACATGAAAATTGCAAAGATCGTCTTGTCTCTATGCCCAACTTTATAATCTGTATTAAACTGGCTTTCCATCTGTCCGCTTGTTTGTCATTGTGAATGGCAGAATTTGTTAAAACACTTATGCTCATTCTTACAGGAGGTCTAAAGGAGCTGAAGGTATTTGTACAATTGGCCAGCATCTCAGCAGGAGAGGGGGACATGGAGATTGCAAAGGTCAGCTGTCTCCAAGCAGCTACTGGATATGCTCCCCTCATTTTTGACCTTGCTGAGAGTTCTGGGTACAAGACCTTACTTGAAAAATGCAGAATGGTGTGGGATGCATTAGAGGATGATCCAGATTTGCCCAAAAAACTTGTAAGTTTATTGCATTGTTTTATGCCTCCACTGCCATAGCAGTATCGACCATGTCACCCATTTCTAATGAATTTTCAGTTTGCATGCAGAAAAAACCTTGACAGGCTCAGATCTAATATGCTTGAAAAGAAATAATATATTGTACATGGCATTCAGTATCAAGAAACGGAAAAATGGCAAAGATGCTTAAGATAGGCTTGGCACAGCGATTGATATACCTGTTCTCTCTCCTTTCCTCCCCACCCCCCTTTCTCTCTCCAGCATGCATAGATGTACAAACATAAACCCACACATGAATGAACACAAATTAAATATACATATAAAACAACTTCAGGAAACAGTGAAATGATGTAAAAGAGGAATGACATGATGAAGTAATCTAGGTAATGTCTAATGGGAAAATTTAATGTTATGTATACTTACCATAATCTGTATTGTGTGCTTAAGTTTTTTCCATGATTGTAAATGGTACAGAAAGTGTATATAGCATCTGAGTTCAAAGGCAGGTTTTATTTACAAGCAAACTGATTTTTCCTATTGGATTGCCTTGATAAGCAAATTCCTGTTTTAGATCAGTCTGTTTGCATTCATTTGTGATGAGAGTTTACAGTTGTGTTGTTGAAATCAGATACAATTTGAGAGGAATTATTTAGTTAAAATATTCATTGGAATTACTCAAGTGCTCATTGACTTTTGGATTAATACATTACTGTTTTGTGAACTCATTCAAAGACAATTTGCAACGCATCATTGTTATATCAAGACATTCAAGACTATTGGAATTCGTTCAGAATATTCTATAATTTTGGACTTGTGGTGCAACATTTAAGATTATGTGGAATTTAATTCATAATATTGTAAGTGTCTCTTAAATTTTCATATTATATTGTAGATTTGCTCGTTGGTTTCACTTTCTTTCTGTTAGATATTTTGTGACCTAGAGTTGTAATAAATCATGTAAGCATCCTGTTGAAAATGTAGTATTTTAACACAAAATGCAAATTTTAGCTCACTTCTACAAAACAGAGGTTAGCTATTGCACTGTCCTTGGTGTTGGTTTTGGAATTGGTGTCTGCACAGATTAAAGCTTATATATCCTCATAGAATTCCAGCCATTCTTCCTTCCTAGGTCTTAGGCAGCAGTTTGTAGTAGGCTTCATAGCACATTGGAGGTGGCTACATTAATGCAAACTTGTCCATTAGTTGTTGTTCATGTTGTGGGTTTAATGCCATTTTTCACACATGATAGTCACTACATGGCAGCCAGTATTACCGGTGGAGGAAGAATCCAGGAGAAACCTGGCAAGAACCACCAACTCATGGGAAGCAACTGCTTTTTCACATTCCCACATGTCCAAAGCTGGAGATTTGAACTCATGCAGACAGAGGTGAGATGGCAGTGATTGGTAAAGGTGAGCACTTTAGACCACACAGCCACCTGGGGTCCCTTCATTAGTTATACAGTCAGGGTTATTTTGTTTAGCCTAGTGTTTTTGCTCCCTGTATAAAAACTGTTATACATGGAATCATGGAGCTTGGTGAGGGGCAATATCTTGATGAGGAGTACTATACCCTCATCACAAGTATAGGTCACTGTCACCTATATTTCATGCTTTGCTAACTTTGATTAAATTTTGTAGTCTACGTTGTTTTCCCAAGCTCTGTTATGATAGAATAAAACTATTTGATTTGATGTATTTCTGTTAGTACTACATCCATACCACAAAGGAAGATCATTCTGACCTACATTTCACATTTTACTACAGCTATGTATTTTGTGCATGCTGTGTATATAATTGTGATATTAATTTCATGAAAGTAGTTGAGAGATGCATCTTGAGTAGTAAATGCTCAGCACAGAAGTAGGTCACTGAATCCCATACTTCCTATTTCACTGCCCTGTGGTCATTCTCAAGTTCTGTTCATGCCAGAATCATCAAACTAGTGATTATATGCATCACTATTAGTACCTCAACCTTACATGAACTGTTGGTATGCTGTATGCATACTCTCCTACTTAGAAAGATGAAATGTGGTGACTGGATGCAATCTTGATATGTTCTACATTTTTTTTGCCAGAAGAGGTCTCTGACCAATATTTCTTGCTCTTTGACATTCTTCAAATTTTTTGTTAAACATTCATTTCATGAATGCTGTTTATATTATGGTCATAAAGGTTATTAACTGGATGCATCTCTGTTACTACATCCTTAAAACCAATGAAGGTCACAGTGACCTACATTTTATGCTTTACTAACATGGGCTAAAACACTGTTTAGGATAGCATTGATTCATTCATGCTAGACCTATATACATCCTAGCCTATGCAGAAGGTCATTTCTGACCAGTGCAGTTGCATGATGGAATAAATATGCTTATTCAGTGGTAAATTATGTCTGTATATTATAACTTGTATTAGGTTACCCTCAACAGGTTAAGTAGGTATTGTATTGTGTATTGTATATGTGAATGAGTATAAGGATTAGGTATGTGGATTACATGTTTTTCTATGAGGCTTCGCCTATAGTAGTTAATTAAGGTAATTATTAATGCATGAACTTTGCACTACTGGTTGTTACTCCAAAGGTTGCTTGAAGCATGCATACCTGTCAGCTTGTACAGGTTACCCATAATTTGTACGTTTTTGTTCATTTTGTCAGAGTGCGGCCGTACAACCGTTTTGTACATTTTTTTCTTATAAAAATTCACATTTGCGGGGGGGGGGTACAATTTTTTTTTTTATATTCCAGGAGTCTGGATGTGATTTTTTACAAAAAATCAAGTGTGATCCAGAATCATTTTTTAGCTATGCGCAAGCAGAATGGGGATAACTCTAATATGCTTTGGAAGCCAATGGAAGCCAGGAATGCTGAAATCAGGTTAAGTTGAAGAATCCTTCTTTAACGAAACAAATAAAAATATATTAATATTGAAGAAAGTGTTTAAATAGCATCATTTCGTTCAAGATTCTTTTGATCCTTTTAACCAATTTTGGTATTCCCAACTTCCAAAGCATTCCATCCAACTAAAATGTAGGCCAAAGGAACTTGAAAACGTGTCCATTTGCTTGTGTGGGAATTTGAATTTATTAGGAAAAAGACACCAGTGTAAGTAAAGTCTGACTAAAACATCATAACTTTAATTTGCAGAAAAGCACTGATATGGGATGCCAAGAGTGTGAGATATTCCTGAGAATTTGACTTATTGTTCTGAAGTTAATCGACGTCAGAACACACTACACAGTGCCGTCATTGGGCAATAAGACCTAGACGCCCAAAAAATAAATATCAGATCTTGGTCTTATATTGTAGAACTAAAGGTTTAATGGGAAAAATATAAATATGTGATAATGAGACCATGATAAATCCAAAGAAGTTAATATTGCACCTTGAAAATACGTTTTTCAAAATACCTTGCACATCTCTTTTATTACTAGTAGCAACACTTTCGTGTTTGAGTTGCTCCACACCTGGATCATGAAGCACTTAAAGATGAGTTTGAGGATTATTGCATGCTGCCTTATGAGTGTGTGCCTGTATTAACAGACGTATCGCCAGAAAAGGAGTTTTTGTAGCTACTGGCTATATATTATCGCCAGACAATTAGTACAGGTGGCATCCGCTTCCCAAATCTGAAATTAGTTATTCAGTGACTACTTACCTTGCCTCACAACAATGCAGACTGTGAGAGATCTGTTTCTACGATGACAAAAATACAGAGATTGTAGGAAGCCCCTGAATGCAGACACACTAACACCATTTTTACAGTGTAAAATAAATATTGACTCCTGTTGCATAGACTTTAAAACTCCTGATTACATTTTGAAAAGTGCAGAGGGTGCATGTGTTGCATATAATAACGTGTATGTGTGTTACAACACACTGAACTTAAATCAAATGAATAAAATGAAATAAAGTTTCAGAAATGTAAATAATTATGCAAATGTGTGTAACATTAGTTCATTTATGGCATTTGATGTTTTAAACTGTTGATCTTATATAAGGTATGAATACATTTTTTCATGTAAGGTTTGTTTTGGTCTTTGTAAGGTTTTTATTGGTCTGGCATACAGGTTTTCATTTCAACTGGTTGACAGGTATGAGCATGTGACTTTCACCCAGTAAAATATGGCTTCTACCATTGGGCAATGATAATAGTTTCTAAAGCAGATGTAAGAACAATGATTTTTTTTAAAAATAATACAAAACAACATTAATTTGCTTTTACATCACATTCTTACATGTACATTTATATTATAGAGAAAATGTTCCTATTATTATGTTATGTCTTTTATTTCCTGTCATAGTAAGTAGGTATGATATGATAGACAAGAATGGTCTTTTTATTGTTTTATAAGTAGGTATGATATGATAGACAAGAATGGTCTTTTTATTGTTTTATAAGTAGGTATGATATGATAGACAAGAATGGTCTTTTTATTGTTTTATGTCTTTTATGCCCAGTCATAGTAAGTAGGTAGGTGGGTGGATAGGTAGGTTGTCTCACACACAATATGTAACAACAATACTGGCTATATAGTGCCAATTAAAAGTTAAAATTTTTAATTTTCATATGATGAGAACTTTTAATGTAATGATACAAGACTTCTGAACAAATCGTTAGTTAGAAAAGTGGTCAATATCACTTGAGTCTGAAGTTAGTCTCTGCATAAAAATGTTTACAAAATCTACAGGAGACTTAGTGAAAGTACAGGTGAACTATGTTATTATGTAGTTGTTGATTACACTCAGGTTTAAATGATTTTTAAGGTCAGAATTCAAACAATTAGCACTTTCAGTTATTTATAAATATCTTTAACATGAGTAAGAAAGACAGAAATAGTGCAGCAGAAATAAGCATGAATCATTGAAAGGGAAAAAGAAAAGAAACTTATTTATTATACATTAGAAAAAAGTTGAAGCCCAAAACTATCCTTGAACTATTGTACTAATATTTACTGGTAATTCAGTGCATGATCATTTTACCTTGACACCATTGTAACTGCATTGCTAAGCAGTAGGCAAATTACTGTATATAGATGATTTGTCACTTAGTGAGATTGTAACAGTAAATATGTAAAAAAAAATGGTTATCCTTTCTTTTAAAAAATCATTATTATATACATGCTTTACTAAATTTATAAGTGTACAATGTAAACCCTTTCTTAAATAAATATGTCTTTATAAAGTGTTATAGTCTGCTGTAGGCCTAGATCTAAAGTTTTCTCTATTGCAGATGATACTCAGAAATTGTGTATTTAAATAATTTACCAGTGGAAACAAGTGAACAATGAACTTAAAGAATGAATATTGCATTTTAATTGGGTTCAGTAAATTTAATAACTTGTATGAGTGTGATTTCTGATAAAATTTTTCCGAGTTCAAGATTGTGAATTCCAGCAAGGGCAGAAGATGTTCTAAAAAGTCAATTAACATAACAAATGCAACTTAAAATGAAGTACATTGGGGTCCCGGCTTATGAACCTAATCGGTTCCCGGATGGCGTTTGTAACTCGGGGTGTTCGTAACCCGGAACGCATTTTCTCATAGGGTCCCATTGTTAAATTTTTAATCCATTCCCAAGCTGAAAAAAAAATCACAGAAAATCGCTGCTACATTAAAAGAAGGTGAAAAAGGAGCACTCACACAACACATACACAACACATACATAGCAATAAAAGACACAAACACACTCAAAACCCACAAAAACAACACAAATATGACACAGAAATAAACACAAGAACACCACAGACTCCTTTTATCACCTTTTTTTCACTCTATTTGAGTAGAGGCAGCCATATGTGAGCTTGCGTGTTAGAAATTTTGCATGCAAGCGAATGGCGGTTCGGTTCATAACCCAAGTCACCGTTCGTAACCTGAGTCATTTTTTTGGCCAGCCTGGCGTTCGTAACCGGATCATTTGTAACCCAGGGCATTTGTAAGCCGGGGCCCCACTGTAGTGAAAAAAGCATGGGAATATGTAATCTTCACCATCTTTCCAAAAGACTTCTTATGATTAATTCACTCTAAATGAAAATATTTTTGTTACCAAATTTGGTATATTGGTCTTATTGCAAGATATCAGAGATGGTTTCAGTATTCAGCAGTTATAAAGAAGAAAATGGATTTATTTTGGATTCCTGGATTCTCTTCAGCCAGAGCGTCAGTCCCTTCTAGGGACATTTGTTAGCTTATCTGATTAAAAAGGCAAATGTGCTTACAGTATGGTCATTTGTCCATTATCAGTTGTACATATTGTGTCAATGTCAACCTTATCACTTGTTAGCTTTTGCTGAAATACCATTGGACCAATTTTGGTAGAGAGGTTCTTGGCACGTAGGGCTTTCAGATTTATAGAAAATACTGTTCTGCCATTAAATATTGCCACCATTGTTAAAATATACAAAACCTTTTAATTACTTTCGACCAGATTTGACAGAAAGCATCCTGACATGAGATCTTTAAAATCTGTGCAACTTATACTGAATCTTCATTACTAAAAATATAAAAATCTTGAAACAATTTTAAAAAAACTGCTCTCCACAATTTGGTCAAACTAGATGATCAAGTTGTTTCACTGGGTTCTCTTTGTAGGTAAGTACTATACTTTTTGGATGATTAACTGTTATATTTTTGTGCAAGCCTACAGACAATCTAACCTTCATAATTGAATTCTTCATAGTTAGTATTTCTGTTAACCCTGTATTATACTTTATATTTTAGAGAAAGCATCCTCATATATTGCTCTTTAAAGTTTGTACAAATGATGCTGATTTGCCATCAAACATAGCAACTGTTACTAAAAATAGAAAAATGTTTAAATGGCTTTATCTCAAACATTGTACAATAGAATTAGACCAATTTGGACAGAAAGCATCCAGGTATAAAAAAAGCCTTCTCAGTATTGGGCAAATGATGTTGATTTGTCATCAAATTCAATTGAAGCTACAAAGAATAGAGAAACATTGAAACAATTGCTGCAATCAACAGTACTCTAAGAAATTTCAAAAGAAAGTAACTTACTGACCCAGATTTCTTGGCCAGCTTCTGTTGTATTTAGTTAATATGCAGGTGTTAGCCAGATGAGACATTGCAGGCTCACTTGGGCCTCATATTGCAGGATTGCTTTTTGCCAAGGAAACAGATTTGAAATACAGTCTCATATTAATGAGACCTTGATTGAGTTGGGTTTCAGGATTCCATGTCTTCTAAATTTATGCCTGCCCTCCCCCAAACCATTTACCTAACATTGTTTCCTAAAACAAAATCCTCTGGTTAAGGCTTTTGGTGAGGAAAAATATACTGAGCACAGATCTTTGCATCGGACCTTTTTGCAAAATGAATGAAAGCTGCATAAATTAATAAGTTGGCATGAGAAATAATTATACTGTATACATAAAATAAATATCAGTCTGAAAAATAGACTGGCCAGGCTATCCTTTAATGCCCCAACCATATCTGTTGAGTCATTGATGATCTGGCATAAACCCATGTCCTTCCATCCCCTTCTATCATGTCATGTACATAATTTAGTGTTAAGGTTTATGTTGAGAAAGTCTTTGACAAGACCAATTTTTACAATTTTATGGTAATTTCTTTTTACAGATTTGTGGCATATTGTCCAGGAACTTGAATATCCATTTGATAACTTTTGAAGGATTTCATGGATCAAACACAAACTTTGTATGAAGCTTTACATTACATTTAGATGGCCTAAGTTAAGTTGACTTACACTAGTCTCTGGCAGAATTGTACAGTTATATCCTTTTTTTTCAAGTTTAATCCTTCATTAGCATCATATTGTCAGGGGTACCCATGTTATGTAGACTCATTTCCAATTCTTACATGTCTTCCCATATATGTATACTTTATGAGAAATTACAAACATACTTCTTTAATATCCAAAACTTCAGCATTCACCTATTTGCACACCCCTGAGAAGCAATGACAAGAAACATTATGATTTTTACTGTTTCTTGTACATGTAACAGATTAGAGAGTGATGTATCACTCAAATCTATTTCATCTGTTTCTGTTCTTCCTTTCTCATCCTCCACATGGTAAGACAGTGAGATAAAGAATGTACATGTATAACTTTTCCTGTATATGATTGGTTTATGTGTGTGAAAGATCATCTCCCAAATCAAAAGCTCTCTTGTTTTGTCTCTAATTTAAGGAGTCCATTAGCCATGAGTTGGATTGGTTAACATCTGTCAAACAGGCTCATGGGTCAGTGGAAGTGGCCTCTTTGGAACAGGCTTCAGCTATTAATACTAGCGGAATCTACCTTGTTGGAAAACTTAATGGCATGAAAGAGAATGAACCCTGTCTGGTAAGTAAGTTGATATGAATGGATCCATCCATGCATGCTGTACATACGTGGATCCATTCATATTGTATGGTGCCTAGTTCAGGTTTCTTTTTTAAATCTTATCTCAAACAAAGCTTCTGCATGGGAGACAAATCTGATGAAAACAACTAAACTTGACTTGACCTTAAAATTGTTAATTGAAATTTGGACTTTGCTTCTTCCTGTATGAAATTTTTCACCCGTAATTTAGACATACTCCAGGCGTCATATTTGTAAAAATTCCAGGCGCAAGATTTAATAAGGACTAACTTATTTGAGACGTAAACCAAGAAGAACTGAGACGTAAGTCAGGTGGAATTTGAGGCGAAATATGTAAATTAGTGAAGCCAGAAATACACTTTATTTTGATGCCTGGAAAAATGCTTTAGCTTCACGCCTGGAAAATAATGCTCTAGGCTGACACCTGGAGAAATGCTTTAGCTTGATCAGAGACGTAAACCAGGCAGAATTGAGACGCAAGTCAGGTGGAATTTGAGGCGAAATATGTAAATTAGCAAAGCCTGGAAATACACTTTAGCTATCACCTAGTGATGCCTGGAAATACATTTTCGCTTGACGCCTGGAAAAATGATTTGGGTTTCTGCCTCCTTACTAAAATATGCATCTAGAGTATCATTTGAAGAATGTTATGGTCACAGGTTTTCCTGACTTATTTTTAATTCTATTTTTATGAACCTCATTAAACAAGATTGAAATAAAAAAGAAACTAATAATTTTACAAACAACTGCTTTTTATTCTTAGATTTTATAATTTTACTGGTAAGTACATGCAAATTGAAACAATCCCTTCCCCATCATTATCAATTTATTAGCTTAATCATTTTTAAGCTTCTTCAGTGCCATTTTAATCTGCTTTCTGGCATAGCTGATCCTTTCTGTTATAGCATCATTGAGACATGGCTCCAGAGGTGTTGGGTGGCCATTCTTTTTACACTAAACCACAATATAATCTAAAAAATAAAGAAACCATAAGAAGGAAATCATCTTCATTAAAATTGTCAACTTAAATGTAGAAATGATAACATTTCTTTTCCCAATATATTTCAATGAATCAATCTTGTTCATGTTATATTGGTTACTTCATCATACTTATTATGTTAAACAAACTTATCACCCTTGACAAAAGCAAAAATTAAAATTTTTCTAAACATGCTAATAATATATATATATATATAGACATTAATTTTAGCGTGCATATCCGATTAGATTTTCAGAATGCTGTAAATCTGGAAAATATGTTGTGTACTGTTTTTCTAATAAATCATTTGTGATTCTATTTTACTTACTGCCTCAACTCCGCTACATAAAAGCTCTACAATCTTTAACTGAATCACCAAGCCTATTTTACCTCTACAATTTTCACTCTTGCATGTACTGGGTCCTAATTTTAGTTCTGGCTTAATGCCAAGCTACCAAGAAAGCAAGGTGTGCTTCAATGAAAAATACTGTGCTGACATTACAATATTACATGTAATCTTAAGCAAAAAAGTAAGAACTTTTAATGAACTTTCCACAGAAAACAACCCACAGGCTGCTGTCTTAATTACCTTTAATTGCACAGACTTTGGTTTTATCAAGGCATGGTCGAAGGTCACCTTCCTTCGCTGATGTCATGCCCTGTCCTCTTGAATTGGCCAGTGTCTCAAGATTAAAAACTTCAGGCAACAACTTATAGCAAAGAGTGTAGCCTGGCTTCTGGGATTTCTTTGCAGCTGAAATGGTCTTTCTTAGCCCATCTTTGTGAACGGTCAAATCATAGGCCTCAAGTAACTCAACCTGCTGAACAAAAAAAAAACAAAGGAGTAAAATTAGCTGGAGATTTCTACATCAGATATAAAGCATGTGTAGCATTGCAATCGCTCTCTCTCTCTCTCTCTCTCTCTCTCTCTCTCTCTCTCTCTCTCTCTCTCTCTCTCTCTCTCTCTCTCTCTCTCGCAGATCAAAATCTGTTATATATTAAAACATGATCAAAATTAAATTAAAGCAATTCTATTATTGTTTAATTTTTCAGTTCAAGGTAGGTTATATGCCCCTCCCACCTTAAAAATCTAGCTAAATCCAAATCCATTTCTGCCTATCCATTGGGAGGGGGGAGCATGCTAAAATTTCCAATTTGTTTTCAATTTTCCAAACAGCTTCCCCTGGACAAGCTGATTTTTATAAAATTCATAAATCTGATATAAATCCAACAAAATGTAATGACTAGTTCAAAAGTTTTTTTCTCTATCCTGTTGAAAAGGATTTGGGTCAGAGAGAAGATGGACAACATCAAAGAAATATTAATCTTCTTCAGCTATCACAGTAGGATGTATAAGGAAAGCAAGCAAAATTACCATGTTTGACTGTGAATCTTCTTTGCCACTGCTTGTAAATTCTTTTCTAAGAGACCTCCTTGCAATTGGTGCTTTGAAAGTGGCCTTAAGTGGGGTACTAGTAACAATTTCCTCCACAGAATCTGAAATTACATTTCTTTCTTTCTGGAAGGATGAATCCTGGGTTATGCCTCCAAAGTCCTTTGAACTTTCTCTTATGTATGGTAGAGGAGTAGTACATATGGGACTTTCAAGCACTGTGTCCAGTTGAGTATAGGTCGGCTGAACATTCTGTGCAAAAATATTGCATTTTAAAAAGTGTTCAGTGTATTTTCTTTATTTTTATAAATAATGCTGTCCATCCTACAGGTAGATAAGGCAAAAAATATTTCTGGTTGCCTGACCATCCCCGTTTCTCACTGCTGACCCTAAGACTTTTTTCCTCCATGATAAAAACCCCACACAAAAATCACATTAGTATATATGTTTGGAAAAAATCCCACCTCCCTACCCTAATTTTAAAACCAGTGGAATAGGAAACATATTTTTGGGGGCCTAATATAGTTGCACAGATAGACTGCAATGTACCCAACTAGAAGTCACAGTTAGCACTGTAATTGGACAAACACTAAGGTAATCATATATACACATCTTGATACGATAAAAATAACATGTTTAAAGCATGGCAGAGTTCTATCTGAGAGTCTAATCTTGGGGTTTTGCAGCAAACGTGATGGATGGATGGACATAAGGATTCTAATTCACGGTCTGGGCTCAAAATCATTCGTCAAATGATGGAACTGTGTGATGCATGGTTTGCCAGTATACAGTAACTGCTACAAAAACTGTACATCCAATATATTGATAACACATCCAATATGATACTGAAGACTCATTCCTCTAGTAGCAATCAACATACACTTCCATAATAAAATACATTAAATATTGCATGATGATCTTGACAGTGTTACATGTGTTGTATTATAAGCCAACTATTTCATCACATCACTAATTCTTATACTTAACACAAAATTTTAGCTAAGAAAAAATATCCTTGAAAACAAATTGACAAAAGTACTCTACTAAAAACAATATGGTAAAAAGTACTCTTGGGTTGCAATTTATTAAACTGTTATGCAAAGAATATGTCAAATTAAGTGTCTGCCAAAAAGCAATGAGTCACTAAAATAATAGTAACTATATTCCCTCTATGAATTGGTGTATCAGAAGCATAATAGTACCATAACAGTTTTGTAAAGACTAAAAGACTAAGCAAAAAAGTATTAACCTCAAAACACTCATTCCCCTGATGTGAGCATGCACCTTCACTAAAATAATCTGTCAGTTTTTTCAGAAATTCTTGTACGTTGGGCCGGCACAACTGCTTAAGTATGCTGACAACTTCAGCTGATGGTACTGGTACTAAATAAAATAAACAATAATATTAGATTTATGTTGGTAAAATACATGTCCTCAATTAAGACAAGAGATAAAAAATCCTATTTCAAGTCAAGAAGTTTTAAAAAATTCATAAATATTTGAAAAAATTGTGGGATTTGAAATTCTGCCAAGGTCATATATATATGTGTGTGTGTGTGTGTGTGTGTGTGTGTGTGTGTGTGTGTGTGTGTGTGTTTACAAACAATTAACCAATTTTCATTTGTCCATAGTGTTCAGTGGTTTGGGATTAATCTAGTTAATAAAGTTTCAATAAAGAAAGCCACAATCCAACAATTTGAAAAATTAATAGGGCAGGTTAGAAATTCACCTTGTTCCTACAATTAGAATTTACTCACAAGACATGGCGTGCTCCAATATTGCCTAGTTGAACAAAGAAAACAAAACTGGAGTGTACACAATGTGATACTTACGCTAAACTGTACCGTATACTCCGTGAACTATGTTGACTTGTTCATGTCAATGTGTACGAAGATAACACTCAGATAAAATATAAACCAGATTTAGTAGTTAAAGCAAATACGGACTTGTTTTATTGACTTCAAGTCCTCTAATTCGGAGATAATACATAAATTGTCAGAAAAATCGTAAGACACATAATAAATAAAACTATGGTTTAGGAATTCTGGAGCATTATTTGAATTTTTATCTAATGTAAAAGTCAAGCGTGATTAATTACTTTTCATGCATTAACTTTTTCAGACATTAAAAGGATTGTATGTATCAAAGTTGGCATGAAAGTCAAATCAGTCCACAAAATATATTTATTACAAAGAATATGCCACTATGGAACGTTGAGATATATCTATGTAGAGAATTAACTCTACATTCCTCTGGACTTTTCTATATTTAGATGTTCTAGCCATAAATTTAATATTGAGGCAGGTAGATATGAAGGTGACATTGACTCAGTGTTTCTCTTTCTTTTATTTAATAATTGTTTTTTTTTTATTCTTCTATTTTTAAATACAAAAAGAATATACAGATTAATCTTGACAATGGAGTTAGTAAAACTTTAAACTGCATTGCTTTGACAGCTGGCCAAAAACATAACATCTCTCAAACCCAATCCAACCCAACCCTGCCCCAGCCTTAACATACATGTGCATGTAAATAATATTGTAATATATATGATATGCTAAAACAGAATTACAAAATTAATTTTGCCACACTGGAAGCTGAAAAAAAGATAAAAGTTGTATTTACTGTTAGTCTAAAATGATAAATGCTTCCTCATATTCCTTTCCCTGTTTTCCTCAAAAATTGGTGCAACTTGCTGTATCTCTTGCAACTTGCTGTATCTCTTGATATGCTTGTTCATCTGCCAAATTATTGCAGAGTGCCCATGTTTCTGTGAATGGGGTGAACTGCCTTGAAACATTCATGTGCTGCACTGCTGGATCACTAAACTGATCTGCCAAACATGAATTGACTATTTGTTTACCAATTTCACAAGATGTGCCTTCTTCGCGTTGTATTTTTTTTCTTTACTTGTTGAGGAAGGGGTGTCAAATTTCAGCTTTTGCACCGAGACTGTGCCAGTTTCAATTGCACCTTGCTTAATTTTGGGCTCCTTGGGGTTGGGAGGCATAGTTTCAGAGCTCTTTCCTAATGGAACTTTTTGTTTCTTCTTTTTTTGGACTTAACTCCTCATCTTGTCTCATGCTTTCCTTAATTTTTGCCGTCAGAATTCCATGGCGTGTGGCAGGTGATGATTTGTTATTCAGTGTGAAGGAGAAGAGTTCTTTGGGCACACTGTCTGGTTTTGTTTCCAGTTTTTGCAAGATTTTTTTTGTTGGCCTCAGTGGCCCATTTGGTGAGAAACTCCTCATCATATAAAATATAAATTATTTAAAAATATGGTGAGTGTCACAGCAAATGCACTCAGTTTTTATTTATGCTTCTTACAACTCACACACACACACACAGCAAGATTATTGTAAATGTCATACAGATCATGTAGGTGCATTTACTCAACATAAATATAAATTATTTTAAAATTTGATATTAATTTTGTTTAACCAAAGTTTATTAAATCCTGATTAATAAGTGCTCTGCATATTAGCTGTCATAAAAAAAACTTCCCAACGAAAATTATCAATTTATTCATCAATTTATAATTTCTGACCGGATTGTCACCAGTGGGTCCCTTCCACTGTTAACTTGTTAATAATGTACTGTACTGTCAATACCAAAAAGGCATTCACCTTCTTCTGACATAACTGGTGGGGTTATGTCAGTCAAAAATAAAAGGCAGCAATTAACTTGGTCTTATTTGCAGTGTCATATCACATGCATCTCAGACATTTTATCAGTGAAGTAAAACGAAATCTGTGACAACACAAAATCGCTTGATGTGCTATCTATCTATCTATCTATATATATATATATATATATATATATATATATATATATATATATATATATATATATAACACTAACTTTGTGAGCAGAGATAAACAGTTGCATTACTTTTTTATTGTGGATCATGCATTATTTTTAATTTATTTTGAATTGATAATTATTACAGATGATCTAATAAATAACATGTGATGTTGCACAATGTTGCACCTGTAATAATGTGGCATACAATATATTGGACAAACCAGTCAACAGGTATCTTAAATGCATGAACATTAATATTTGATATAAATAATTATATATATATCAATCTTTTTCATCTCATGTCACTGCACACTTTAATGATGGTTTCAATACTTTACAAAATTTTGTATTTCATCTATTGATACTGTATAGTTAATTCAGAGATGTAATGTCTGTTAAAGGAAACATTAGAATTTCAGTCTTAATACAATATAACCAGGTCTAAATTAAAATAAAAAACATGTTTGACATTCATTAATAAATAAATTAAAAATATTTTTAGCATTGTCCTCTGTTCATGTGTTTGTTTATAATAAGAATTTTACATGTTTATGCGACTGTAACCCAAATTATATAATTTTAATTTTTATATGCATAATACTGACAGTAATATAAATAAATTGTTCTTTAAAACAAGTAATTATGTTAAAATTTAGATAAATTGCACATTATTTATTTATTAACCATGCTACTAAAAATTATTCTTATGATATTGCTTTTATCACTTTTTCATTATTTTAAGTTATTCTATATATTAAAACAATATTGAATTGTTATATGCTTTTGTACAAGGGGACATAATTCAAATTTCACTCTTTAAATTTATGTAGTTTAAAGAATGTAACATATTTTACATATACTAATTTGATATTGACAGATAAATTAAAAATTAAAAAACCTGGAATATAAAAGATAATGAACAATCTTCAGTACTGTATCAATACAAAAGAAATTATAAATAATATATTATACATAATAAAACAGTAATAAAACAATTATCTCTATTCATGATATCTACTTAATTTTCAATAGAGATATTTGTATCTTGGATAATGGTCCAGTTTTATGTATCTAAATCTCATTTATCAATACTATATATCCATTTTTGCAGGCCACTTATGCATTTAAGATTATAACAAGAACATACGAGAACGATTGTAAGCCATAACGTCATCTTGCCATGTTGTTTACATCATTGATCGCATAGAAAAAGAATATACTTAATGACGTAAACAATAATACTGAATTCGGTCTGAAGAAGCATTAAAGAGAAATAGGTCACACATTTTATGTGTTGGTGTTGTTTATTGTGTGTGTGTGTGTGTGTGTGTGTGTGTGTGTGTGTATATAGATATATATATATATATATATATATATATATATAAAACAATTCAAATGTAGAGTGAAATGCAGACTTATTCCCAAATGAAGAAAGCTAATTAGTATCATAAACTTACTGCTGACTATGATTATTGTTCCGTGGTACAATTCCTTTCTCCCCTTGCCTGGTTTACCCCATTTCATCTCTACCTTTTTCTCCGTTTTCAAATCTCCATTGAACTTGAGATTTTTGTTTGCCTTTCCAACCACACTTAAACTTGCATCTTCTTCAAAGAAAATGCACGCAAACATGGTAATATTTATACAAAATAAAATTACAATACGCTGTGCTGTACCAAAAATGGCGCCAATGAGTTCAAATACACAGGATGCTGGATATCGAACTTTCACGGCATGGATGGGGGTACATCTTGGGTAAAAAAATCATGGAATGTATAATTATTAATATTATAATGTATCAAAACACCCATCATTGTCTTTCCTGAGTGAAGAAACAACTTTAAAAATACAATGCATATACTGAGCTGAATGAATCACATCTTTGGAAGAAGAGAAAAGAAAACGCACATGACTGTCTGTCGAATTAAAAAAAAACAAACATGGATGCTCGTCCCCTCTTGAACCCCCAGCAGCATCAACCGGTTCAACTAAACATCGCATAGACGCAAATAGACAGGGCTAAGACTGCACATAGACATTTTAAACTGACAATAGTGGAACATATTTACAGTTGATACAAACTTTATAAAATAAATATATAAAGAATTTGAAATGTTTGCTTTGTCAATAGATTGATCATTTCTTTCTTCAAATATCTATTTGCACTCAACATTGTAATGAATTATGAACAGATTACAAATGTTGATTACACTTAAGTTTATTAATTTGTCATCAGGATTTTTCCTCCTTTGGTTCCGTTGCATTCTCAATTGTGTTTTTAAATGTTTAAATACCGAGAAATGTCTACTTTTTGAAACTTCTCGGTAATGAACAAATACATGAAAGAGATAATTATGCAATTAATTGTATACTTGTATTCACACCTCAAGATAGCTATAGTTTATTATAAAATGTTTAAAGACGTGTGGCTGTCAAATTATGTTGGTTAAACAATTGATTCGATATTGATTTGGTTATCACGTTGGCAAAAGAGATGATCAAATGCAATTCCTCCACAACAAATGTCGTAATTATTTGATAGTCACGATCAGACATACATTATTTTGTGCTCTTATTATATTACAGGGCCCTTCATTTACATACTTTCAAAGGAATATTTTTCAGCCGGTAAATTATTTCGAGCTCGTACTCTTTATCGATATCTGGGCTATATATTTTTGATATAGTTTTTATATGAATAAAGATCACTACACAAAACAGACCATCTCAAAGGACTTTGTGCTGTGTTTGCCTAGCTTTGAGGAAGCTGGCATCTTCTGTGCGCAACCTGGTGGACATTTTTGCACCTGGACAATTCAATCAGCATGTAATGTACTCAGTTAAAAAATAAGAAGAGTATATCCAAAAGACAACGCAAAGCATGACCATGTAGCACAGCTGTTGACTTGTTCTCACTTGCCTTACACGACAAAACAACGAAAAGATGAATCACCATTGAATCTCTTCTGGAAAAATATGGGTATACATTGCATCACAACGAGGATAACAAACCATTTTGTTCCATTAATTAGAGTGAACAAGAACACAAAAACAGATTCAGATCTTTCACAATCTAAAACAAACAACCATGGACAAGATGGTAAATGTCAGTACACTAACGAATCACGAACAATGTTTACATCGAAAACCAGTACACCATTTGTTTCAAACATGAATACAGACTTGTATTAACTGTAAGGATCGAAGTGTGACACTTCAAGCAATGAGTGATGCATCAAACATGTAAATCATTTCAGAATTGGAAAACGGTGAAGAATTAACCATTCATGTTCGGGAAAAAGGCGTTAGCTGAGTGTGGTAAGCCATTGCTATCACCGGACATATTCTAAATATTATTGTTGGCGAGTTTCCTCTTCAAGAAAAATTACCTAGTGGGAAAAAGGGAAAACGTTTTCATCGTGTTGAATAACGAGAAGAACATAAACAAACAACTTTCAAGTAACAAAAATGAATATCGCAACAATTGTGCTGTATGGGAGAAGAAGAAAACACAGTCAAGACGCTTATTCTGTTAGAAAATATTGGAACAAATTTATGTAAAATAGCAAATGTAGTCAAGAAGGACAGCATCCTTTATAGTGGGAAAAGAGAGAATGGAAGACTGAAGCCGAACTTCATGGAAGCACAACCATTCTCACACAAGATGTTAACAATGCATAGGTATTACACTTGTCTTAAGCGGGACACCAACTACAGAAAAAGAATAAGCTGGTTTGAGCAACTACCGGGGGGTTTGACAGCGATGAAAGGCATTGCCATAGGGATGTATCATGAACTAGAACTAGGTCACAACAACTCCAAAGTTAACACCTAACTGTAATGCTAGTAAGGGCTTACCTGCCTTTTTTGTGCTTAAATATATAATTCATTATATGTTTGGTAGCATAAATTTGAGTGATATTTGATGAACAAAATGTCAAAAAGCTGTTTTATCCAATATTTAAAACTGGATATTTTGCTTCCACCATTTATAAGTTGCTGTGATCTATTTATTCAGTAAATTTCTTCAAAACATGACTTCAGTTTGTCAGCATATTTAATAAGTCACATGCAACATTAAAAAATATTGCAGTGAGCATTAAGTCATGTTTACAGTGAAAATATTTTATACAAACATTAAAATTTTTCTTTCAGGATCTTCATAAAACAATACAACTTGCATTCACGTGGGAAGGAAAAAAGAAAGAATACACATTTGAACAGATACTTGATCTTCAGAGCAAGCTAATGCTGGTGGCTGGGAAGGTGGAGCAGAGGAAGGAAAATGTTGACAGGTTTACCATGGTAACTGTCTAAAAACAGAACAGGGCAGATATTTTTCTAGTGTTCCTTAGGGACTAAAAATAGGCCCCAATATCAGGTTACATTCCACATTTTTCCAAAAACAATTAACTTCTTCAAATATATGTTGTCTGCCTGATCAGTTCCCATCTTTGTATTCATTTGTGAAGAAATAAAACTGCATCAGAATACCATATTTTAGTAGTTTAATAATATTTAATATGCACACAACAGCAAACATTTTAGACCTAAGTCAGGCATCCCATAATACTTAAGCAGATAAGTGTCTGTGTCTGTGCAATTTATTGATTGTGGGAAAGCAGCAAGTACCCAGATCTGGACCCCTTTTCATGATGCAACATAAGTTTACGCATACAATCTGTATAAGTTTTAAAGAAAAGGTTATGCTATTTCATAAGTGTGTATCACGAAGATATCCATAGGAACATTTGGTACATCTAAGAAAAACATTTGTGTAAGCTACTCTTTTCTATGGGAGGTAGATAATATATCTGTAAAATATAATAGGGCATGTCATACTTACAAAGGATGGTGACAAAGATGACAAAAACAAAAATAACAGTTCAATGACCCCAAATATATTGGGCAAAAAATGCCCTTACCATTTGGTCAAATTGAATATGAAATAAGGTATTATTTTTTATTTAAGAAGATGGAGTGTGTGAGAGAGAGAGAGAGAGAGAGAGAGAGAGAGAGAGAGAGAGAGAGGATTTATGAATTTGCATGCCCAGGCAGAGTTGCCACTGTCAGAAATGCAGCACCCCTTCCCCTGTCCAAAATAAAACCTTAAAACGGGACCGTTCAAAGACCTATATGCCTTTAAATAATATACAACTTTTAACTAGTATTTTTCTTACAACTTCTTAATACAAATTCAGATTTTTGTACTTTAAAATCTGCTATTGCCTGAATATTTTTCCACCATAGGAAGTTGCTTTGTCTGTCTAAAAGGAAAATTGCAACTCTGCATGTGTGTTTGTGTGTGGTGTGTGTTTGTGTTTGGTGTGTTTGTGTGTGGTGTATTTGTGTGTGTGTGTGTGTGAGAGAGAGATTGTCGAGCTCACAGTTGATGAATAAACATAATTTAAGTTACTTCTGAAGGAAATGGCTAAACCATACTTCTTTAGTTATCTATATAAAAATGGTTATCTTATCACTTCACTGTATTTACCAACTTTTATTTCCTTAAAATACATGAGCATACTTGAAAATCCTCAGGCTGGTATTTCTCTAGACAACTCAGCAGAGTCCGCCATTATAAACTCAAATCTGAAATTTGATGCTATTCTTTGTGTCAGCTACAACCTTCCAAACTATCTTATATTCATTGAAATATGAAGAATATAATTTGAATTGGGTTTTATTTTCAATTTTGCTTCAGTTCTTTGCATTGTAAGACCAAAATCTGAAGACAAGAAAATTCATTCATGCTTTAACACCCCTTGCTTGTTTGTAGGCTTGCAAAACCTTGTATTAAAAAAAATTACATGGTATACTGTTGGACATGATGTAGATCCATTTCGTTAAATCAGGGATTTATCTCAATGTTCCCCCTCTCTCCGTCCCTCTTTCTCTCAGGCACACACAAATACACACTTCATAAATTCATTCAACATTAAGTTATTGACTATATCTGATTAATATGCTTTAGATTTTGTTCAACACAGCATTGCAAATTTGATCCTATCTGTAACTGAGTAAATTTTCAGTTCAGCGTCATTAAATATAGCTAAAAGCACCTAATTAGTTTTAAATACTCCTTCATGTGAAATGAATTAGGTACTTTTAACTACATTTAATGACGCTGACCTGAAAATTTATTGAGCTACAGATTGGATAAAATTTGTGCTGCAATGTGGAATGAACTATAACTATATAAGAACAAGTAGTTTTAAAATCTTTTTATTTATTTAATGAGACATTAATGCAAAGAAATAAAATTTGAGAAACTATTAGGTGTCTGTAATTATTAGATCCATATAAACAACAATTAATTTTATCTTCCTATCAGATCCATTTGCTTTTTTTTGCATTTTTATCTGAATTAAACCAAACCAATAAATAAATAATAAGTGAATGCTGTACATATTCTCATCATCGATATGTACCATTGGAAATATAATCATTTCACTTTGCTGTTTTGAACAGCATTTAAACAGCCCAAAGTATGTAGATTCTTTCCATTCATGTAATATTATTGTGTTCACTTGGATGTCATTCAAGATGCATTTTCTTTTTCTTCTTGTGATATATACATATGCAGCTTGTTATTTGTTCTAATGATAGTTTTCTCAGACTTACGCAGATGCAGCAGTGTTTTTTAATCACAATATTTGTAGCTTTGAGGAATCATTGCACAAATATGCAATTTCAGTGGAAATAGGATCATAAAAAATGGGAATAGTTTATTAATCTCTCTCATAATAATCCAGTGGGAATAATCTATTAGTCTCTCTATAGAATTGTTGTGTCGAAATGAAATTTAGTGTAATATCCAACTGGAACTATATACTGTACAAATGTTGTGGATAAAACCAAGCTTTTTCTTAAAATATCATTATAAATATTCTTCATTAATACAGATGTCCCTGTTATAAATGTTAGTTCTTGTTTTAGTTGACATGTATTTATTTTATCTAAGGACCACAGAGTCTGCATTAAATAATTCCTGTTAGCCATTATTAAAACATTTAATAATTTCAGTTTCTTAAGGATATGACAGTCTGATTATGGTGATAATGAAGATGTTGATGACAATGATCATCATCATTTACATTAAGGACTGTTTGATTTTTTTCCTCCTTGGATTTATTAAAGGCAGTTTGGTCCCAGGTGGCCAAGTGGTCTAAAGTGCTGGCTTTGACCAATCACTGCCATCTCACCTCTATCTGCTTGGGTTCAAGTCTCAAAGCCTGCCAATTTGGGGATGTGAGAAAGCTTACCTGTAGCTTCTGGTGGGTTGGTGGTTCTTGCCGGAGTTTTCCCTGGCTCTTCTTCCACCAGTTATTCTGACCACTACGTATAGCTTATGCACTAAAAATGCATTAAACCAGAGACAACAGCATGAAAGGACAACTGCTATTACCATGCGGAGTGGCAGTGTTGACATCATTACAGGTCAGCATGCAGACAAAAGAATGTTATGACTAATGAATAGGAGCTATGGAAAAGAACTTAGTGTACTGGTTTAGACTTTTCCGCATCTTGATTTATCTCTTTACTAAAATCAATATATTCTACATCACATTGTATGGAATACCTCTCTGAATGTCAGCACTTCCTGACCCTAACATGCCATATATATGCAAAGGTAATTGTTTTTACTGCTTTTTTGGGACAGAATTTCATTAAAATTGATGATTTAATGTCTTGCTTGCTTTTATTTTTCAGGATAATTAACAAAGTAAAATGTATAACACACATATTAATGTTTCCATATCTTTTATTTATTTTACAGAGAATGTTTATAACTGTGTTTTAAAATAGCTTTGTTAGAGAAAGACCCACTATACGGTATATATTGGGATGTCGGGGAGCATCTCAAAATTACCCTCTCTCTCTGTGTCTCTCACTCTCCATAAACATATGTACAAAAAAACTTGTTACTTATGGCTGCCTGGTACTTGCCGTAAAGTTATGTAAAATTGTAAGGGAAAGTAAGGAAAAAACACATGCAATTCTTGTTAGTGAAACACCCGTAATCATGTATGAATGTCATACGTAAAAACTTAAGAAAATCTTGGGCATACATTGTTTTGTGAAATGGTGCCCTGATGTCCTAATTGCTACAGAAGATCAGTGTCTGTTCTCAGTGTTGTTCATTGATTTCCAGCAAACAGCAAAGACCTGTATCAAATATCCCATAATACTTCAGCTAATCAGCATCAGTCTGTGTCTGTGCTGTTGATTGGCAGCCCATAATACTTCAGCAGATCATAGTTTCTGTCTGTACTGTTCACTGATTTCCAGCAAGTAGCATAAACCATACCAGGCATCTTGTAATATATTTCAGCTGTGCAGGGTTTAACTAATTTCCAACAGACAGCATTAACTGTAATCTGTGGGCAGATTTTTATTCAGCAGACTGAGTTAAGTTGTTTGCATTTGGAAATGTGCCATATATGATTAATTATGGTAGGTACAACTTAATTGTCAATTTGTCTGGCACCTATTGTTTCCATTCTGTGGAGAAAATGTAATGACTATTTTGGAGTTACACCTTATAAAACTTTATTTTTAAAATTTGATTTACAATTTTGCTCATTACAACGTTGCAACTGGGCATTTATGTGGAGTGAATAGTTTAGCATTCAAACAAGTTGGTAGTAATACAGTGTGAGGTACCTGTATCATTGGGTAGAAACAGAATGATTCAGTAATGTCAATTCATGCCAGAAGAAGCATTTGTATATTCCTTCTTCGATAACAAGTGATCCCATTACCTAAATTATGATAAAATTTATTTAAAGTAGGCGTGATTTAAAACAACAATCAGCATAAGCTCTAATTAAATAAAAATGATAAAGACATTAATTCAAATATGATTTTCAAGACGTACAATTGGCACATAACTAAAACGTATGCAAGCAAAGCATTTTAGAAGGCATTAATTAAAAGTGAATTTAGTATTTAGGTAAATTAAAAACCACAAGTTAGGATAATTTAAAGGTTGTGGAAAAAAGAAAAAATAATGCTTTTTTTACTAAAAAGTTTAGGTTAAAATAAAAAATTAAATTAAATCAAAAGCACCAGTTTAGGACTAAATGCATGCAGAGATGCAGACAATGCCTTTTTTAAAGGAAGGAGCTAACAGTAGGGCAACTGATGGTACATAAGACAAGAACAGTTCAAACAAAACAGTAACATATTAGTTCTTGCCATCATGGCAGGAGGGATGGGATGTGGGTATTATTTACAAATATCACCTTTACAGTCTTTACTATTCCTGGGTAAAATTAATGATCTGAATGAATTAAAATTATATTTTTCTCTAAGTGATTAGGTAGCTCATTCTGTAGAATGCCAGCTGCATATCTAAAAGATTTTTTGTCGTATATTGAGGTTGTAATTCTTGATTTAAAGAATAAGGTCTAGTCTAACTGTTTTTATAAACAGCACTCAAGATAACACTAAGTTGGGTTAAGTTTAGATTTTGGGCATTACAGTTTATATAGAAATTGCAGAATTCTAAACTATGAAGTGAAAACTCAAAATACACAGTCCTGAATCCAGCAGTGAAATATATCAAAATTACAGTGACTTAATTATTTTGTAAAGAAAATGAACTCTGAAAAATTTGTTCCCAAAAGATCTCTTTTCAAAATATTTTAGGCCAGGAATGCTTTTACTGGCTTTATTTGTCATGATGACAGCCCTAATGTCAACAGATATAATTTTGATTTGATTGTTCACCAGCTAGTTTGTATGGTCTTTGTTGAATTTTGCAGGTTTTTGACAGTGTTACTAGACTAGCCAGTGTATACATCAAGCTGATATCTGCTGGATGTGTGCTGTACAAAAATTGGCAAGCAAGATTTTTCTGTTGCTGTGACCCAGCGTGGCCTGTCTGTGCCTGTATCAGGTTCAGAGAACCTGCTGCACCTCTTGAAGGTCATTTATCTTATATGAAAGATATTACAGACTTTATTCCCAAGATAACCAGATTTATGGAAAAGTGCCTTGAAAAGTGGTTGGATTATATTAATGAAAAAAGAAACAAGTACTTTGAACTGAACTTCTTCACAATTGACCAGCTTGTAATTTTGCAACAAGAACTGGTGAAGATTGATATGGTTCAAGGTCCAGATGCTAAAATCTACCCTCTTCTGTCAGCTGTAAAGGTGGGTTGTACATATGAAGATATTGTGGATGCTATGATAAGATCTTCAACGGATATGCAGGAAGTCCAGATGGAAGTGTACGAGGATAAAGAAGGTATAATTAAGTTGGTTGAAGAGATGGAGATAGGTGAGGAGGGGGATATATGACAGGAGAAGAAAGCTTTTGATGAAATGATAAATGGTTGCCACTCTGACCTTGCTGCCATTGCAAGGAAGCTCTGAAATGTCTGCAGCCTGACCAGATTGTTGAAGATATGCATTCATTTTATTCCAGTAGTAGTGATAGTGATGGTAGTAGTGGTACTGCCAATGTATAACCATTACTACAGTCTCAATACTATTACTTCTGCTACTGCAACAAAACTGAAAATATAAAAGATACATTAAAGTACTATCTGTACTTGCTTATAAGTCGAGTCAAACTGCAAACGACAAAGATTCTGGTCTGCCATAGCATAATACGTCTGCAGATCAGGGTCTATGTTTTTTGTTCTACTGATTACTCCTAACAAACTGCACAGACCCAGATCTGCTGGCGCATAATGCGCCAACAGATCTTGGTCTGTGCAGTTTGCAGTTGGACTCATAAGCAAGTTCATAAGGAAGCAAATTATCAAGTATTATCAAAATGTTACAGTGTGTTTCCATTTCATTTTCAGAGGTAGACCTGCAGAGAATTTGTTTTGAATTGCTGCCTGTGCCTTGCACTGCAAATACTCACAATTTGTTTCACTGGGTCATACGGTCTTCAACATAAAGCCAGAACTGTAATTGACATTGTCCCTGTGGCATTTTCTAGTAAAAGTGCTTCAGCTGGCTGCCAATCTCACAGGTTATTTTTACTGTGAGAAATGTCACTAGATGACCATGGGAACATACTAGGCATTGTTGCAACAGCAAATAAGTAATAAATTACGAGAAAGTGTTAGATGCATTGATCAGTGGTATTACAAAAATAGATCACTGAAAATCTAAGTAAATTATAAAAATTCTGAATACACTTGAATAGGATTGTAAATGTGTTTGTGTGAGAGCAATCACACAGAGTTTATGAAAAATTCTCTCTTTTGTCCAGACATTTATAGGACAATACACAATTACATGAAACCAAGGAGAAAATTGGAAATACAGGCACAAAAAATGTGTGGAGCATGCATAATGTTTAATGGTATTTTTTTTTCATAATTCATCTCTCACCTTTATTTTTATTCACAAAATAATTCAGAAAAATTATTAAGCATCAGATGCAAATATTGAAATAAGTTGGACCACATCTTTTGATAGTTGTTGCAAGAAACCAAAACAACCATCTGCACTTTTGAATTATCTGTCCACATATCCATAACTGTCACTAGAATAATATATAATGTAAAAATCTGCAATTCTGTGTGCGTGCATGTGTGTGTGTGTGTGTGTGTGTGTGTGTGTGTGTGTGTGTGTGTGTGTGTGTGTGTGTGTGTGTGTGTGTGTGTGTGTGTGTGTGTGTGCATACATTTGTAAAAGGTGCGAACTAGGGACATCATTGTGAATACACAACAACAGACTGGGACACCTTGAAACAGGGACATCCCCATTTTGTAATAGTGGCCAAAATGACCATGCTTAGTGATAGTAACCTTGAAATTAATGTATTTGAGCATGTCCCCATTTGGTTGGTAGTTTTTCACATCATAACATACACAACGATACACACATGCCACATAACCCAAAACCTCCATGTGTATCAGTCGTTAAACCACATCCCCATTTATGTAGTAAACATTCACACTGTCTGCTTCACTGTCAGCTGGTGCACTTTGCTTCCAAATTACTCACTGAAGATGGTATTAGCGTGATTGCACTATGGAAGATTTTTATCTTGAAAAAATTGTAAGATATATTCACAGTATAATTAAGTTGGAATTCAAGATTGACTTTAACAAAATTTTCATTTTTGGTAGAATTTGTGTGGTGCTATGACCGTGAAGATAGTGTGACGGAGGAAAGCATTAGAGATGTCCAGTTAGTGGGTCAAGATGAAATGATGGAGGCTGAAGTTAACAAAATATCCTCGAAGGGAGGTTGGAACAGGTCTGATACTTCTGTAACAGCTGTCACTGCTTCCATCATTAACAAGCTGGAAGCAGCTGGAACAGGAGAAAATTGTACATACCATATATACTCACTAATAAGTCAAGTTCAACTGCATACTGCACAGACCCAGATCTGCCATCACATAATGAGCCAGCAGATCTGGGACTGAACAGTTTGTTAGAAATAATCAGTAGAACAAACAGCATAGACCCTGATATGCAGGAACGTTATGCTACAGCAGATCAGGTTCTTTTTTGTTTGCAGTTTGATTTGACTTATAAGCAAGTACAGACAGTAGTATGCAGAAGATTAATGTCATGAGAATTTTATTGATTGCATGTTTCATGAATTCATTAGACTAAGTAATAAACCATGTGAGGTTATTGTATGACCTTGTATGTGTCAGATTACACATGCCAGCCATCTTACAGTGTCCATATTTCCAGTTTATTGCATTCCTTCTTGATAAATTGTCAAACTCTTTTGTTCAAAACATGACAAGTAATTTCCTTGGGCATGTTTCACACAGAAGAATAATTTCTCACTTCCTCAGCTAAATAATATTAAAACATAAAAACTTGAAAAAGATTATCATATCTTTTATAATTATTTAAGTTGGACAGTCTAACAAATGTGGTAAAGGTAAGATTGAGAAGTTTATATATTGCGTGTTTTGTGGGTGGGTGAGCATGGGCTTAAGTGTGACTGAGTCATGTGTTTTTAAAATAATTTTCATGTTGGATAATTCTATGCATTTCTATCAAATTAAATGTATAGTTCATCTTATAATCAAACATCACTATAAAAAAATGTTTGGTTTCGGTAAAAATGATGAGCTGAGTTGAATCAGAATGGGTTGACTTTATCTTGTGTATTCTACCAAAATTATGTTTTTACCTTTTCTGTGACCATCCAGGCTCGGTTCCGTATTAACCATTTGTCTAGTCTTGATTATACTTTATCAGCAAATTAGGGCCAGGGGATTTGAATATTTATATTCTTTATAGAATAATCAGGCCACATATTTTTTATATCATGTAACATATAAAATATAGAATCACTTTTCATAATTGTTATAATAATTTGATTGGTGCATTCATTCTCAGAATTATCACTCAACATTAAATAAACTGATTTCGTTTTCTGCTTCAATAATTATGTTTTAGTATTCAGCTTGATGTCTCTGATCTAGCTGCTTGTAATGTGATATGTTATAGGTATATTAATTTTATAGAATGATCTTCATTGCTAACAAAAGTGGTCCTAGTGACCTGCATTTCAAGGATCAGACCACTAATTCATTTTTCTATAGATCTTAATGATAATAAATTAAAAAACGAAAATTAAATTAATTTATTCATTGGATTGGCATACAAACCACACATGCTTCCATTCATTAGAGTTAGAGAATTATTTCAATCTTGAATACAGTTGTTTCACAGAATTTTCTTGTGCCTTGTGCTACTGTACAGGGCACTCCCTCACTGGTCTGCACCTAATAACATAATCTCACACCGAGAGTCCATATGCTATTTTGTCAGTAGGAAATGCAGGATATCAAAATAAATGTAAATATTTTGTTGTCAACTATAGTACATACATATATTGAAGTTTATGAAATGTATTATGGAACATTCAATCCATTTATGTACTTGTCAACTTTTCAAAGGCCAAGAGGGAGATTAAATAAAAAGTAGGGAGATTTGGATCTAAAATCGGGAGGTTTTTACGCTGCAGTTTTTAAGCACCCGTTTCAGTAAATATTGACTAATCTTCCAAGTCCAGTATGCATGAAATTCAAAGGATGTACCAGGGGCACCTGCAGAAACTTTGGGGTGGGGGGAACATTTAGTGGTCAGTCATTAAGGTTTACGGATGTTACGGCCTAAACATGTTTAAAGGTAAGATTGGGGGAGTGTGAGTGCCCAAGGGACATGCCGTTTCTCCCGTGATATGGCTCATTTTCCCCCAGGGCATGCCCCATTTTCATATTCTGGTCAGCTGTTGCTAAACTGCACAACAGCTAAAGGTTATTCTTAAGTACACAAGCAATAAAACCAGTGTGACTAATTAACAGTTAATCCTTATCATTGCATTTATCATGTGAAAAGGACTGCCCATTTGACATACTACAAAGAAACCATGTTCTGCAGTGTGTGCATATCCCAAACTGAAATCGCAAGCTCTTCATACAAACTTGTCACAAGCTTGCGCAAACTATATCTTGCAAGCTAGTATTTGGAACCTTGCGGCAAGCTTGCGCAAGTCTGCACTGGAAAAAATAGGCAAGCTTGCGCAAATCACATGAAAGAAATATTGCAAGCTTGCAGAAGATTGCTGCATGCTTGCACAATTCTAACTATATACAAGCTTGCACAAGCTTGCAAGGATTAACAGCAAGCTAGTGCAAGCTTGCAAGGACAAACAACAAGCTTTCTGCAATCTTGCACAATCCTAAATATATACTAGCTTGCGCAAGCTTGCAAGGATTAATGGTAAGCTAGTGCAAGCTTGCGAGGACAAACAACAAACTTGCACAAGCTTATGCAAGGTTCATTGCTGTAAAAATGTGGCATAAAAATTTACATTACAGACCATTCAAGAATACTGTTCATGATAAAATTGTTGCAGTTATATTAGAAAGGAGATTATATATAAAATAAATCTGAAATAAATGGAACAAATCTGAGCTATTTCTGAAGATTTATTTACAAAAATACACATATCTTGAAAGCCTTTTTTCAAGTAAAATGTTTTAAAATGGTGTTGAGAAAACATGAACTTCTGATAAAATTCTTTTGCTAATTCTCTGTATTGTATGGTGAAAAGCACATGTCAGCATATTTGCATCAGATACTGCATATACCAGACACTGTAAAACAGCTTGGTCCATTATGGGTGTATTCAGGTTTTGTATTTGAAATTATCATAATACTTTATGGAATGCAAAGTCTTGTTGTGCAAATTACAAATGTGGTATCAGCTTAGTTTAAATTGCCAGTTTATAAAGATCATATTAAACAAGAATGTACTCTAGAGTACTTTTATTGTAAGATACAATTACAACTACACCAAAATTAGCTACCTTTTTGCACACGATTCTCAAATACGATGTAACTCATGTTAGTCTTGTGTGCATTTTAATATGCAAATTAGGTAAAACTCACATGAACAATAGAACAAAATCTGAAAATCACATGAGCTGAATCATATCCATTGTATTAAAGGAACATTCCAGAAATTCTGATTTCTACACAGAAAGGCAAGCTCTTCAGTCTGAGGAATCTTGCAGGGCCATTTTCTTGAATATGTGGAAAATCTTCACATTTTTGTCTGCATGGCTTCAGAAACTTTTTACGTCACATCCATACAGAATCCAGTTGAGGAAGGATGCTGTCAGATTGTTACATTCCCCTTCCTTCTGTTAAAACTGTATGCTTTTAAGTGAAAAACAAGAATGTTTGCCATTTTAATACACCGAACCACTTCTAAACAAATCCTCTCAGAATAAAATCCTTCATCCTCCCCTTCTTCTTGTAGAGTCAGGTACCATCCACTGAAATAGATTACAGCAACATGTAACCTAGTCAAAATATTTGACTATTTACCTGTTTGGAAAAGGCATTTCATTTAAGTTCAACATTAGAGAAATATTTCACAAGTTATAGAAACTTCTATGTGTTACTCACAAATTGGTCATCCATTAAAGAGATCCTAAATATTAGTTTTACCAACCGTTTTGAAAGGGATATAACATCTGCCAAATGATTGGTATCTGACATCTTTAAACAGAAGAATGCAATGAAATTACTCAGTTGATATTTTGAGTTCTTTGAAATAGACTCTCTACCATCTTTTTTGAAAATTAAATTAATTTAAAAAAAATAGATTAATGCAGTGAACTCTGAACTTGTCTCAATTAAAGTTAATTGCAAGTGGGTAATTGCCGAATTTGATATGCGAGAAGAAAAAAGTCCCTAAGAAAAACGGAAATGAGATTAAGATGCTTGCATGTAATTTCAAAATTCATCAACCTATTTTCGATAACTGACAACAGTGCATCGAAATCTGCAGTTTGACAGGCGCAGCAGTAAATAATAATGAGCTACAAAGTTGTCATCTCAATTATCATGTGGAAGAAGATTACAAAGTCACCTTTGACATTTAATGTATTGTAAGCAAACACTGAGCAGCAATAATACCATAATACAGACTAATCGGCCGTCAAACGGCAGCCCAGTAAATGGGCAAAATGCAAAATAATGTTTGATTTTACTCACCAACACGATAACTCCCTGATTTTAAATTTCTCTCTGGGATTCCATGATCAGCTGCTGCACATGTATTGCTACTGCTTGCAATGAAATTTCCTGAATTAACGAGCTAAATTGTGACGGTTCAATTTTGAAAATGGCGCAGCTTTGAAACCGAGGCTGGCATGCGTTTCGGCACCAGATATGCTGAATGTAGACTTTGATTTGTAAACCAGTCTCAAGACTGAAAACAAGGGAAGTAACTGCCGTTGACGTCTCGATGCCAAATTAGGTCTCTGTCGCGGAAAACCAGATTTTATTTTATGTGATTTTATTATTCGATTTCCTATTTTTTTTTTAGAAAGGCAAAATTCATGAGCCTTAATTCTTTATAGAATGCTGGCAGATAGGGATGGCTCTCTCTCTCTCTCTCTCTCTCTCTCTCTCTCTCTCTCTCAGAAAACAATAATTATATACATTTTAAGCTTTTATTTTGTATGACAAGAAATGCCAGTGATTTGTTTCTTCTGGCAGCAGATACTACTACTACTACTACTACTACTAATACTATTTCGTACTATTCACAACAACACTTACAGTAATAACAACAGGGACACATATACTTGATGATAAGCAAATGCTTCAGAACAATAGAATTTTATCAATAATGGCTCTTTTTTCACCCATTTTTGTTAAAAAATTCTCATTATTGAAGCACTGATGTTGTATGGAAATGTATAATAACAGGAAATAAAATCATAATCATTTACTTATCTTTCATCTGTAAATAACTGAGTTATTATTATTATTATTATTATTATTATTATATATTATTATTATTGCTATTAATTATTATTATTATTATTATTATTATTATTATTATTATTAAGTTTTGATATTTACCACATTAAAAATTATACAAATTTGGTAGTATTAAATATAACAAAATGTAATTGCTGGAAATTGAGTAATCCACATTATTAAATTACTGAGGTCACCTTTAGCATAAAATTATTTATTGTACATTTGCTATCTGAAATTGTTTAAAAGTTATTTGCAGTTTATATACATATAGCAGGCAATCAACAAAAATTCTCTAAGAAATTCAGTCTGGAAATATGTGGAAGTTTGTGCTTTTTGTAAGCCTGCAAATTGTGCAAGCTTGCACAAGCTTGCAGATGCTGGTAAGAAATGGTGCCATGCTTGCACAAGCTAACAAATATTTATTTGCAAGCTTATTTTGATGATACAAGCTTGCAGCAACCTTGTGGCAAGCTTGCGGCAAGCTAACCGCAAGGATGCATTTTGGTTTGGGATAAGTACCAGCAATTGATTGGCAAATAAAAGATGCCCTATTGTATTGTAACTTATGATGCTTATGACTTTATTTAACACTTCAAATCTGCAGTCACAAGTTATCATACATGTGGCAACTGTTTTTCCCACGTTTTATATCTCACCTTATTTCCTTAGGTTTAACTTGTAAGGCATGTAACATTGTTTACCCTATAAAATATTTATTCTGAGTTAGATCTTTTGGGGCACATATGCTGTGTGGTATTTTTATTTGTTTTTTCATATTTTCTTTTAATTTAATCATGGTAATTTAAGTTTACATATATCGTACAGAAATGCCAGGTGTTTATTGGTGTAGGGAATGGAGATGTTATTTCGCTTCTAGAGAAAATTACACAGCATTCACAGTGATCTTTCATGGGATTGAAACTAAGTGTGACAATTTTATTGTTATGGTTTTGTTATTTTTTTTAACTATAGTAGGGGTTTTAAAAAAAAATTCTGAAAGTTACATGAATAATGTTTAATCTTAACATTCTATTTACTAAAGAAAAAAAACACCTTTGTAGTGTGATATTGTTTCATCACAACAGTATTCACATGTGATAAAATGCAACATGGCTTCTGTGGATTGCATAAGATATATCTATTTATATATGGGTTTTTTTGAGAAATGAAAATTGACAGACATAATGTAATAATTGGGAGTTCTCTGCAAAAAATCGGGAGATATTATGAGATTGGGAGGTAGGCATGGAATGCCCCCCAAAATCGGGAGTTTTTTCTCCTGGCATGAGAGCTGACAGCTATGCATTTACAATCCAGTGGGTGTAATATTTAGTACTCAGTTTTTTATTCCCCCACCAGTAGACTGGTTCTCAGGCTGTATAATAATTAGTCTTCCAGTACCTTCACAATCCAGGAATCGTGTTGAATTTTAACATTACAATGATCCCTCAATATAAAGTTTTTCATTTTAGTGCTGTTCCTCATATAGCATAGGTATGGCCATTAATCAGGGGATGAAACAGTTACTATGGTGAACCTACATTAGTATAAGGTTACCTTGCTTATATCACAGTATAAAGTATTTATTTAATGTTATTCTTATTATTACATCTTTATCACTCCTTTGAACAATGTTATAGTGAGGGAGCACTGTGGTTCCCATTATTCTTTTTTGTCTGATCATTATTGTCTGAAAATGTTGCTAATACAGTCAGACATCTGATAAATGTATCTGTTTTGATTGACTAAAATTCACTCCAGTGAAAAGGTCACAATTCAAAATTGCTATGTTAGATTTTTTGTTAACAGAGACAAGATGTGGGAAATAACTTTAATAGAATTCTTGTTTCATTTTCTCACAACAGGAATGAAAATGTAGAACCTCTACTCAATGACCTTGAGCGTATTTGGAAGGATTTTCTCAGTTCAGTTCCTTCAGTGTGAAAGACTATCTGTGTGTGGAGCATTTGGGACTTGTACTAAAACGGTTGGCAGAGAAAGGTACACTGCCCTTTTTAGTATTACTTTTGTATATTGATGTTTCAAAATCTCTGAGAAATATATAAACTTCCTGATTGTTTGCAGCACTTGAAAACATGGTTAGGGTTTCATATTGTAATTTTCTTGGAATCCTATTATTGCATGTGCTGAAGAATTGACCTTAAGTGAGACGATAGATCGCTCCACCTACCAAATCACGTGACTTAACCTCCAACAAACGTGCAGTATGTGGCAGAGAAATATGTTTCAGTTTAAGTGATATTTATAGGTTACTGCATTTTTATGGGAAAATATGAACAAGTTTTTCGGATGGTTATACAGCACGACCTTGGGAGTGCAGTATATCCATCCGACAAAACAAGTTCATATTTTCCCATACAAATGCAGTAACCTTTTTATTATATGCTCATTTTCTTATTCTTCCCAATGCTTAAATATATAAACAAAAATACACTACAATAAACAAAGTAACTGAATGTATGCCGTTTTCCAAACTAAATATACAAGCGTAGCTGCATCATTACACAACATTATTAATGTGCACGTAACTCCGCCCAGACAAATTTGAAGTTGGTCACACGCTAGACGTAAGTTTCGAAAGAAAATGGTGTTTGGTCTACTTAAAATTGAAATTTGGAGTAATATTGTTAATGAATACGCATTGCAACAACTTTTCCATTTGATCTGGAATGAATACATTTTGGTATTTTTGTCGATTCGATGCAGTTATGTGATTATGGTCTGGATTTAGCTACATGAAGTAACTTACATCGGATTCCAGCAGCGTCTGCCAATTTAATCGTATTGAAGTGTGTTGACATCAGCATGCGTGTTTCTGTTCTATCATTGAATGATTCAGATCATAATGTGGGAAAATTATGAAGCCTTTCAATTGCAATTATCGAAAAGATGCTGTGGGATTTAATGTTTATTTCATTTTGAGTGCAGTAAGGAGGATGTAACTGCACTTGGAATATACTCAAAATTACAGTACAATTTCGAAATGTGTAATCAACCTTGAGAACCCATGACATGGCTCATGTAATTCGGATTTGCAGAACTATGAAAGTATATTTTGAAGAAATTCAGGATGTAAAATTGTAAGTATATTTTTGCCATTTTTATTACCAGCTAAAGAAGACAATTTATGTCTTATTACTTGCATGTTATTGTGAGGATCCTGTCTGGCATCTATAGCTGGCCTAAATCTGAAACACTGTATCAAAAAAGTTTACGCGGAATGTGCCAAAGCTGCTGTTATGTGGCAGTCTATGAAATATTTGCTGGTATGTGGCAGTCCATTAAATATCTGCTTTAGTTCATTCATAAAAGATTTGTTTACGTTAGAAAATAGAATTGTTTGTTTACAATAGAAAGTAGTTCCTTTATTCACGTGCATTAAGTATGAATTGAGCGCGAGGAGTGCAGTATCGCATAATATTGCACGATTCTGACAATGTAAAGTTAACGGAGAAAAAAATGAGCATATAATAAGTTTATTTATTTGTGATTTGTATTACTCTTAAAAATATAAAATTACAAAGTTGCATTAATTATACTGCAAGAGACAATATTTGTATATGTAGTTCAAGTTCGTATATTAATAACCTAATTGTTTTATTTCAGTAGATAATAACAATCAATTGTAAAGCTGCTTAAGAACTTATTCATATGAAAGAAAATTTGCTCCAAAAGATGCTGATATATTTAGCATATAATGTTATCCTTGTTAATTTAATCTGACTTATGTTTATGCTGCCTTGGAAGTATATGAATTAAAAATTAATAACAAAATTGTAAATAATTACTGTTAGAAGTATAATGTTGTACATAATAATTTTAAGGTCTGCTATGTTTGTCAGATGGAACTTTGATCAATGATGTCTGTTGATGTAAACATGTAAATGCATGCTTAATATATCGGAAGATAATTATTTGGAACGTTTATTTTGTATTTCTTTATTACATTTTTGTATCCCCATCCCTCCTTCAACCCAATGAGAAAGTAAAGCGTCATTCTAGTGTCTGAAAGATTGAGGCGATAAATCATTAATTTTGGGACAAGCCAACATTAAAGTGTAAATTTTCAAACTTTAAAATAATGCAGCCTTGGGTTCAGTGCTTCCTATACAAGAATAAATAATATATATCAAAGCCCAAAAGTTAGGGGGTTCTCCGCCTATATTCTTGAAATGTTAATATTTACATATGTATTTTTCAATTCCAATTTCTTTTTTTTTTTTTTCAAGCTACAGTAAAACCTGTCTTGAAAGACCACTGCTATGTGAGACCACCTGTCTTGAGAGACCACATTCTTAATGCACAAATTTATTGGTTATATAGGATTGTGACCTGTTATGGGAGACCACCTGTCTTGAGAGACCATAATTTTTTGGCAAAAGAGGTGGTCTTTCAAGACAGGTTCTACTGTATCAGCGGGACGTACTTTTATGCAAACAAACACGTTGTAATTGCCATCAATTGTGTCTTTATTCAGCTGATCGTACACGCGACAAGTTGTTATCCATCGAAGTTTTGCCTATGTTTCGGGAAAAGAATACATATAATTTCTCCATTTAGACGATCTGGATATTGACTGCCAGAATGACAAGACTTTTTTTTCACTGTTATCGATCGAGAAATCAACAAATCATTGCAAAATTTGTAAATACTTATAATCAGTTCATTGTTGCTACAGGCAGCTTGTCGGAGGAAAATGGTGGACTTAAGCAATGCCTGGAAGTGTGTCAAATTTACACTTGCTGATTGGTTAATTGATCGAGTGTGATTGACAAGTGGCGATAGGTCAATTGTATTACTACACCAATTAGCAATTCAGATTTATGTAGATGTTCAGTATAAATGTTTGTGTGAATACATGCAGTGACATCATTATATGAATATTTGTGTTCATGAAATTATGTTTGTGATAATTATTTTTTAATGCATTTGCAATGAATCAAAAATTTTCATTGCTTTTAAAATTTATTTGTAAATTAGATTTTTTTCATGGTGTGAATGCTTATTAATTTATTGCCATTCCATCAGCCTCTGTGGATATCAAATGTTGGATTACGAACTTTAGAATTTTCCATTACAAGTTTCCACTTTCTGTGTTAGAAATGAATTAGTTTAACTTTACTTTTTGACCTGTCTCTTGCATATGCAGCAGAAAATCTCTGTATTTAGTGCTAGAGATGGGTGTTGTAATTTTTTTCTTTTGTAACACATTGAGTTCTTAGGCATGTATGAAGCTATAATACTGGCATTACTTTAAGGTTCATGTTATGTTTAACATTTTTCTCCTATTTTATTTTATTTTCCACTGTCAGTGTCATAAACTTACATGAATCTTATTTTGTTTTTGTTTCATTGTTATTATTGAATTAGTCAAGTTAGTTTAAATGAGCCTGTAAAGAATAGGAAAATGAAAAATACACCTCTTCATTTTGTCTTGCCCACTTTAACTTAAAAAGTCTTCCTTTTGTCTTGCCCACTTAAACATAAGCCTCTTCCTTGTATCTAGCCTACCCCATCATAGATCACTGTAGGTTTTGTTTGTATGTGTCTGCTTGTCTGTCCACATCCTAGATGTGTTAATGTTTATATCCATGCCTCTTTAGAGGTGGGCGTATATAGGAATCCTTATGTACATCCATCCATCCACTTGTCTGTTCATGACATATTCTTGTGAATGCAACTATATCATTCAAACACCATTTGTTGTATCCTCCTACTGATCGTAAAAACAAAAAGCATCAAGGGTATAAAAAATACACAAAACCTAGTCATTTCATTTATCAGTTCATCATTTCTAACCTGATTGTTGCCAGGGAGTTCCAAAGTTGATGAAACTTGCCATAAATGTGGATATCATTAAATAAAATCTTGGAAGTATTTGATAATGAGCAAGATCTGTGCGTACTAATGAGGTGATCTTGTATCTGATTGACTGAACTTGTTATATCTCTGAATCCATATTTCAGATCTAATATTGATCAAATATGTAATATGGGCTTATATCGTCAAGATAATAATAATAATAATAATAATAATAATAATAATAATGACTTTATTTAGAGAAGGTAACTCAGTTAGTTACAGAACTAATCTACCTTGAGGCCTGCTATCTGTTATGTACAATATATACAGTATATACAACATGATGCGAAGAATCTGGCTTGACACTAAATAATTAAGTGATTTTAAAAATTAAAGTATCAAGCCTGGAACATATGCACAGGCATCTGTGAACACATAAAACATATATAATATATAAAATATCATCCTGCATTGAAAAATTCAACTGTGAAAATGATGCAGAATTACAGAAATGCAGGCGATGTTTATTTTACTAGAACTGTTCAGTTGTCTAAAGATTTCATCCATTGAGTTCAATAATAAAGAAAATGCAGGTATTAATGATTCTGATTGGTTGAGATTATTACCACTGAGGATGCCATAATTCTGATCTAATTTTGATTAAAATTGGAATAGTGGCTTTTTTCTTCAAGATCTAGGAAAATTTAAAAATAAGTTCCTCGGGTTTCATGACTGTAATTGAGGTGATCTTGATTCAGAGCCATGACTGTTTGGAATAAGGACACGAAGCAAAACACTGAAATGTTTTACCCTTGCAGCAGATGCAGTAATAACGCAGGCTCTTCCCTGTTTCAGGACAAGTCTTGGGAACTCTGCTGGGTGATACCAATATTGTTTTCTTTTTGATCTTAATTAAACATAATATCTCTCAAACTGACAACTGTGATGGAAGTTTTGAATGTGGAAGTTGATTAGGTGTATGTGAATGTTCTAACAGTGATTACATGCATGCTTCAGTAAATAATGCTAGAGCAGAACTAGCCTCCTTGTGTGACCCACCTAGTAATGTTTACCTAAAGGATATCTTAGATCCAGGAGTTGAAGGAAGAGGTCTACACATTTGGCATATACATATACAAGGTACAAATAATAACTTAACAGGACTTAGGTACTATTTCAACTCCATAGTAAACATATGGGAACACCATGATATTAAAAATTCAGTAACTTAAAATTTCATGGTGCTCATGATGAGACTTATATTTCTCTGTGCATAAGTATCCTTTGTGCAAGCTTCCATTTGGTTAATACCATATGAGCTGTGGCATTTTTTTTTATCTACATGTGCATGAAACATGTTATCCATTCTGCACGTAATGAATCAGGTCCTACTTTCATTATTGAGTGCTCCTAAGTCAAGTCTGTAAAAATACTGAAATTGCGTCAGTAGAATTTTGTCTATATATTTGTTTAATTACAGATAGGATAAGCTCTCAAAAGATATTACTAACATTTTACTTTTCATTATTAACCAGTTATGGACCCCCAAACCTGTACATACTGTTTATGTTCACCCATTTCTAGACTGGTTCACAGTTCTTATATAATTAGTACTACGTGTCCTATACCAACTGAGTTTATCATTATCATTTGATGTACATGTTTGGTAATCATGCAAATAACTTATTCTTTATTGGTGTAATAGCGCACCAATCAGACATGATAGACATTGAATGGGTGGGGGTATTGCTGTTGTACAGAAATTCTCCAAAACCAACTAGCCCTGTTCAGAGAAAACCACTCCTGTAAAACAGCCTTGCTTTCGATGATAGATGGATTACCACTTTAGATCAAAGATAATTAGTTTGGTCCATGATGGTTGATGTTAGAAAAGTTTTTGATCTCGTTGATCATGATATTCTTATCAATAAATCAACATTTATTAACGTGACAGTTCCACAGTTAACTGCTTTACATCCCATAAAACAATGATAAAACACTGTGTCAAAATAAATGGCAATTTTTGTGAAGGAGAACCAGTTAAATGTGGAGCACAACAGGGATCATCTTGGCCCACATCTCTAATTTTCAGAAGCAATTTGCCACTGAAAATAGGTAACCATATTTCATCAATCATCCTATCAGATTTCAAACAGCTAAAATCAGACCAAGATGTACACTGTTTCTTTTGATAATGATACTTGGAGACTTCTGGTGTAAGGATAATTGCATGAAAGTGAACACAAACAAGATTAAAGTGATAATAATTATTACACAACAAAAGAGTGCAAAATCAGAAAATTTGGGGAAACACTCCCGACAAGAACATTTTGAAATTCTTCCCCTTGCAAAGAAGAACCTGCAGACTCATCCTAGATAATGCAGAAAACATCCCAAATTTAGTGAAGGATATTAAAATGTAAACTAGTATGTGAACAAATAGTTTTGAAAAGGCTAAACTTAATACACAAGTTCAAAGAATAAAGCCCCATTATATCTCAAGGAACTATTTCATGCTAGAAAACCAGGCAGCACTCCCAATTTAAAGATCAATTTCAGCTGAGCACCTTTCCATTCAAAAACAAAGTACTCTTTATGAAAAGTTTTCAATATCCCGGGCCACTACTTTGGAACAGAATCTCAAAAGAAATCAGAGAAAGTGCAACACTCTTAAAACCATATTTTTGATCTGTTGGGTTTATTATCATCAAGATCTGGATGACTTTAATCATGAACATGAGACTACATATTATGTTGTTATCTTCAGAAAGAACTTTTATCAGGATATAGTTAAATAGGTAAAAATAAAATTACAGGAAATTTGGGAGATGGTTTATATAGGATACTACCTAAGCCTGCACAGTGAAATTGTCAACTGTGAAGCTATGTTTAAGCCAAGTTAGTAATATCTGACCCACTTGAATCTCTTGTTAATGCATCTTTGTAAAACTGATTGCATATTATTGTCATCTTCTGAAGATGTACATCTCAACAAATCATTATACTCCAGTAATTTTTATCCCTCCACTATAATAGCACAAGTTGTTATATTATTTTGCTTCCATCCATCCATGTCTTTTCTGAAACACTTTTAGTGTAATAGCAAAAGACTATTGGACTTAGAGCCATTAAATTTTACAAACTTTATCATGGTCATGAATTTATGACCTGATTAGATTTTCAGTCCATTTCACCAGTTTTGAATTTGTTTACACATTTTTGAACTTTCTGGACTGACTAATTAAATGACTTACAGTTAGATGCAATATAATTTTGTGAATGCAATTGTTCTCACAGTTTTCAGTTGGTTGCTATGAAATTCAGCACAGTTTGTAACCATTCTCAGTAGATATGCATGTTGACCAGTTATTCAACTAACAATATTTTAGAGGAGTTATGCTGTTTTTTCAAGTATAGAGTTATTTTCATCATGGAGGTAGGAGTGGGATGCATGACAGATGGGGTTATATTTATATGAACTTTACTCACCATTTCTTTAGGCTAAACTCAATGTTAATGTTTTCATTCTTTTGATAATGAAAAGGCATGGATGATAAAAGAGTGAATATCTTGTTTTTACAAATTTTCAGACACTTTGAAGATACTGAGGCCATTCCCTCCAGGGCTTATTAAGGGATCCCCAAATCTCATAGTCTGTCCCAAAGGTGAGATATTTCCTTGTTTTACACACACATCTTAATATTAGATAAGTACATGATAATTTAAATTGCTGGATTTCAGCAAAATAGGTAGATATGGGATTTCATAGTGAATGATACATACACTAGTTACACTTGTAAGCCATGGGAGCTTCTGATTTCTGATGAGCATACATGAACAACTGTCATGATTTAGGGTGACAGTATGATTCATTTGGTTTTTTCTTATTGCTTGGTGTTATTTTTATCACATAATGTTTGAAAGTGTATCACAGAAACATGTGCCAAATAAAGATTGTTGACATTGTATTTCAACAATGGTTACCTCTTTGTTATTGCTAGAACATGTACAGTACAGGTAATGACAAGATATCACTGGTTAAAGCTTGTGGAGCCACAGCTTGTGGAACCAATTTTGTCATATAATAACTAAATCTTGATGTATGTGGTTTATGGAATCACATGTATTATAAGCATGACATAACTATGGACAAAAATAGAAATTAGTTTAATTTATGTATTTCCTTGGAGATGAGAATGTATGTAAGGTCTATTATGTGCAGAGTTAAAAATCAACTTTTCATATGTGCTTTACCTGGAACCACATTGCTTTATGAGGTTAAAGGAGTACTGAAATTTCTGATTCTAGCTGACATCCTCCAGACTTTGCTTTCTGTGTACATGGTAGACTCAGCTCAGCCCCTTCCCCAGGCAGATGAAGTTCTGATGTGTGATTCCCACACTACACTTGACCAGGTGAGATCTGTCTTAATGTAAAATCTACATATGGTGATTCAATGAGGGTTATGTCATTTATAAGTATATTTTTAGGTCTCTACAATATTATTGTTGATTTGGTGTTTACAGCACAGCAACACAAGTAGGTTGTTAATGCCAAGTCAGTAGCAGAGTTTCTTGCCCAAGGACACACAATGGTAGCTAACCCATGCTGATCTGATGGTAAGATTCAAACCTGCACCCTTTTGGTTGTGAATCCTGTATGTGAACCACTGAGCCACTGTACCTCCTCATATTCTTTGAAGCTTTGGATCCTAAATTTGGCCTCTCATTTTTACAGATCAACTTTACAAAAAGACGTGAGGTATTGTTAGCAAATATGGCACTGTGATTGAGTGTAGTAATATATTAGGTTAGGTCTTATTTTCCATCAGTGCTTTATTTCCTTGGCCATTGTTAACCTGGACTATTGTCATGAGAGAAAACATTTTTTTTAACTGAAGATTTTATGGATATAGGTTAAATTGTATGAATACATCAATTATGTAAAATATATTTAGAATAAGGTTAATATTCAACACCATTAATATTTGACAATATGCATAGATACATATATAGATTGTTAATATCACATAAGCAAAATCTTCGTTACATAGTGCTCATTAAAAGTAAAGTTATTAAAATATAAAGGTGAACATTTCAAACATATTTTTAGGAAGATGATGTAAACATGTAGTCTTACAAGATGAAACTTTATCAGATAAAAGAGATAAGTTAAAAATTATAAAATTCTGCAAAAAGTATATAAAAGAGATAAAGTTGAAAATTATAAAGTCCTTCAAGTGTAGAATCAAAAAATTTGTTATGTAAACTGCAGTTTTTTTTTAAAAGTCTAATAATAGGGTGATTACTCTTTTTGCTTGTGCACTTTGAGACAGAACTGGTTTTTTTTACCATTTGTTGTAATTTGTTGCAAAGTGGCATTGTTTGGTTTTGTATATATATTTAAGTGGAATGCAGGTGCTCTTATTACTCTTACAAATGTATCAATAATATTAGATGTAGAAAAATAGTCTCTTAATTCTATCTTATCATGTATACTGAGGAAAACTACTTTTCCTTAAACTTTATTGATGATACAGTAAAACCACTATGCTCAAGTGCATTGTTTAAATAGTGTTGTGACCTGTCTTGAGGAACCAGGATTTCTGGCAAAAGTTTTTTTTTTTGAGACAGTTTCTACCATCAACTCGGTCAATAATTCACAAAAAGTTTGTTTTAAATATACTATTCAGCTACATTTGCAAAGCTCTTTTAATGGTAAAATATGATTTATGGCTGTTAGATGTGTATTAACTCATTAACCCCTGGCGCCTCGTATACGTGTCAGGAGGTAGTAGCCTACTTCTGTTCTCTGTAGCATCAAGGTCATGTATGATACACTAAAGTGGGTGGTGTTATAGAGAGGTAGACAGATGTAGCTCTACAATGATATCAAATAATCTAGACGTTCTAGTTGCGCTACAGAATACAGAGGGAAAAGCATAATCGTTTGGACCCGAGTTTTTACCACCCAAAATTCACCCATGGTTGGAATCCGATTTTGTGTCCAGATTTTAGACTTTTTGGCCTCAGATCTGAGGCAGACCAGTCGGAACTGCACACAGACAGGCGAACCTTTGCAAAAAGTAGGATAAGATGGCCATTTGGAATAAAGAGTGGTCTCGATACGAAAATGATGCAAAAAAAAAAGAACTCCAACTTTTATCCTTCTGCTCATGTGTGAGCGAAATAGCCAATGAAAAACGATGTTTCTAACACAGCTAGGCATTAGGTTACCCAGAAATCTCTTGGAAGTCAATGTATTAGGATGTATTCAGAAGTAGCCCCCAAAATGTTTTTCCTACTCGCATTTCAGGTGAACCTTTGCAAAAAGTAGGATAAGATGGCCATTTGGAATAAAGAGTGGTCTCGATACGAAAATGATGCAAAAAAAAAAGAACTCCAACTTTTATCCTTCTGCTCATGTGTGAGCAAAATAGCCAATGAAAAACGATGTTTCTAACACAGCTAGGCATTAGGTTACCCAGAAATCTCTTGGAAGTCAATGTATTAGGATGTATTCAGAAATAGCCCCCAAAATGTTTTTCCTACTCGCATTTCAGGCGAAAATGGCAAAAACCTCCAGGGGTTAATGCGTTAATGTAACTTTTTTGTAATTAAAGCTTTAAAATTTAAAAATATGAAGTTTATTTTATATTGTCCCTACTTGGCAGTTGGATGTATTCTGGCGAAGGAGTCTTAGTGACAGGAGTTGCAGAATCCACTGCCTTGTGCATGCTGACCTGCTGGATTTTGAAGTCAGTGACAGAGGCGAGAGATACTTGGAGAATTATATGCAACAAATCAAGAACAAAGGTAACACCAGAATATATATTAATGTCGAATATATGTTTAGCAATTTTTTTTATTTTCTCACTGCTATTTTTGAAGGGAGATAACCTACTTATTTTCTATTCAGCTGTCTGTCTGATTTTCTCTAAGATTCTTTCCATCCGTCATTGCCATCATATGATGATTAATGGAGGCATTCAAAAATTAAATCTAGTTGATGTGAATTTAACTTGAAATTAAAATTTTTATGCATATACATACAGATTACTCAATTTAGATTTGCTTAAAAATTACATGCAAAATAATTTTTGGCTGTATGGGCACTTGGTTAATGTCATATAGATCTTTGTACAATCTGAATTTGAGTCTGAATAACAGTAAAGAAAGTAAAATGATGGAATCAGATGTTCTTTATGCATGATTTTTGCTTCAATCTCCTAGACAGCTTGATTGTAATTCACACCATGTAAAATTTTTAATGGAATTATTAACCATTTCAGTTCTGTGCAGTTCATATTTCCTTTTTATCTCTGACTTTGCCACCAATGGGGCAGGGTAGCTTGTAATGAGCATTTAATATTAGAAACAGAAGTCTGAGAGGGAAGATTTCTATCTTTACTTGCCAGTTAAAATTTATTTTTAGTTCCTTCAGACTAATTTAATTTTTTTACCTCCTAATTTTGAACCTTCAGAGCTTTGCACAGAATTATGAGTCATTCACTCATACTGGTATATTAATTAAAATAATTTTTATTTTATTTAGGCTACTGTTTGATTGTGATTTGTAGCTCAGAAAATGAGTATCGTTCACGCATGGTCACAGCTCTGGACAAGTACAGGAGACGAATCTTAACCCAGCCAAGTAAAAAAATTGCCTCCTATATGCAGAAAAAACTGCAAGTGGATATCCCTGTGACAAAGGCTAAATTTAAGCCAGCAGCAGTTGTTGATCCTGACAGGTATCGGTAACAGAAGGTTCTAATTAATTAAACACATTCATATCTGCTACAGTGACCACCTGCATAACAGGACAGGTTTAGTTAGTTGAGTTTATACACATTTCAATACATATAAACAAAGACCATCTGTCTATAAGACCATTTAAGTTGACCTACTATATGGTTATACATAGATTTCTGCACAAGCTAACTCAAGAATAATTTTTTCAACAGAAGTTTGTCATAAAAGCTTTTGGCAGAATAATGTTTTTCCAGATGTCACATAACACCAGTTTAACATAGGAGAATGGTTTTGAATGCCTGCCTTGATCTTGCAGGTGTGAGAAAAATTAAGTTCATAAAATGGATACCATAATGAAAAGTCACATGGTCGCTTAAGACAGGTAACTACCTATTACAGCTTATGTCAGTGTATACAATAACAGGTTTTTAGCTCTGCTGGTCATAGACAAGAAGAGCGTAACCATTTTATGTCATCCATTCTACGTCCATTAGTACAGGTTTGTTAACGCTATTCCTCCTTAAACTATGCCATGAAACTTTATTCACACATCCTAATGAAAGAGGTGCTGTTTAGACATTTAACCATTTTAAAAGTCTTATTATTGATTCTCCTCCTAAATGGATGGTTGTATCAGCATGGAGTTGTCCCTAAGAGACTTCACATGATGTCTAGTTGGACCTAATTAAAACCAATTTGATGTCCAATATGGCCACAACAGCAGTCATCTTGAAAATCTTATCTCTACTTCTCATGGGTGAAAAGTTGTGTTGACAGAGGGTTAACACCATAAGACTTCTTATTATGTCTAGTTGGTCCTAAATGAGACTGGTGTTCCATAAACATTCAGTATGGCTGCCACAGTGACCATCCCGAAAATGTGTATGGTCAACATTTGCATTTCACAACAACCAATAAATTAATAAGCTGTCTAGTTGTGAAAATAATGCTGATCTGATGTCGGAATTAAATTAAATTAAAATCTTGTTATTGTGTACAACTTTGGAATAAAAAGTCATATCAACATAAGGTTTTCATCAGAAGACTTCTTATGTCTGGTTGATTTTAGATGAAAGTGGAGCCACTCAGATGTCCAATAGGGCCACCGTAGTTGCCATCATGAAAATCTTGTTATTGCTCCTCCAGAATGGATGGCCAAATCATCATGGGGTTTTTACTAAAAACTTCTTATGCTGTCTAGCTGTTTTTAAAGGAAAATTGTTCCAATCTGACATCCAGTATGACTGCCACTGCAGTCATCTTAAAAATCTTGCTACCATTACTCCTTCAGAACAGAAAGTCATATTGACATAGTCTTGTCACCACAAGACTTATGATTCTGTCCAGTTGGTCCTAAATGAAAATGGTGCTGATCAGACATGCAATATGGCCACAATGGTAGCCATTTTGAAAATGTTGCTTTTATTGTGCAATACTTCTCCTGAATTTAAACTCATATCAACATGGGATTTTCATCAGAAGACTTTTCTGAATTTCTAATTGATTCTAAATGAAAGTGGTGCCACTCAGACATCCAATATTAGACCAACAAGTTGCCATCTTGAAAACCTTGTTATTGCTCCTCCAAAATGGATGGTCATATCACCATGGGTTTTTACTAAATACTTGTTATGCTACTTTTGTTTTTAAAGCTGGCTGCCATGTAGGGCTAAATATAATTCAGCTCCATTCAACATTCAAGTAAATTGGTATAATGAACTGGTGTTAAATAACCTAATACCTACTGCCATAATTAATACTGTTGATTTATGGCAGTATTAAGTTAGTGTAAGTATAATTTAATGTGCACATTATCATTCAAGAGAATTTTGGAAATTTGTTGAAAGCAAAAGATTTTAGATTATCCAAAATGGCTACCCAAGTGGATTAAGTTGAACTACAACTGCCATATCTGACCTTTAGATGATCTATGTGAGTAATGATACAAACTCGAATGCATATTGCAAGTTTATAAAAGTTTATGGATATGTGCTGGTCATATATGAGGGTTTAGTATTGTTCTTCTAACACTGTTATGAACAGGCTGAAAATATCAGAACCATGGAAACATTTAAATACCCGGCAGCCTTGTAGGTTCCTTACTCAGCACACTTAGCTCAACCTGTTCTGCATCATTTTCTGGCCTTAGTAAGACTGATATACATGCAGATGTGCCACACAGATCATCCAGTGCAGGAAAGTCATGAATAGAGTGAAAATAATGATAATGACCTGGATTTATCCAATATGGCTGACACTTATCCAAAATTCCTGAGGGTCAAACATAATAAATACAGTGTCATGGTGGATATAGATCCACAAATGTTTGAGTTTGTAAAATTGTTATTGGGTTCTGAATCTTGTATGAATACACAGTTCAAATGTTCAGAATGGTACTATCTATAGAACACGAGAACCTTGAGAGCTGCATTGTGTAAGACAACATGTGTCCTTCACATACAGGGGCTGAACTGTTTCACATGGTTTGATTATATTATCTGTAAATGTAGACAGGATGAGAATACCAAAGTTAAGTGCAGTTTTATACTGACACCAGTAACTATATGTACTACCAAACATGAAACATTTCCTAAAGCCTTTGATCAAGATAATAGTAATAATGCTTTATTTATAGAGGGTGACTCATTAGTCAAGGATTATTCTCCCTTGAGGCCCTCTTAAGGAGAGTATAACAATGCACATTATATAAAGATAGCAATAATTACTGTTTATTTTAACATGTTTAGTATTAAAATACTAAATTCAATTATCTATTAGAAACACATACATGCTCATGATATCTCTTCTTAAATACTGTAATATTATCAGCAGATTTTACATGTAGTGGAAGCTTGTTCCACAGAACTGTACCAGAGTATTGGAGGCTCTTTTTAAATTGCTCTGTTCTTGGTTTTGGTGCAAGAAGGTTTCCATGTGATATTGATCTCAACTGGTATTGTGTTGAGAAAGGCCTGAATAAGTCCTGAAGATACCCTGGTGCACTTCCATGTAGACATTTATTTAAAAGAACTGCCTTGTGAAAATCTATCCTGTCATATATTGTGAACCATTGGAGTTCTGTAAACAATGCTTTTGAGGGATGATCAATAGATGAATCTAAAATTACGTGTGCTGCTCATTTGTGAAGTTTATAAATCCTGTCAAGCTCAGATTTAGCACAGTTTCCCCATACATTTGAACAATAATCCATTGTTGGAAGAATATATGACTTGTATAGATTGTGAGTTTCCGTAGGTAAATATTTCTTGATTCTGCTGAGTAGGGCAATTTTGGATGACAGTGTTTTACAAAGCTTATCAATATGGCCATCCCATTGTAAATTATTATCTACAGACACACCTACAAGCTTTTCATGTTTGACATTTTCTAATGGATGATTATTTATTGCAAGAGATAGTTCTATGATTCAGACAATAAAATTCACACCCCTCTAGACTGTCAGGTAATTACATGCTCCATCAATCAAGATCATTAAATTCTTTTATGTGTATGTACATAAAAAAACAATTATGAACTTGGAAGCCCAAATTGAAGAATTACAAAAACAGTTATTTGCTATCAAGTCAACACAAGGAAGGATTAATGAGCAAGTAACTTCATGTGAAACAGCAATCCAGACAGACTCCCAAATAGCAACAACGTCAGATGCTCAGACACAGACAATCCCAATACCAGCCAAAAGAAAATGTAAAAGGAGCATACAAGTTACTACTGATAGCCAAAGTAATCCTGCATTACAAACAACAGCACCCCCTCTCAGTCATGTGACACACCTGAAACAGCAATAAGAGTACACCCATGGCTCTGAGAGCTCAAACAAGTCTGTTGCCAGCACCAGCAACTGCATTTCGACTGCTCAATCAAATGTGCCTGCATGAACTCCATTAGCCCACACAACTGAGACGTCAATTCAGCACCCCTTTTTCAAAGAGATCGATGTGTCTATAATGTATCCAACACCAGAAATCACAAGCCAGAAAGGATAGGACTCTTATAATTGGCTTGACCTCAATAATGAAAAGCATAGTACCAGGGAGACTCATTAAAATAGATGTACAGACACTTAGAGATGCAAAAATCAATAACATCTCAGACAGAATAATTAATACAGACCTAATCAAATATAACCAAATTATTATTTTAGTAGGTGTAAATGATGCTAGTAATGGAAAGACACTTGAAAGTTTACAGTATGCTGCTAGATATTGCAGCCCAGATACATGTAAACAATGATATCAGGACTACCTACTTTGTGGATACCATGGTGAAACTAACCAATGATATAATAATTGACCTAATTTGTGAAGACTCCAACCTACAATACATCTCCACAATACACATCTTTTCTTCTTCAGAACTGAGACATCAGCCTAAGCCTGTACCACAGATACAAAATTCATTTGAGTAGGAAAGGAACATCTCAACTACTGAGGAATATTAACATGTTTGCCCCCATTTTCAGGCACTATGAAGAGTACAGTCACTACTGTGTTGAAATAAGTCATGTTCCATGTTAGACAGGAATGCCATCTTGGAAAACAAATTGAGTGCTTCAGTTGCCATAAATTTGGTCACAAACAGAAACTCCGTTAATCAGTGTATTATGGATACTAGGAAGCTGGCAAAGATAAGGACATAATATATCATTTATAACAAATACTCCAAATATAAATGTTCCTAGTAGGACTATTTAATCTAACCTTTCAGTGGACACTACTTAAGTGCAAGAGTTAAAGGGTCTATGTGTGACTTTGCAGATATTAATATATATGAGCATTTAAATATGGAAACAGGATGTAAATATGATAAATATAGTATAGACAGGAAACAGGATGTAAATATGATAAATATAGTATAGACAGGAAACAGGATGTAAATATGATAAATATAGTATAGACAGGAAACAGGATGTAAATATGATAAGTATAGTATAGACAGGAAACAGGATGTAAATATGATAAATATAGTATAGAGACAATCTCACTGAGTACCTCACTGCATGCTGCACTAAACAGTGTAAATGTACTTGAAATGGGGTTAAAACAGATGACAAAAAGATCATTTTAGAACAACACTGACAACAGGATACAACCTGTGTGAAGTAAGTGCCAATTACAACCACCCAAAATTACATTCTATTTTCACAATTAAACATAACTTACCAAAGTCACAGTTTGATTGGGATTTCATGAAACTGTAAGTGCCTGAGATAGAATTAGTAACGTGATGAGTCAGTCTTTAGAGCATGATCAGCTTGGATGCCTCAGAGAACAACGATAGGGTGGGATACGCATGAAGTTAATTAATTTGCATATGGGTGGTCATGTGATCCCTCAGGCACTTACAGGTTCATAAAATCCCAATCAAACTGCGACTTTGATAAGTCTTGTTTAATTGTGAAATTTTATTTCCCCTGTAAGTGCCTCGGGATCCCATGATATTTCAGAGTTTAAGCATCCAAGCACAACACTAAAAAAAAGTACAATAAAATGTATATTTGAAATACTAGGTGAAACTATGAAGAAGATATATAAAAGTATCTGAGATATAATCTACATTTTTCATAGACTGCTCCGGTGGCCTAGTGGTTAGAGCATCCGCCTCGGATGCGGGAGGTCGTGGGTTCGATCCCTGGCCAAGTCATACCAAAGACTTACAAAAATGGTACTAACAGCTGCCTCGCTTGGCGCTCAGCATTAAGAGGTTAGTGTTAGGACTGGTCGGCCTGGTGTCAGGATAATGTGTCTGGGTGGGACATCATGCTACATGTCTGCGGCATGATGCCCCAGTGCTAGACATCACTATAAACTGCCACGCTGCAGACATCGTAGCGATATGACTGAAAAATTGTTAAAGCTACGATAAAAATCCAAATCACATCACAACACACATTTTTCATAGCTGGGACTTTCCAAGCACAGCACTGCTGAAATCTAAGCTGTCAAATACAGGTTTATGATAGAAATTGCGGAAAGAGCAGCCTTTACTCCACCCTAGTCTTGACAATAGTATGCAAAGACAGTTTCATCTGAGCTGCTGGCTATGGTAAGTTTAGCAACAGCTGTAAAAGGAGGTTGTGTAGTTATCAGTAACTTTTTCTCATTTCCCCGGAGGGAAGAAGTTCTACTGGTGTATTCTTCTAAAGTTTCAACTATACAGAGTCTGTTATCATGATATTTAGAAAATGTCATTTGTGATAGATGCCAACTAGATTTACTTTGCTTTAAAAGGTCATTAATTCTGACAACAGCACTATCTGAAAAAAATAGTAATATCATCAACATTTATGATGTGCAAGGTTTGGTGACTGGCCACTAAGTAAGGCCAACAGGATCACTAATTTCTGAGCCAATTTCAGGGAAATAATGTTTCCAGATGCTTAAGCACAGTGCTCACATCCCAGGTTATGCCATATCTTGGCAAACTTGGCCTACATAGAAAAACTCCTCAAAAATCTTTTTATAAACACATCATTACCTAGGTGTACATTACTACTCAATTTACTAAATTAGATATAGCCGATCTGGCAGTGTTGATGGATTTGTAACCTAAACCAGAATCAAAAGCTCTGTGAGAAATCCAGGACAGAATTTACAGGTGGATCAAGGGGATCAGTATGTTTCCCAGTTGAAAAGTGCAGCTATTGCTGGAGATGTGTCCAGTATTGTTTCCTAGTGGATTCTCAGCAAGAATTGAGTATGACACTGGCAGCTTCTCCTGATATGCCTTTACACAACAAAGCTTTCCTGATATGTGAAACACAGCTAGCCGGGTTTGCACCAGTGGATGTTCCTTGAGTGGATCTGATGTAAGGTCAACAGGCTGCAAATCTGTGGAAGAATGTATTATTGCTGAGCCATTAGTTGCAACAGGCAGGGAAACCAGAGCTGCATTGCCCACAGTGGTGCTACAAGAACCACTTCTGCACTGTCATCCCCCATCTTCTGAAGAAAACGTCCCACCAGGCTTAATGGGGGAATATACATAAAATTAGGTCAGACCAGGTAATAGAGAAAAGCATCAATGGCCCACACATGTGAGGTCTATACAACACATATTTGTGAATTTGATAATTCATTCCGAGGCAAACATATCAAATTCAAACTGTCGAAATATGGCATGAATTTTGTTTAAAATCACTTTGTTTAACATCCACGCTGCATCGTCATTAAAAATCCTAGATAGGTGATCTGCTTTACATTTTTCTTCCCATGAAGATGGCAAGCACTCAACCAAATCTATCTTTCTATACACCAAAACCAAATATCACAAGCCATTTGATTCTGTATTCTGTTCCTACCTCCCATTTTGTTAATGTAGTCAAGAGCTACAGTATTATCCATTAAGATCCTAATGTGTATGTTATATTTGTTTCCACAAAGAGACTTCAATGTCAGGAAACAGGTCTGCAATCTAAAACATTGATGGGCTCATTTTCTCCGAACTACTCCAGCAGTTATGACCAGTTTGAACATTGTCAGTCTCATTTACCCCTTCCCATCCCATAAGAGAACTGTCAGTTTTCATAACAATATCTGGGTTACCTCTGTAAATAGGCTTGAAACTGATTTTAACATTAAGGATTCCATTTAATTGTATTGTTAGCATTACTGGAAAGAGAAATTGATGCATAATAGTTGCCCTTGTGAATTTTTATTAATCTGTCTTTCTCCCTTTCCAAAGGTTTGTAACAGAGAGAGGCATGTTTTAAGCCTGCCTCACTAGCAACCATTGTCTTTATTAATCGTGCTAATTCACCAATGGTCAAATATTTCTGTTTCAGCACTGATTGACAAACTCAACCAATGACTGTGCCTTTCCCTCTGTTGGTCTTTACCATCATATTTACAGAATTAATGAGAAAACCCACAAAGCTGATAGATTGTGTGGGCTGTATTGTAAATCCTAAATCATCCAATAATGCAGCAGTATGACAGACATTGTTTTGACACTCAAAAGTACAGTATGTTGAGCCTTGAAGCAGACTATCATCCACATAGCCAACATTGAGATAACCCATTTTACACAAGGAAGAAAAAACGGGCTCCATGATTTTGGTGTATATGCATGGTGCAGATGTATTGATAAAATTCCTTTCCAGTGAAATCATAAATATTTGCGGAAAGCAACGTCAGCCGGAAAAGTGTTATTCACGTCTTTCAGGTCAAAAGAAGTCAAATAAGAATATTTGCGAACCATTTTTGATACTGTTTTTATTGTCTCCATTTTAAGATGGTTATGTACCATATGTGCATTGAAAGCATGCAGGCTGAGAATAACCCGGATGCTCCCATCGCACTTTTCTCTAATGAATATGTTAGACAAGTACTTTACACAGGAAAAGTTTATTCTCTCAACTACTCTCTTATTCAGCAGTATATGAATTTTGGTTGTAATTACAGTGTATTCTTTGTCTGAGAATGTTTCTGTTTTCAAACTTGGACTGGGCTGCTATCAAGTTCAAGTCTATTACCTTTCAAAGTAGATAAAATCCATGCATCAGAGGTTATCTTGTGCCACTTTTTAGCACATCGACTAACCTTCCCAGCAACAAAATTCCTGAGATAATATATAAGGCAGGGAAAGAAACAGTGTGCTCATGAATGGGAGAAAAGCCACTTACAATTTTGGTGGGAGATACAACACTGCCTCTGTTCACATATCTTGATGGTGGTTGTATCGTCTCTTTTTGAGGCTCTGTGGTCCCTGTTGATATGGTTGCCATTGATAGGGCTGGGACCTGGCCCCCATCTTAAAAAACAAGATACTTGGGTAATGCTTGAGCTCCTTTATCAATTGAATTTCTGCCAGTGTTTGAAGTTGGAAACTTTCTAGACACTTTGTTCCCCATCTGCTGAGCATCTAAAATATTTTTGACTTCTGTAGATAGGTCATCTCCAAACAGGAGGTCAGTCACCTTATTTTGAGGTTCATACAGAGGTTGGTAACTGTGATGAAGATCAGGTCTGATCAGTTCTTTCCTTTTCTGTATCACGGCACAAAATTTAGAAGAAGGCATCTGCAGCACATCACCAGCATCTGCAAGCAGTTTCTTTACCTTTTTAGGTGTGCCATCTAACTTATTGTGCAGTAATATATCCATGAGCCTAAGAAGGGAACACAAGCTTTAGCAGCAGTTCATTGAAATTTTTGTAGCTTTGCATCCATTTGTTTCATATGTTTGTTCATTTTTGCCCAAATCTTGGGATTTTCTTTAGGCACAACAAAATTTTGGCAATTTTGTGACCTTAACTGTTTTTTGTCCTTAAGTTTATAGTGAGATATTTGGACCCTGGGTGGGCTGCTCACAATCTTTGTTTACTTCATAAAACTGGGAGAACTCTCAGAATGTCATTTCCTTCAGTTTCTGAAGGTAAATTTGGTGGAGATGTTACCAAGTTTTGAAGGCCGTGCTCAGTCATCAACATCTTCCTCAGTGCCCTTCTGTAGGACAAAGATCACTTTCCTCGTTAAGCTGAACTCTTTCCCTCCATGCATGTTTTTGTGCCAGTCCATCAAATCCCAGCATATCAGCCATGGTTTTTCTGCAAAGTTTGTTACCATAACTGACAAATTTGTCAGTAATTGTGGGCCACTTGTCATTTATTTGGCTTTCCATTTGAGTGCCGCCATTGTTGTGCAGATGTAATGTTTTCTGTTGCTGACCATTGTGAGAATTCAGTCACTGACAAACCCATTGTGGGTAATGGCGTAGTCCCTTTATCCATCAATTCGGGTTTTCTCCTTGATTGTGATGCCACTACAGGGCTATCACTTTGCATTTTTGTTCCCCATTGGGAATCATTGCATTCTGTTGTGACCATGATAGAGAAGTCTTTGGCCTTATTAGCTAAATGCTGCTTGGCTTTGTTCTGTCCTTATCAGCTAAATGCTGCTTGGCTCAATTTTGGCTTTATCAGCTAAATGCAGTTTGGCTCAATTTTGGCTTTATCAGCTAAACACTGTTTGGGTCTGTTTTGCAATATTTCTTACAGCATTCCATGTCCCTTATTGACAGGTTGTTTCCCCTTGTGAATCATTGCATTTTGCTGCAACCATGACAGAAGAGTCTTTGGTCTTATCAACTAAATGCTGCTTGGCTCAATTTTGGCTTTATCAGCTAAATGTTGCTTGGCTCTGTTTTGCAATATTTCTTGAAGCAATCCATGACCCTTACTGACAGGATTCCTTTGTCCCAATTCTGCCATTGTGCATACAACACTCAAAACTGATGAAATAATGAAGTACAGTATATTTACAAATGGAAAAAGTCCTTAAAACAGTAGCGGAAGTTTCTGCCCCATGCTAAATGCAAATTATAATTAAAGTTCTGCTGTAAAATACTGAATCACGGAAATTTAAAACTCAAAAAGAGACAAAGTACTGACTCATTGATGCTGGACCATTCACTGACTTATCATTTGACCAATTCTATCTCATGGGATCACGAGGCACTTACAGGGGAAATAAAATGATCATTTAAAGAGACTTGATGTGATATACTACTTGCATGGTTCTTTAATGTGCCTAGTGTTTGTAGAAGTCCTCTACATGTATGTATTAAATCTTATCCCCATGTTATCGACAATTAATGAAAACAGTGAAAGTCAGTTTTGATGCTGAGACTTGTGAGAATTATTTTAACAAGAGCCGCATACTATGTATCTTTTATGAATTTTACAATAAACATCTGGTTCCAGTGTGGGTGGGGATGGGATCAGGAGATTAAAGGGAGGTAATTTATAATACTTTCCTTTGTCTATGTGATTAATAGATGGAAGGACAAAGTTTCCATCAACTTCATTGTTCTGAATTTGGGTGGTAGTAAAGTTTATTTCCGAAATTAAATTTGATTGGGTAAGTATTCTTGAAGAAACAAAAACAAATTAATTAAAAACTTTCTTTTTATGTATGCATCCTTATTTTTTTTGTTACAGATCCTGTGTGCGAATAGTAAAGTCCTCAAAGGCGGGCATGGGGAAGTCCTTATATGTGAAGAGAAGAGTTGAAGATTTATCTTCACAGAATCAAACTCATGGCAGACAATACCATGTGACTGTGCCACTCCAGGATAGAGAGATCAATGTCTCCAAGGTTACCCAAATTCTTCTGAAGCACATGCAGTCACCACGAGACAGTTCACCACGGATATTCCATCTGGATATATCTCATGAGGTACAGGACATGTTCTAAGAAATGTGTTGCTTATCTATGATCCACTTCACTCAGTAGTTGTACACTGTACTAATAAAAATGGTTTGGTAGTATGTGATGGGGTTGTTCTAATGATTAAGAAGGCACCTAAGGTGCAAGCCCAGTACAGGTGTCCAGTTTGCATTTCACAGAACAACTTAAGTTCTTATGCAGAACGGCTTCAGTTCTTCTGAGCATAGATTTTAATAAATTTGGTTTTCTTTCTGTTTGTCAGAAAATGAAGTATTAGAGTGTCAATAGCTTGGAGTTTGAAGTCACTGCTATTAACAGTAAAATTTCCATATGCTTTATAAGCTCATGTGGATAGATTTGAATAAAACTGACCATTAGTATGTATGCTTCCCTTCTCATTAGCAAACAAGACTCCATTGGAAATGGGTACCTTGAAGGTTAAGGTCATTGTTATATATATATATATATATATATGTATGTGTGTATATATATATATATGTATGTGTGTATATATATATATATATATATATATATATATATATATATATATATATATATATATATTGGCAAATAGTTTGCTAGTGGAAACCTAATTATTCAACCTATTACAAATTGTAACAGATTTTTATTATTATTCCCACATCAATGAAGTTTGATAGCATTTTGACCATTTGCTTTTGTGGTTTTTTTGTATGTTTATGTGTTCATTCATTCATTCATTCATTCTGCCTCTTAATATATTGGGCCCTACTTCACCTACAGTCTTGAAAATGGTATGTGTATGCATTTCCAGTAGATTAATTCAACCATACCTAAAGTAGTCACTCTCAGTTTTTTCATGCTTGAGTGTCATTTGTATTTTCTGCTGTTTCTTTGTTCACCTTGAATTATTTGGATCATACTTCACTTGCACTCATAACATTTTTTTATATGAATATATCTCCACAAAAAGAAATGCAACCAAAACAAAATTAGTTCACTGTGAGCCAATTTTCCTCCATGAGTAACTTTGGTATTTTCAGCTGTATTTGTTACATGTTTACTATTTTAGGGGCCTACACTCACAAAAATTGGTGTGTAAATTTTGACCAAAGAAGCCCAGTCTTACTAAATTAGGTCAGTGTGATCCAATTTTCACACTTCAGTAACTTTTATATTTTCAGCTGTCCATTGATTACACCCACTATATCTCATTATAACCCTGTATCACTTAAACCCTCAAAAATTTCACCTAAACCCTTAAAACTTGGCATGTGGGTGCATCTCGAGGCTACCAACTGAACTCAGACCATGTGACTTAATTTTCATCCATGAGAGACATGTATTTTTAGCTATCTTTTCATTATGTGCTCAGTATATTAGACTCTATTAAACCTGTACTGATGAAAATTGCATTGATAATGCATATCAGTGTGAGGAACCATAACATGTCAAAGCATTGTCACTGATACTGAATTTGTAAACTTTATCAACTTCCGTCTTATCAGCTATTTGTTTATTACACCCTGAATATTCAAATCCTGTATCACATGCACTCATCAAAAGTGGCATGTAGATTAATCTCAAGGAAGGTTACTCAATTATACCATACCTGGGTCACTGTAACTTAGATTTTACACCTAAATAACTTTATTTTCAGCAATCTGTTTATTACACCTTCATTATCCTGAGCCCATATTACCTATATTCTTGACTAATTTTATGTGGATGCATAATATAGAGACTAACATAACTTTAGCAAAACTGGACCATTGTGACCCAGCTTCCATACTTCAGTGACTTTTCTGTTTTCAGCTACCCTTTCATTACATTCTCTAAATTTTTACACTGTTTTGCTTACACCATGAAAACTGGTTTATATATACATCTCAAGGAGAACAATTCAGCCAAACCAAAAGTTGATACCTGTGACCTAAATATTTTGCCTGAGTCACCTTTGTATTTTCCCCAACAAAAGTCTTACTCTTTTTAACATTTTTAACACCATCATCTAATATTATTGTCAGCCAATTAGAACTCTTTGTTACTGGTAATGCTGGATTCTGCTCAAGAAGACCCTCCTTGAGCTCTTGCTGTGGTTTTGACAGTATTCTGATAGTGAGAACAAACATACCTTATCAAGGTCATTCTATGAACTGGTACTACATGTACTAAGAAACCTATTTATACTCACATTGATTTTGGGTTTTACAATTAGCAGTGTTATTCCTCCTTGTCCATCAATTAACCTTTCTTCTGCTCAATAGCATGAGCTTTACTTCACTTATCTTCATCAGACTTCAGAGATTAGTTGCCCATGTGGATACACAGAAGCTTATTGATGTTAGGGTCAAAGATGTAAGGTGAAGGTTAGTGTAACACAGTAAAAAAAAATGGTTTCAGTGCAATAATTTTAGTTCTGATGAGCACCTGTTTGCAAAAAATTAGATATGTTGCCTTTGAAATAAAAAAACAAACAAAGATGACTGATTTCATCAGCTTAAGGGAGAAAGTGACTGGAAAATTGATTTCGGGGTAGCAGAACAGTTCTCTTTTGCACATACTTTCAGTGTTGGTTGCCATTGTGGGTATCAAGAAGCTGCTTTATATCATGAACAAAAGGTGAAATTCATGGTTGGTGTGACCCTTAGACAGCTAATGGTTTCTTTGCAGTAACTTCAGTTTAACATTTACTCCACATAGACTGCATTTGGAGATGTCATTGTACACATTCAGTATTTCATTGGGAAATATTTACAACCATACAGTTCTAATAAACGCAGCTAACTTGCCAAACCATCCCTTTCATTTTGCCTCAGTGTTACCTATTTATGTTATAGTTCAGACTCACCTCAGTATAGAAATCCTGTTCATCTGTCACAGTGTCTTGTGAATGCAACTACTTCTACAGTTTTTGATGGATTGACATGAAGCTTGATAAACATTATGGTCATCGCATTGAATCACTTGCAATCACAATTTGATAAGAGTTATTGCCTATTGCAGCTTTGTGACAAAATCTAGTGAATGCAATGAGTCTCAGTTTCTGAGGGATTGCCATAAAACTTAGAAAATGTTTTGATCATCATTTAAAGATGTGCATGTTCAGAAATCACTTTGCCCCTTGTTTTTTATTAGAGTTAATGCCCCTTGTTTTTTATTGTAGTTAATGCCTGTTGTTTTTTTATTAGAGTGAATGCCTTTTATGACTTGCAGCTGGCTGTAATCTTTAAATGGATTGCTGTTAAACTTGGCACATATTATAGTCATCATCTAATGATGTGCATGTCAGCAAGACACTTTGCTCCTGCAATTTTTGCTGGAGTTATCACCATTATTGACCTACGGTAGGATGTAGTTTTTAATAGAATATTGTGAATGCAACTAGTCTGAGAGATTTCATAAATTCACCATGAAACTTGAGAATTGTTATTGTTATTACTTGAAGATGCACATATCAACTAATGACTGTGCTCCTTTGAATTTTGTATTGCATCTTGGAGTCTGATGTAGTACTTGCCAGAATCTGATGAATGCAACTAGTCTGAAGTCACCTCATCTTGTGAAAATTGTGCATTATATCAATATTTGATTGAATGCCATGAAATGTTTTTTTACATGTTATAGTCATCATCCAAAGATACACATAATATCATCAAATCACCTTGTTGAAATATTTTTTTAATGAATTGCAGTTTTTGTCCTACAGCTGAATGAAAATAAGACAGAATCTTGCGAATGCAATTTGACTTGTGATTATTTTATGGATGAAACTTTGTGCTATGGTCATTATCTAATGATTCACATATTGATAGATCTTCATGTTCTCCTGATTTTTGAAAGAGTTATTGCCTGTTTAGACTTAGAGCTGGATGCATTATATAACAGAATTCTGTGAAGGGCAACCACTCTTGCAGTCTTCAGTTGATTGCTGTGAAACTTTTCACATATTATGGTCATCATCAGAAGATATGCTTTTTGTCAAATCATTGTATTAGTACTATTCCTGGAAGAGTTCTGCACTTTTTACATTTCTGTGACAATAGACTCATCTCCATCATCAAGGTAGAGGTGGGATGAAAGAGGGAGGGAGTATATTTACATGAACAAATTGCTCACCATTCCTCTAGTTTTAGTTATCACAGGATGCACTAAATTTATTTATGATTTGAATTAGATTTGTTAAGTATCATGTTGATGCCAATGGATGAATCTTGAAAACTTTAAACATGAACCCCTCATCCAAGCATTCATGAAGGATGAGGGGCATTATTGGAGTAAAGCTGGAGGCTGAGTATGTATACATAGCATGTTACTCTGTAATTGGCGGAAACAGATGCTTTTCAAAGAAAAGAAAACTTTTTTATCAGTCAAGTGATGCGTCACCTGAAGTATCCTATATAAACAAGCCACCCGCACGAGATATAGTTTAAAGTGAAGTGTTTAGTTGTCTGTATAATACAGGGAGGGAAAAAAAACCTAACCTGCAACAAAGAATGGGTGGGTGTATACATGCTCAGTCTCTGGCTTTACTCCAATAATGCCCCTCATCCTTCACGAATGCTTGGATGAGGGGTTCATTATTTTTTGTAAAGCCTTCAGCCTCACATGTATACATAGCATTTTTAAAGATTGACAACAAAACATCTGCTAAAAACATCAACAGGAAAAATGGAACAGATGCTAACCTGTAAACCATAATCAAACAAAAAATATTGTTTATATACTATTAATAACTGCTTCAGCAAACCCTTACTATTAGCCTGAATATCACTTAAATAAAATTTATGAAAAGTCTTTACTGATGTCCAGTCTGCCATTTTCAATATATTGTGTAAGGAACAGCCTTGTCTGAAAGCAGCTGATGCTGCAGCAGTACTATCTTGCAATATTACTAGATGTCACAGCTCTATAGGAACAATACGATACCAGAACCTGAGTAGATTTCTGAATATTGTTAGTCCTGTCAAGATAATGCAACAAAGTATGCATAGTACAAAGCTGCTCATCCTTGTAATGTAGTAGTTCCAACTGGAAATTCTTACCTTGTCTTGAAGTTTTCAACAAATCCAAAAAACTGAATACAATTTTATCTGCCATACAAGTCATGTTTTGTAAATTCAAAGATTTTAGAGTTTGTGCTCTTGGAGCTGTAGATAAAGCAATAAGAGCAACCAGCTTCATTGTTAATAATCTTAAAGATATAGTTTGCAAAGGAAAAAAGGGTAATTACACATGTATTCTAAGACTAGGTTTAATCCCAAGTGTCAACATATCTTGGTTTAGGTGGACTTTTGTTAAACAGTCCCTTCAAGTACCTATTAATCAACAAAGGGTTGAGGCACCATGCATTATCAAACATTCTCAAAGTAGTAAGTAACATTGCCTTGTGAGTATTGACAACATTATAAGACTTACACTCAGTTACCAAAGAATCTAAGTATGAAATAACTGTTACCTCAGAGACACAAAAGGGATTAATTTCCCTGATCTTACACCAAAAATTTCATTTTTTCCATGCCAAATTATATTGTTTAGTTGTTCCTGGTCCATGAATTGTTAATGATGTCCACAGCTGTTGTTGGAAGTCCTTTGTTTTGGAGCAATCTCCTGATACAGTCACTGCGACTAAAGGTAGGGTCTTCCCTGGAGGATGAGTTTGACCATTGTGTGGCAGAGTCAGTATATCTTTGTGCCTTGGAAGTCTAATTGGAAGAGAAATTAAACATGACAAGAGTAAAGGAAACCATGATTGTGATGTCCAATGTGGAACAATTAAGAGTGCTTTACTAACATTATCAGCAATAATTTTATTCAATATTTTCCCAACAAGATTAAAAGGGGGAAAAATGTAAGGAATGAAATCATGCCAGGAGAAAGAAAAGGCATCAGTTTTAAAAGCACCTGGTTCTGGAAACCATGAGATGAACTTCTTTAACTGACAGTTTAATCTAGATGCAAAAAGCTCTATGTCTGGAACAAAAGTCTGCACACACAATCTTTGAAAAATTTCTTTCTTTAGCATCCATTCAGTGGTGTCAGAAAAGCTCCTGGACAAATAATCTGCCTGTATATTATGTTTGACAGCAATATGGACTGCAGATACGAATATTTCCCTTTCCAAGCACCATTCCCAAATCTGTCTAGCTTTCTGGTCCAATTGAATTGATGCCATTCCACCCATATTATTAATATATGAAATAGCAGATATGTTGTCAGACTGAATCCCAGTATGGACATATCTGTGATCTGAATGAAAAACTTGTAAGGCATAAGATATTGCTAACAACTCTAGGTAATTTATGGAAAAAATGGTCTCACTCTTTTTCCATATACCAGAGATTGATCTATTTGACTCAAGTTTGTAAGCTCCCCACCCTGAGAGTGATGCATAAGGTTGAATAGTAAATGCAATCTTGTCTTGTCTGATAGATTTCCCATTCTTGTCTGCAACATTTAGATACCACCATTTAAGTTCCTGGATACTTCGTGGAGATAACTGTATTGTACTATAAAAATTTTTGTTTGCACTAAGGCCTTTTATTTTATCATGTTCCAAATACCTGTAGTGCATTGGGGCTTCCAGGATTGCATAAAAGGCATTAATAATCATACCAATAAATGATGCCAACTCTCGTACTCTAACATACTTTCTATCAATGAGCTTCTTGGCAAAAGCATGGATGTTTTCCACTTTCTCCTCAGTAAAGAAAACCTTAAACTGTACAGAGTCTAACACAAAACTAAAACAGGTAATTCGTTGAGATGGAATTAGCACTAATTTTTCCAGATTGATAGTGAAACCAAGAGATTTTAATGTCTCAATCATAGTCCATGTGTTTTGCAAGCAAATGTTACTTTCACCATCCAAATTCAACGAGTCATCAATATAATAGGAACACCTAATGCACTGCTGCCTAAACCAAGCATAAATGGGTTTTAGGATCTTAGTGAAAACTCATGGAGGAGAGGAAAGCCCAAAAGGTAAACATACAAACTGAAAAAGTTGATTGTTCCAAATAAACTTTAGAAACTTCTGATAATCTATATGTATTGGAATACTAAAATAAGCATCCTTTAGATCAACAGAAGTAAAGCAGTTATTTTTCTGGATGAGATCTAAAACAATTTGAAATGTTTCTTGCTTAAAATGTTCATAATGAACAAATTTATTCAACTGTTTCAGGCTAATAACTGGCCGAAATTTACCATTAGGTTTGGGAACAAGAAAAATGTTCGAAAGAAATTGATTGCTCTCACATGTGAATGGAACTATAGCTCCTTTGTGTAGAAGTTCAGTAATTTCATTGGATAAAATGGTTTTCTGCTCATCCAAAAAGGGAATTTCTTTTGGAAAAAAGGACTGGAAAGGCATGGAATCAAATTCTATTTTGTACCCAAAACTGTTTGCAAAATCCACGTATCACAAGTAAACTTATTCCATATAGCAATGCAGTGTTTAAGTTTTCCCACAGAACTTACCTCTATAGATTTTAATTTGTGGGCTCGTTTGGTGGACTAGTATAGGCAGGTCTCTTTCCTCTGTTGGAATTTTGGCATTGATACCTGTACATATTTTGAGTACTATAAGGTTGAGATTGAAATCTTGCCCTCTGATTGAAATCTGTACCACATATGGGTCCACCGCCTCTAGCACCATGGCCTCTATTGAAACCTCTGTGAATCTGGGCAAAATTTTCTTTCGCAAGCGCAAACCCAGTGTCACATTTTTTTAACTTCCTTGGCCACATCATCCCCAAAATGCATGGATGTTATGGGGGTATGCATATTACATAGATCGGAATATTTCCTTTTCAAATGTGGTCAGATCATATACCTCCTTCTGAGGGAGACGTGATATTGCACCTGACCGATAACGGTAATGGCATCTGAAATTAGGGTCTTTGCTTTTTCATTAGTGGCAATCTGAGACTTTAATAAGTCTGCTAATTGGACAACTAGCATAATGCCTGCAGCAACAACATTTTGTATATCCCTAAAGGCCTTGTCATAAGAGTGAACTCATTTGCCAAGGTCATTCCAGATTTCTTGATTGACAAGTGGGGGACCCAGCTTATCACAGTTTTCTGGGATCTTGTACTTCTGTACAATTTCATCTGTTGCACATAAAGAAGTGCATGCAGTATGAATCAGCTCTGCTAAGGATTTAGGAATTGGCTGTCCTTTTTGGGGAGTTTTCAGCTTGGGTAACTGCCAGATATTATCAGCATTGCTAGTAGAAATACAGTTGGAATCAGACTGCATAGCCTCAAACAATGCCCCATTATTTTTCTACTCAAGGAAATTTGCTTGAGTGGTCTATTTGCATCACCCTCTGCTGGGGTAACATCAACATTGCTATATGGCCCTTTGTTTTCAACTTCTGCATGTAATTCAGGTAAGCATTCACCAAAACGGGCATCAATTTCATTGTCATCTGCCATAACAGGCTGTATTTCGTTTAGACCGAATTTTTTCTTCAAAAGCTCAATATCTGTTTCTGACAGGTTATTTAAATCTATGAGACTGGACGTCTGTGACTGTCCGACACTTTTCGCTTGTTTGGTCACCATAACAGGCTTGCGTTTTGGCACTTTCTGAGCTTTATTCACAAAAAACTTCAATTTTTTCTCTTGTTTTTTCTGTTTTTGTGGCTTCATAACCCCTCTCTCTTTTGAGGAACTTGCCTCAACTTCGCAAAAGGCTGCAATATCCTTAGGCCCAAAACCCGAAAATTCCAAGTCGGCTTCAAGGTTGGTAATTGAGAGGACTTTTTCCTCTTCAGTAGCCATTATAAATAAACAAAAAGAAAATATGACAAATAACATGTATAGCTTGGACTACGTCCTAAGCTGGCTACAACACCACCTAACTACGTACCCATTATTGAACTTACCCTTCCACTCCAACGCCAGACTAACTATGAGATATCTCATGCAGGTGGCTTGTTGATACAGGATACTTCAGGTGACACATCACGTGACTGATAAAAATGTTTTCTTTTTTTTGAAGAGCTTATGTTTCCGCCAATGATAGAGTAACATGCTATGTATACATGCGAGGCTGAAGACTATACAAAAAATAATGTTCATTCTAATGCACATAATACATACATTACTGTTTCAGTAAAGGGTCATCTTTTATAAAAGTTATATTCAGACTATTGTAATGTAATTTGGGGTAATACATCTAATTCAAACATAACACTTTTAAGACACCAAAAGAGGGCTTGCCATTTAATTCTAGATCAATGTATAGACAATTTCCAGGATGCAATGAATAATATAAAGGTTTTAACAATACATGAAAGAATATTTCTTAGAAAGGCCAAACTGATGTATAAAGTACCCAGAAAAGCCATTCCCGTCTATCTAAGCAATGCTGATGGTACTCCAAATTTAAGGTCCATAGGAAGCAAAAATTACATGATACCAAGGCCAAAGAAGGAATTGTTTAAAAAAAAGTTTTCAATATACTGGTCCACTGGTATGGAACATTCCCAGTGACATAAGGCAGGCTCCTAGCATTTCTTCTTTTCATAATCAATGTCTCAAATGGATGAAATCATTAGAACATTGAACAATTCTAGTACAATAAACGCTGCCTGCTTTTCTATAATTTTTCATCATTTTCACAGTTGAATTTTTCAATGTATGATGATATTTTATATTTTATATATGTTTATGTTATGTATTCACAGATGCCTATGCATGTATTCCAGGCTTGATACTTTGACTTTTAAAATCACTTAATTATTTAGTGTCAAGCCAGATTCTTCACATCATGTTGTATATACTGCATATATTGGCCTTAAGGTAGATTAGTTCTGTAACTAATTGAGTTACCTTCTCTAAATAAAGTCTTTATTATTATTATTATTATTATTATTATTATTATTATTATTATAGATACTAGAGGGGGCCCTGGATGGCCAAGTGGTCTAAGGCACTTGTCATTATAGATCACTCACATCTCACCTTTGTCCATGTGGGTTAGAGTCTTGGCTGAGCTAATGTGGGTGAGTGTGAAAGCTTGCCAATAGCTTCCCATGGTCAGTGGATTCTCTTCCTCCACCAGATGTACTGCCATCATTTATAGCCTATCTTGTGCTGAAAAAATGGTGTTAAACCCACAAAATTAAAAATTTTGACACCAGACAGGGTGTTTAATAAAACATTCATATACAGTCAGGTCAGTAAATATTTATGTTGCCATTTTATCTAGTCACTACAGTACACTTGTATATTTTATGTTGTAGGTCCAAGAAGGAGTTGACTTCTTCCTCTTCAATCTCTTGATTTTGGGATGTTTAACAGACAGCTTTGGTCATGTGTGGAGACGCTCAGCTAGAGATCTCTACCTAGTAGAGACTATGACAGTTATGGTGAGATGCTTTGATCCATATATTACCCTACTTACTTTCATTATGATAATATTCTTTGTGGTTTGCTATATTTATGATGAGAATTATTATTTTCCTAATAAAAATCATCAGTTTTACTAGCTGGCAGGTAAAACCTGACATGAGAGAAAATGTTTTTGTGAGATCACCTGTTTTCAATATGCACTTCTCTTGATAACTCATGCACAGTGATGTCCAAAAACATAGACTGCACTATAAGTCTGGGTACTAGTTACCAAGGGACCTCTGAGAAATGAGGGGGTTGCCATGGCTACACATTGAGAAGCATGGAGTGGGGAGAGGGATGATAGCTGCATTGTTTACTGGTCAAATTCTCATTTTATAATTTGATTGGGAATAATGTCAATAAACAGCTTTTTCTACTGAAATTGTTTGCATTTCAATATAAGTTACCTTTATTTTCAAGATAACCAATCTCTGAAAGATTGTGAAAAACATCACTCCAAGAGGTTTCATCACATCACATACATATGTGCCTCATTGTGTACTTGAAAATTTGTGTACAACAAAACATGTTTCCTTTTCTGTAAAAAGTTTAGACATTTGTTTCATGAAGAAAAAAAAACTGCCAACATTGAAACCAGATTTTAAAAAATTGTTTTATGAGTGAAATACTGGTGCCATGATTTTATTGACAGTAACTGCAAAACTTCTGCTTATCATTAAGCAAATCTGTCTTTGCCAATTCAGGAAATTTAAGTTCACTACAAACTTTGGAATTCACTTCTCCATAATGAACTTTATCTGTCAAAGAAAACGTTTGAATTCACCGGGTACTCCTTTCACTTGGCTGTCTTGCTATCTTTGCTCACACTTCTGAATGACTAGAATAATTTAATGTAGTTGTTAATTGTTACTACAAAATGATATTTATAACAGTGTTTGAGTGGTCAGTTGACATGAGTTGAACTGACACACAACTGTGACCATTAGCTCTTACACAGGTAGGATTTGCACACTTTTTAACAATTTTTTTTATTCCCTTTATTTTATTTGATACAAAAGCATAATTAACATACTCAATACAAAGCAGTTCTGCTTTTAATTGAATATAACAATGCAACAAATGCTTCCACAAACTGGAGATCAAAACACAGTTGGCAGTTAGTTATGCTGTCATAGAAACACCTGCAGATATTGCACTGATGGTAAATTGACATTTTTCATGGTTGAAAACAAGAGGGCATATCACATTTATGATGATTGCACTGAAACCAGATTAAATATATACATAAATTTCACTTGTCAAAACTTATTTCATTGCTATTTATTTCTTGAAGTGTATGCATTGCACTACACAATAGTAAGTTGTCAATATATAAATGTATTTCAGACTAGTTTGTCTTCATTTAATCAAAAGCATACATTTTTGTGACTGCTTTTATTACCCCCCTCCCCCATTTTTTTAGGCATATACATTGGGCTTTTTCAGCTAACTGACTTGGTTGGTTATAACATGGTTCCATCTATAACATGGTCGGGTTCTATGGACCCCAACTACCATGTTATATTGGGGTCAGAATGTATTTGTCTACTAGTCATTATCTAGCTTATTTCATATTAATCATGTCACTTTCTCATGAATTTGAGCAGTGGATATTTTTTACATTTGTGTGTGTACATGTGTGTGTGCATGTGTGCATCATATGTGTTTGGGCACACATAGATGTACATGTGTGTGTGTGTGTGTGTGTGTGTGTGTGTGTGTGTGTGTGTGTGTGTGTGTGTGTGTGTGTGTGTGTGTGTGTGTGTGTGTGTGTGTGTGTGAAGCTATATGAATGGCTTTAGCTAGAAATATTTGCCAGTGTTCAATTGCTGCATTTTGAATGCCTTGTACACTGGTTTTTTTTGTTTTTTTTTAAAATTAATGTCTGTTGCTTATGTACGTGTGTCAGTATGTTCACATGTAAACATAAGGCTAACATCAGTACTGGACAACATTATTAACCATAGTTGTTCAATTAGTTCTAATTAAATTACTGTATATACTCACCTATAAGATGATTCAACTATAAGTTACCCCCTCTTCCTTTTAGGGCCTGCTAAAAGCAAATTTTTATGACCCTCCTATGAGTTGAGGTGTTTTTTGCAAGTCAAATCTATCCGCAAGGGGAGATATGTTTATGCATTTTTGCCCTGAAAGGTATGTTTAGGCAAACATCCAATAGTTACAGTACCAGCATGGTTCTGTGAGGGCTCACAGCTTGGTGTTTTCGATGTTGCTCTAACTCTTGTTTCACAGACTGCATCAAATGCTCCCCGAAACACACTGCTCTAGAACCCACTCATTCAGACCAAACTCCCAATTTGCATAAGAGCTTTCCATTATTCGAATTTTCTTTAGATGTCTGGTACTTTCAACTAGAAATTATTTTTTCTTGTGCCACTCAGACACCCGTTTCTCTGACACACTAAATCTAGATTCTGCAGCAGTTTTGTTTTCTTCTGCATAGTCTATAACTTTAAACTTAAATGCTCCATCATATGCATTACGTTTTCTTTTCCCAATATTGGCGAAGGTCCTAAGTTTAGCAATGCACAATATTTAATATCAAAGTGATCAAGTACAGTCTGTAATGACAGAACACTTACTGTTCATAAACTTGGACCATTATTTATCTAGAGGTTGAGCTTGGAGTCTGTAAGAGACACTTTGATCATATGGTCTTTGAAATCTCATCACAGGAATGCCACAACTTAATAGGTGTCAGTTGCGTGGTATGATCAAAGGGACTCAACATGGCATGGAATAAGTATCAAATTTATGGCACACTCAAAGGATTGTCCACTGGGAAAAACAAAGTAGTGCTACTTTCACATGCTAAGGATTAAGACTGTATTTATATAATTAGCAGCACTATCAAAACATTGTGAACTGAGAAAACAATGCAAGTTTGCCTGTACAAGTTAAGGGAGAAAGGTCAGATTTTAATTTTTTATATTTATCTCACTGATAAGATGACCTCTACTATTTATAAGTGAGTATATATGGTATAAATGAACAGATTGATTGCTAGCCTCAAATCTGATACAAATAATTTTCATCTCTGAATAAGCTGCTTATTTTTTTTTTTAAAAATGTCCAGATGTTCAATGGATTGATTCCCAAATAATGTGCAAGAAAAGCATTTTTGACATTTTTCAGATTTGAAAGTTTTCTGATTTCTTTGTTGCATACTTTAATTGAACATTATACAGTTAGTGCATTTTTTTAATTTGTGTCTGGGTTCTATATTCACATGGTTAAGGAACTACATTTGAAATTCAACCCCATTTGACCAAGCTTTTGTTTTTAAAAGTGAAAGTTTTTGACAATATATACTACAATCTACGAAGGGAAATTACTATGATGTATATCTGTATATTTATATTGGATCAACCTTTAGTTCATAGTTATTTAATATAAAACTAAATAAAATGAATATGAAGCTTAAAAAATTGGGAAATAAATGTATAAATACAGTTAGAATTTCTCTCAAACCAAAATCAAGAGCCACTTGATGATTATAGTTAGTGGCCAATGTAGAAATATTGTTTGGTGGGTAGTAATCAAGTAGGCAAGGAGTCTGTGGGATGGAACCCCTGGTGGAGCCTAGGGGGGCAAAGTCACTGGAAGCTCCTGCATTTTAAGCATTTCCATGGCATGACTTTTAACCATCTAACTGTAAGGTAGTTACCTACTCATGAAATGTTCTGGTTGTTTTATGCTATTTTAATGGGGTTTTAAGGTGGAGATGCATTGCTCTGCTGTCCCCGCCCCCTTCTCAATCTGACTCTAATATTGACCATTGACTGTCCTGAATTGTTTAAAAAGGATATAACGATAACATCAAATTGGATAAATCATGGTAATGATGTTGATAAAATAATTGAGTGATGAGGGGAATGCACACTGTGCTACCACTCTATGGTCTTAAAATAAGTAATTGAAAAGAGTGAGAACCAATAAGTTTTGTAAAATTCAACAAATAATTTATTTCTCTAGAGTACAAAAAGTAAAAATGTAAAAATAACTTACAGTATTGTTGTGTCCAGTGTTTCATTTCAAATTATTTAATTCAAGTTATTCTTCTCTTGAAATACAAAGTGCTCAGAAATGACATTCTTGAAAATAGAATCTTTGATTTATAGTGAAATTTCAAATAAGGATATATTCTTGGATTGGATTTTTGTGATTCAGGAAAAGACTGTTGGCACATCAACATGACATGGCCACCATAGTCACATCAACACTTCCAGCATTGGGTTTATTTTGGAAGATAACTAAAGTTTATTCAGAACTTTAAACCTTAGGATGTGTGTTCAAAATTCTAGGATATGTTGACATAGTTTTCATCCTCCAATGGTTAGATTAGATATTTAGATTAATAAACTGCAGAGGGACCGCTTTGGGGCCTAAGAGGTTAGAGCATCTGCCTCAGATGCGGGAGGTCACAGGTTCAAACCCAGCCTAAGTCATACCAAAGACTTACAAAATAGTACAAACAGTTGCCTCGCTTGGCACTCAGCATTAAGAGGTTAGTGTTAGGACTGGTCGGCCTGGTGTCCGGATAATGTGACTGGGTGGGACATGATGCTACATGTCTGCGGCATGAAGCCCCAGTGCTAGACATCACTTTAAACTGCCACACTATAGACTTCATAGCAAGATGACTGGAAAATTGTTACAGCTATGTTAAAAATCCAAATCTCTCTCTCTCACACACACACACACACACAGAGACACACACCCACACACTCTTCTGCAGAGCTGTTGAGACATAGCAATCCTTGGAATTCTTGAATAATAGACATAGCAATCTTTGGAATTCTTGAATAATGTCACAACCTTTGTAGCAAGAGCATCTACATGCGATATCTTATTTTGTTGGCAGATGGGGTTGATTTTCACAATAGGTTTTACTGTTTTGTAACTTTCTAGTGGAAAATAAGTATATTCATGGTCACTTATCTCAAATGAAGTTAGGTTGTGATTGCCACTGTATTAGATAGGCAGTGTTGTGAAAAGATAAGATAAATATATGTCAAAATGTTTTGCTACTTTTTCAGTTTTAAAATAGAGGTTACTGAAATGTATTAGCTTTCTGAAGATACTTTTAGCTCATTCCATGTCTTTCAGAAACAAAAGTCTTTGCTATATAAATTGCAATAATAATTCATTTTTATTGAGAATCCTGTAATTTACATGGACATGTGCTTCTTGTAATTTATACTGTTTTGCGATAACAATTGTAATCATGCTCAAATTTGTCATTCTGTCATGTAATAATACTGTTGTTACTTGTAGGGAGTAATTTCCAGGCATGTTCACAAGATTTTTGATTTCCTGCCATATGTGATCTGTAGATCCCCCATGGAGACACTGTCAATTCTTACAAACAGGGGAACACTTCAAGGTAACTATTTGTAGGGAGAATATTTGTCAGCTTTATAATGATACTTTTTGTTAGTCATAACCCCTCCCACCCCCCCAACCCTGGGTAGGGGGACATGAAATAGGTCTCATGTGCTCCCCTGCATGTCATTAGAGGCAGCTAATGATCAGCATGCCAGACTCATGACTGCAAGGTTGCAGATTCAGATCCTACTATCAGACCAAGCTGGGATGGCTACTGTTGTGTGTTCCTGGACAAGGCACTTTATTCCAGTTGCCTGGGTACTAAATAATCTAATTGTGTTGCTGTGCCCAAAAAACCCAATAAAATTAGAACTTATGAGTTGGAGTAAAGTATTTATTGCTTTATCAATCAATAAATCCTGAGGTGATAGCAAACTTTATATATATCTAAAATTGATTCTCAAATTCTATATGCTGAACTATGATTCTGGGATTTTTAGTTTTCTTGTATGAGCAATCATTTAGTCTTTGAAGAAAATAAAATCAATTTTATTTCATTAAAGGTTAAGACCAATTAAAGTCACTAATATTTCAAAAACAGCAATATGAAATAAAAACAGAAAAATTTAAACCACAGTTAGAATCTGCTATAAAATAGTTAGACGTAATATTTTTTTAAAATTATCACTTGTGAAATGTGGGAGTATTAAACTTGTTAACTTGTATGAAATAATTATATTTTCATAGCAGAGTCCAAGCGATCCAAAATCACTAAAGAAGTTTTAGGCTGATTTGTATTTTTGTGTGCTGTAATGGAGAAAGTACGTTGGCATTAATTGTCTGTGAAATGAGCATTTAAAAATTAATACAATTTGCACAGGTTGATGATATCACATCAGTTTTCTGCAAAAGCCTGCATGGCCATTATATGACAGGTCATATATAGATTAAGATTTCCCAACATCTGTTATACTCCTAATTGACTTTAGTAGTTTCAAGAGTGCTCTTTAAACTAGCCTATTTTGACTACAAGAATAGACATGTTAAAGACTAAAAAAGTTTTACTTCCTTAATTATTTTCAGCATGTTTTTGTTTTGTAATTTCATGGTGTTTGTTTTTGTAATCTTGTCATTGTATATGTTTTTATGTGTTATCTATTATTGTAAAGTTCTTAAAGCTTCTTAAAGATTAGTCACTGTACTAAGTCCTTATTATTAATATCATTATTATTATTATTATTATTATTATTAATATTATTATTATTTAATATTTCATTCACAGACCTGTATAATTAAATTGTAAAGCACCTTTTTGCAGCCATGTCATTCTAAACCCAATCTTTGCAGGAGTGCAAGAGTACTTCAAATTAAAATTTAAGGCCAAGCTTCAGAGGACGATTACCTTACAGCAGCATAAGCTGTATATTGTAATGTGTGGTGGTTGTTAGGTGGCAGGGTTGAGTATAATTTTGTCAAGCTCATAGTGGTGGAACTTAAAATAGTGAGCACAGTGTTAAAATATTTTAGATTAAGCTCAATATTAAAGTTGTTTATGTTCTATCTAAATAGACGACAGGCTTGACAGAAAGGGGTACAACTCTTGTAAGCTGTACTGGTCATAGACATTGGGTTTGCACCAGAAGACTTCTTATGATGTCTAATTGGTTCTAACTAAAATGTTTCTAATTTGACATCCAATATGGCCATCACAGCAGCCATCATGAAAATCTTATTGCTGCTCCTCCTGATTGGATAGTCATATCAACATGGGGTTTCCATATAAAGGCTTCTTATGATGTTTAATTGGTCCTCAATGAAATAGTTCAGATCTGATGTATATTAGTATGGGGTTTTCACCAGAAAACATGTGATGTCTAATTGGTCCTAAATTAAAGTGGTGCCACTTACACATTCAGTATGGCACCCACAGTTACCTTCTTGAGAATCTTGTTATTGCAGCTTATTCTGAATGAATGGTTATATCAACCTGGAGCTTTTACTAAAAGACTTCTTATGAAGTCTAGTTGGTCATAAATGAAAATGGTGCCACTTCACTTAGACATTCAATATGAAAATCTCGTAATCATTATTTCTGCACAATGAATGGTCATATCAACATGGGGTTTTCAATGAAAGACTGCATATAATGTTTATTTGTTCATAAATTAAAATGGTACCAATCTGACTTACAGTAAGGTTGTGATAATGGCTATCCAGAAAATGTTATCACTACTCCTAGATGTCCAGTTGTATCAACATTGTACTTCCACGAAAAGATTTCTTATGATGTCTAGTTGGTCCTTAATGGAAATGGTGCTTATCTGATGTCCAGGATTGCCATCATGGAAACTATCTTGAAAATCTTATTACTATTCCAAAAATGGAAAGTCATGTTAGCATGGAAGTTTAACTTGAAAACTTCTAAATATGACTTTTGGTCCTAAATTGAAATAATTATGATATGATGTCCAATATAGCTTTCATGGTGGTCCTCTTGAAATTTATTTTTATGCTTCTTTTAAATGGGAAGTCATTTTGATTATGGTGTTTTAATCAGAAGACTTCTTTGATGTCTAGTTGGTCCTAAATGAAAATAATGCAAACAGATCCTCAAAATGGCCACCATGGTGGCCATCTTGAAAATATTGTTATTTCTACTCATCCCAAATAGATGGCTGTTCAACATGGAGTTTTCACAAATAGACTTCTTGTGATACTTAGTTGGTCCTAAGTGAAAATCTTGCCAGTCATACATCCAATATGGCTATCACAACTGCCATTTTGAAAATCTTGTTGTCATTACTCCCTCTGAATGGATGGTCATATTGACATGGGTTTTTCACCAACAGACTTCTTAATGATGCCTTGTTTGTCCTAAATGAAAATGGTGCCAGTCAGAGATACTTTCAATACTCATCAGTTAAAAAGAAGAAACAGTCGTATCTTGGATTACTGGAAATTCTTTTCAGCCAGTAAAGCCTCAGTCCCTTTGAGGGACTCTTGTTAAATTTGTTATCCAGCATGTAGATTGTACTCTACAGTAGTACAGAATGAAAAGAGCACTCTCTTATTATGAGGCCCTTCCTTAAAACATGGATCCTTTTATAAGCAGGTACAGTCATGAATCACATTTCATTTAGTTAATTCCTTATATGTTATTGTAAGACAGTCACACTGTATTGCAGTATCCTATATGGCTCCCATGGACATCATTACAATGCATGGTTTATACAGTCTCAGAATATCCTTGAATTTGAGGGGTTGCCTTGAAACTTAAAATATTTTGTTTTTATCCTTTAACTTTGCAGAAAACCATGATTTCATCAGAGGGAATAAAATTATACAAATGAATAAAATAATACCTTTTAACTAATTTGTTTCTATTGTGAACAAATAATGAAAAAAAAAAAATAAATTATGATAATATTTGGTAGCTCCAAAGGTACACAATTCTGATTTTTAGCAAAATATCATATGGAGAAGGTTCAGTTTATGCAAGACAGAATACTTCAAAACTTTGAGAAGTCCTTGAAAACTCGCTGAAAAGTCATTGATAAAATGTCCCCAGGGTGGTGTGAATCTTGTAAAATGAGAGTACAGTGTCATATACTTAATTGTAATGCAGTATCATTTTAAAGTGGTATACTTTATGGCAGCCATGGACAGTGCTATAATTAGAGAGTACTGTATCATCAATGAAATGAAGAATCATGCATTCTTAAGTATTTCTGCAGAGGGAAAAGGAATGGTAAATGCTTTACACAGGAGACTAATATGATTTCTAAAAGGTGACAGCTACATAAGTATGATAATATCATAATACATTACTATAAATTTTAATGTAAAATTCAATGATTGTTGTTTTATTTAGATTTCAGGCCTACAGATCAGCTTTTTGATGAGGAAGAATTCAGAAGTCAAACATTTCAAAGGCCTTGCAAATATCTCAGCCGTTTAGACCAGGAACTGCAAAGAACCACAGCAGACCCTTCAGAACCACAAGGAACTCCAACAGAGTGTTTATTGGTTCTCTTGAGGTAATGCCATATTTTTAATCATGATGAGGTGGTTTGACTTAAACATGTCAGTGTATTGATTAAACCTGCAACTGGAGTGTAACCTCTTTTAATCAGCCACTGATGGGATGGATACCTTTTTTAGTGGATAACGGAGGTGATTATTGAGGAAAGGTGAAATTGTTTGATAATAGAGGTTGTTGATTGTGGGAGACTGCACTGTGTTTCTTGTCATAATACTTGTCAGCATTTAGTCCTTGTATCGTCTCATGTTTGTGTTTGTGTGTTTGTGTTTCTTGTATTTTTAACGTAGCTTTATAATCGGAGTCATATTGCATTTAGTCTCTCATATTATCTCTGTATATAATGTCTTTTCTGCACTGGGAATGGTTCAAATACAGTAGTTGCCCCCACTGAATCACCTCCCACTCATCCCCATGAAATTCATCTGATTCTTCACCAGAATAGAGCATTTTCCTAACTTTATCCATCTGATTAGAGATTCCACTTTTATAATGGATGATGTTTGTTGCAAAGCGATTTGTGTCCTAAGGGGAAGTGAGGGAGGCTGTATTTAAAGAGATTCAATCAGTTTCTTTGCTCACTAATCTCCAAAGATGTTAAAATATTTAATACACTGGAATGAATATATTTCTTCCTAGGACTGACACAATTAACATTACACGCCTTCATTGATTTCATCTTCTTGGTCCATATGCATCAGAGAAATATAGGCTTATGTCACCAGTGCTTGAAGGAAAATGGTTCTGCATAAAATGATAACATGTTTTTGTCTGTTGAAAGACCACTCTTTACAAACATTTTTCTCTTTTTGTTTGAAAGTTCAGTATACAGTGTGGTTTATATATGTGGAGTAAGGCATATTGTGAAATAGGAAAAACTTAGTATTAATATTTTGTAGGTTGAAAATAATTTCATCAATTTTATGTGCCTGCCATAAGGCAGAGAATACTATGTTATGATGTTGTTCATCTTTTACCAATGTTGTTTCTGCACAGTAACTTTAGTTCTCCATACAGTTACCAAACTAGGTGGATTGCTTGCAATTAGGACATTGAAGAAGTCTTTTAAGTTAGTGCACAAAGTTCAAGGTCACTGTGGTTGAAAGAAGGAAAATGGTTTCCACACGATATCTCAAGTTTCCCATTATGTACATTGGCCATACTTTATGGATAGCTTGTACTTGAGGTAAAGAAGAACCCTATCAATTTCAAGGTCAAAAGTGGAAAGGTGATGGTCACTTTGTTGTTCCTGTTTCTGTTGTTTCTACATGTCTATTGTCTTCACTAAAACTGGTACTATACATATTCTGAAGTCCCTCGTTACTAATACAGATGATAAATTGCTACCTGACTTGCTATTGACTTTATTTTGTATTGGATATGATTGATCTTTTCGACACCTTTTATGTGTACAAATTTCTTTCTTTTCCCAGGCACTGTGGTGTTCATGACCCATCCTGGGCGGAGCTTCATCACTTTGTATGGTTCTTGGATACTCAACTTAGAGACTTGCAGAAATCTGTATTTTGTAGTGCTGCTGTGGCAGAAGATCTTCCTGGATTTTCAGATTTTGTACTGAGGTTTCTTATCCAGATGTCAAGGGTAAGACAAATACAATATTATCTTGTGATTATCTTTTCTAATGCTCCTTTTTAGTTGACCTAGTTGAAGGCTTTGTGAGCTTATGCTTATGTAGTGATTTTTATCCATTATTTATCAGTCAACATTCATTTTCCTCTTCTATTAATCAAGAAATGGACAACAAAATTTAAGCAAATTTGATAGAATGCATTTTTACATGAAATCCTTGCTTGAAGTCTTCCAGATTTGTACCAAAGATGCCCATCCACCATCAAAAATAACTGTCATTACTAAAATTAGGAAAGACCTTGAATAACTTTTCAAAAATCACTCAACAGAGCTAAAAAAATATTGCTAAAGAGTTCATACACAATTCCTTTCTAATTTGTACAATATCTGCCAGTCTGCATCAGATGTGAGCAAATAGAACAATTATAAAACATTTACCATATATACTCTCATATAAGCCAAATAATTTAGGAAAAATAAAGCCTGGAAGAATGTGGCATTGGCTTATCTGTGGGACAAGGTCTAAACTTGAAAATTGTAAACTTTTTTTCCCTCGATTACTAGTGTTTATTGTTATTGTAGATCACCAAAGACGAAATCACATGCCTAATGATGCCACATGGCTTATATGATATGTGCTATTTTGAAGTGAAACATGTATGTTTTAAAAATAAATTTACAGGTAGGATAATGAATGAAAATTAGGCAATACCATACTTGACTTCTATTTGATAGATGTCCATCCACCAGAAAATGCAGCCATACATGTATTTGAGCCATGGTTGTATGTGTATTTTCCAAAAGAACCGCCATATTAGTAATTTTGCAATCACGTGTTTAACCCTCAACAAATCAGTGTTCATTAAACTCTATGGTACCTTACAAATGCTTGCTAGCTTATTTCATTGTTAATATGAAAAGAAACAAAATAAAAAGATTTAAGAATTATGATTCTGAACATGTTACGGCACAGACGTTTTGGTATCAAGAGTAGAAATACATGTATGATAGTCTTGGAGCAACCATAGTGAGAGGCTCAGTAGGGGCTTGTGTTGCATGCACACCTAAGAAGAGTAAATAACAGGCAAGTAGCAATATATGTGTCAGCATGATTAATTGTTAAAAATATAACTTGTGGGATTTTTTTAAACAGGTGTGTTTGGAAGTAAAAGGCAGTCACCTGGACTTTGTTACAAGCACACTTGATATACCGAAAACACTGAGCACCCGCAATCACTGTTTATCTTCTACTATTGTTTAGTTGTTTTATAAAGTAAAGTGGTTTCTTAGCTGTACAGTGTTGAGCAATAACTACCAGTATGCCTGATCTGTGGTATATAATGCCTCATGGATAATGGGTATGTTTTGTTGCACAATGCCAATGAATTTATTAACACATACCAACTCTGATGTATTGTTTAATGAGATAAGGCAGTGGTCATGATTTCTACTCAAAGTTATAACTGTCACACCTGCTTGAACGATGTCCACGCTTAAGACGAATCATATTTATTTTTCACTAAATCATGCTGCCAGTAGTAAAAAAAAATAAACAATGATAAATAATTATTCAATACAAATTGATAACCAACCACCCGTTGAAAAATTAAAGGATCAAGTATAAATAAGATATGACCACTATCAAAAGTTATTTCAGTTTATTCTTTCCAGAAATTTAAGGCAATCAGTTAGTAGTAAAAGAAAGCATTCTGCTTATGATGCAGCATTCAAACTTAAAGTTATTGAATATGTACAAGCAAATAACAACGGTACTGCAGCACGCGAATTTTGTGTAACGAGAAGCAAGCACAGGAATGGTGGAAAAACAAAGCAGCATTAGAAGAAATACCAAGAACAAAGAAGGCTCATCGGATTGGGATCACCTCATTCTCTGAATTTGAGAAAGATCTCAGCAATTTTGTTAAGTGAATGTCAACAAAATGGATACATTGTCGCTTGAACTGCAATTCGTCTACGTGCTATGCAAATGGCAACAGATGACAAATACAAGTTGGCAGATTCAAAATTTTGTTGCACCAGCCAGTTGGTGTTCATGATTTATGAACCAGCATGGTTTCTCTCTCAGGCTGCGAATGAAGATAGCACAAAAGCTACGAAAAGACTTGGAAGAATAAATTGAATAGTTTCAGAAGTTCATCATCCAGTGCAGAAAAGGAGTGTTCATTCGAACTATCACATTATCAGAAATATGGATGAGATGCCTATGACCTTTGACTTTCTGAACAACAAAACAGTAAACGCTGTTGGTGAAAAAACAATTCTGATAAAAATGACTGGCCGTGAAAAAACACATTTCATAGTTTGTTTTGGAAGACCCTGTCAAAAAGCACAAAATTTCCTGCTGGTGTCATTGTTCGTGCACATGAAAAGGGATGAATGGATGAAAGTGGAATGGTTGAATGGTTGGGGAAAGTCTGGAACAAGAGACCAGGTACACTTCTTCAGAAACCTTCGATGCTAGTCTGGGACATGTTTCGAGAACACAAGACAGATGAAGTCAAAACGGCTGCAAAGAAAATGAAAACTACAGTGGCTGTGATACCAGGAGGTTTAACATCAGTTTTACAACCTCTTGATGTCTGCTTAAACAAGCCGTTTAGAGGCAGAATAGGAAGATGTGGTCTGAATGGGTTTGTTCAGGTGCGGTGAAGCTGACAAAAGGCAGAAATTTCATGAGGGCAAACATTGGCTTGGTCGCCAAGTGGGGTCAAAGACACATGGGACTCAGTTCCATCAGAAATTATTGCCATATCATTTTGAAAGTGCTGTATCAGCAATGCCGTGGATGGAACTGAGGATAATGCCATATTTTAATCAGATAATGATGAGGCAAATGAGAAACAGAATGACACACTATCAGATGACTCTGATCACATTGACGTCTTGGATGACATCATGCGCATAACAGCCCGTACAAAATTTTCCACAAGGACTGGATATGGAATTCATATGTACTTTTACAGAAATATCCATACATTTTTATTCTATAGGTGAACCACTCTTATGGATTTCAGTGTATCCATATGGAAATGTTATGGATTCCTTACGTATGGAAAATCCCATGGAATATGCAAATTAGTCCATGAGATTGGTAGATTGTCCATATGGAATAAAATTAAAATTCCATATGGAATTTGGCAATAGTCCATATGGAATTTGTGAATGGTCTGTATGGAATTTGTAAATAGTTCATATTGAATTTGGTAATAGTCCATCCCGACCAAAACTTTCATTGAAATTGTGGTGAGATTTCACTAAAATTTTGATCATTATATAATATTTTACTGAAGTTTCAGTAGTTTTTCAGACATTTCAAAAGGTTTCAAATAAATAATGGATATGAATTAAACAGGACTTTATTAACCAAGGTGATATTTCAGTGTACATGAAAAAAATTATACAGATGTTGTAATTATATGGCATCCAAGGCAAGAGATATGGGAGTTAATAATAATAATAATAATAATAATAATAATAATAATAATAATAATAATAAAGACTTTATTTAGAGAAGGTAACTCAATTAGTTACAGAACTAATCTCTAATCTACCTTGAGGCCTTCTATCTGTTATGTACAATATATACAGTATATACAACATGATGTGAAGAATCTGGCTTGACATTAAATAAAAAAGTGATTTTAAAAATCAAAGTATCAAGCCTGGAACATATGCACAGTCATCTGTGAACACATAAGCATATATAAAATATAAAATATTATCCTGCATTGAAAAATTCAACTGTGAAAATGATGCAGAATTACAGAAAAGCATCCATTTGAGACGTTGATTATGAAAAGAAGAAATGCTAGGAGCCTGCCTTATATCACTGTTGTACTGCAGACTTGATTTTTGATTGATGTACAAACTATGATGCTGTTGTGGTCTCTTGAATTAGTCCTTGTTGCATTAGCAACTGTGACAAACGTTTATCATGATATAATTACTCTTATTTTACACTGAATTCTAACACATCAAGAATACTTTGATATAATTACTCTTATTTTATACTGAATTCTAACACACCATGAATATTTTGATAATATACACAATAATAACACGACAGTGAAGGATGATTCTACTTGTGGGCCAAACAAAATCCGCAAAGATATGACTATCTTTGATAGATATGGGTATCTGGCAACAATATCAACAATTCCCACCAGTAATCTATATGTTGTCCCTCCTTAAATTCTGGAAGTTAATCAGTTTGGAGTTATATAACTTTGAAAAATCATCCTGGTTCAATTCCTTGTCATATTTAGCACATTAGCCGCTACTGTAAAGCTCTTTATGGCACAAAAAGTAAAATGCTAGTCCTGGCGTTCAGTTTTCATACAGATTGACCAATTACGTTCCCATTGACTTTGCATTCAAGCTATTCTCATTGCCGCAGAATTTTCAGATGGTTGTTCAAACTTGTATCCCACTCGAAAATTCGAATCGCCATGTTTAGCAAGCATTCCCATCAGTTTCCATTACACAACGATTCATTGGGCAAGTACAAAATTTTAACCAATCAGAAAGCTCTTTACAGTGATCATCTGTTAAATAATAAACGGAACAAATACTTATAAGAAAGCTGATTGCGGAATGAGATCGGATAGAGCATTACTAAAAAAAAAATAATAATAAAGTTTCAGAGACGATATCAAAAAAAGGGTCCATATCGAGGAAAATCAGATTCAGGTCAGGAGAAAAGCGAAATTCTGTTTTAAAACGGAAAATAAGAAAACTTGTTTGAGGGCAGTTAAATCCAATTGAAGTTAAAAATACAACAACAACAACAAGAAAATTTTAAAAAGAAATATGACAAGGAAGGATGTGGAAAGAAGTTATTGTGCCCAAAATGAACAATAAAATTAAAGGTATCTTTTAGGAAATATAAATGTTGCTGAAAATCATTCAAATTGTACAAGAAACAAAAAATATATTTTATTGTATCTTATTGATATTTTTTATTGAAATGTCAGTGATATTACAATCACAAAATATCACTATATTTTCAGAATTTTTGACAAACTCTAAGTGAAATTTCAATCACAGATTCTCACTGATATTTTCAAAAATGTTGGCAGAGTCAGTGAAATTTCAATCACAAAATTTGACTAATATTTTCAGAAATTTTGGTACAATCTCCTAAAATACCATAATTTTAGTGAAAAAGGACATTTGAGTGAATGTAAAAAAATTTTCACTGTGATTTTGCTGAAATTTCAGTCACATTTTCACTAGGGTATGATTTTTGTAGAGCATATTTTAACAGGAAGCAAAAAAAATGATTTTTCAGAGTAAACATCAGATCAAGTCCAAAATCCAGCTTGCACCAAATTTTCTAAGTCCAAAGATTCATCTATGCTTGTAGTTCTTTTGATAAAGTTCAAAATTATGCCTAACATTTCTGCTAAAATCAGTCTAAGTCCAAAATCCGTCTTAAAGTAGGAAAATGAACTGGACAGTCAGAACTTTTCCGTCTAACAGTTATCCAAAATTAATATAATTATCATGACATACCAATGTTTAACAATTATAATGATTGTTGCTATTCAGAATATTCAGTCCGGTTGCATCCATGTAGAAATGCTTTGTACTGATTTGTCATACATTTGTTTGTATCCAAGCAGAGTTGAATCTGATTGATTTTTATGGAAATATAAAGTTTTTCTGAGTTTTTGAGCTACAGTAAAGCTTATCATAAGTAAGACCCCAAAAGCATTGCTTTTAATGGAGTTTTGCATTCCAGATCCATATTGTGTATAACTCAGACATTAAGTATCAACATATAATTGGTGGTTTATTAAGTGCATAAGAATTTGTACTACCAGATATTAATATTTTAATCATGTTTACATTTTCTCTACTTTTTGGTCATGTCTTTGCCTGTTTTTAAACATCTGTGGAAATAAATTAATGAAAACTGATATGCATGTGTTTTCTTCAAATTTAAATGAGTATATATTCATCCTTCCACATCAGCTACACTGACATATACATGTACTCTAACTCCCACCAATATTTCTGTTTGAATCAGATAGTTTAGGTTATTAATTCTTCAGAGAGTATTTTCCATGATACTAATTAACACAGAAACCTGCTTTCCATATGGAAAAAAGTGCTTATGGATTAAAGTTGCAACTTTATTCCATATGGAATTTTCACTTGCTGTGAAGTACTTATGGAATTGATATGGAACGAATTGTCTGATTCCATAAGTTTTTTCAGTCCATATCTCTTCCATATGGATTCCTGAAGTATTCCATATGGAATCCATGAGAAGTTTCTGTACAGGAAAGGTCGAGTTTCATGAACTGTTTGGCAATTCAGATACCGAGCCAGATGTTGAAGGATTCTAAGTGATAGAATTTTTATAATCCAGGATTTTAGTATGAGGATTAATTTATTATTTAAATTAAGACTTAACATTTAAGACAAATTTTTTTATTTGTGTTTCAACATATAAATTAATTTTTGTACTTTTATTTTTGTTACGTTTGAGGATAATATTTTTAGTAATGTGATTTGCCTAGATAAATTCGTTTAGAACTCACTTTGTGCATCTTGTGATGTGATCTAAGACTTATGGGTTGGCTTATGTGCCGGTCACAAAATTTTTAATGTTTTTACTTATTCAGTTTGGGGGGTTGGCTTATACGCGAACAGGGTTATATGTGAGTACATATGGTAATTTCTTTTCAAAATCAGAGATTTATCTGAAGCATTTAATGTATGACTTTGTATGAAGGCCTTTTAAATTTATCCGAGGGATGCCAATCTGCATTCATATATGGCATGCTTTTACTTTTAATAATCTTTAAAGAAATGTTTCCTCTTAATCCAGTCAACAGAATTTGACTAAATTTGACAGAAATTATTTGTAGTGACTAATCAAAATTACTTTCTTAACTGGTGTCTCAGATGGATGTTAGGTCAATATTGAATAAAAAGGTCAGTCTCAGGTCAAAATGAGCATTATTTTATCAGTACCATAAATTTGGATTCAGGTATATTCTGTTAGTTTTGCCTTTTTCTCAGAGTGTACATTTGTCTACATCACCAGGTGTTTCCAGCAACTTTTCCAGCTTCTGAACTTTGTCAAACATATGATCATGACATACCGATCTGCATGACTTCTTATCCACCCCAAATCAACCACCCACTCCCCCAAGAGACCAGGGGTGGTTGCAATATAGTGACAGTAATGCCCATCTGTAGTTTATGTGATTTTCACCATATAATTTTTAGTTTGTTGCTGGCTGTTTCTTAAACCTCGCTTACCTTACCCATGGGTAGATACCAAGACTACTGAATTGGTGCGTTGCTAAGATCAAGATCAGGATCAGAAGCTGAAAATGTGAATTTTCTTTTTTGTTTCTGCTAGACAAGTCAGATTTCCTGGATCCATTTTCATCAAAATTCATAGGTAGTCTACACTTGAGCAAAGGTACCTCCATGTTGATTCTTGGCCAAAGTTTTTTATATCAAGGTCATTGTTGCTATATACGTCTTTAGTTTTCACATGATAAGTCCACTTTTGGTAGGTGGGATCAACCTGTCTTCTGATTACAATCAGTTTGTTTCTTGAGTTTTTCCGCTTTCTATCAGTGCACTTTTGGCATAGTATGCTGTTTCTTGTTTTGTATTATCACAGGGTGTTAAATATATGGTTCCACATTAGCACAACAACCATCTAGTTTTGAGCCTATGTACTTCAACATTCAGCCAAAGAGTCAATATTAAATAATGGCTATGCACCCAGATTTGGAAGGCTGGTACCAAATCATAAATTGCTTTTCAGTAGTGTAAGAACTATTCAGTATGTTCTGATGCAATTTGGTATGAATGTCGTCTAAAGACTTAGATATACTGTATCTGGAATTAGCCTTGTTTAGAAGGGTTTAGACACACTGATTGCTATTGTTCTTGGCTTTTGTTTCTGCAAGATAATCTTCAAAATTTGTTGGGTTCCACAAACTTAGGCATGCATCTTTATATTGATACCCACACACCCTGCCTCAAAGTGAAGGTGAAAGCAAGGGAAAATGTGACTTGCATTCTTGACTCGAGCATAACTTTTGAACCACTGAAGATATTTTAATAAAACTTAACCACTTTTTTTTTAATGTTGACTTCACAGTGTCTCATGTTTTTACAGTTGTCCCCCAGCCCTCAGGTTCAAAGGTACAACAAGAGATAATTTAACTCATTGACCTGTTGATTTATCCAGGCTGTCACTTTGTAGCCTGTAGAGTTATTTTGATGAAATCTTACACAGGTCCACACCTTATCATAACATAGTCAAGTCCTTAACATAGAGGTCATCATTAGCAGACAAAAGATCATGAGATGTGCATATCATATTCCATCTATTAAGTATGGATTCACATTAAAATCTTTTAAGGTATGATTTCTGAAAATGAAACCAAAAGTTGAATGTCTTGTTTATTCAACATGTTAGGTTGATTGGCTAAGGATAAAAAAAGTTGTACCTCATTTGACTCCTGTCTGGAAAAGATCGCGATCATTATTTTGCAGGATGTCAGAATTTTTTAAGGAACATCTAATAGTTTGTTCTGTGTTTTAAAGGACTTTTCCACACGATCCCTGGTTATGAGTGAGGAGTCCCCAACAAACAATACTGCCTTGTTAGATGATGAGGGTGATGAAAGGGAGCAGGCGAATGAAGATCTGGTTCCATTTCAGATGCGAAGAACCTGGGAAAGCAGGTTGGGCAGTTAAGATATTATTCCCCACAACTATTGTGGTAGGGGCATACAGTGTTATCATAATCCATGTGTCTATCTTTCCAGGTTTGTAGTTAGGTTTTAAGGCAATATATTGATGCAATAATATTCCGTAAACACATTTAACTTATTATTGGAGTTGAGTGTTAATGGTATCATTTGTATTCTGAGGCTAATAACATTTGATTTCTGTGGTAATAAAGGACAGTTTTCATGTATTTGAAGGTGAGCCAGCAGTAATTTGCAACAGATAAACTATTTTGAATGATAGCTTAATGTTTAGTTCCCATAAGTAAAAATGTTTGCAAGGAGGGCAGCATTTGCAAGATAGGGATAGTACTTCTAAGGTATTACGATGTGGTAAGTATTGTCAAAGAAATGTATTTAACTAGATAAATTGTTTTCTTTTCTTTATTTTTCTTTAGGCTAAAATCTGTTAAAAACCAAAGCATTTTCCTCTATTGAATGTGTTAACTTATCATCCTTGTGACTTAGTGATAATATTCATTACCCCCTGGATACAAAAACCATAAAATGTCTTCCTTTCAAAAACCTTTTTTCAGAATTGGATCAAATTTGACAGAAAGCATCCACGCATGAAGTACTTTCAAAACTGCTGAACAGAATTTGACTTGCGTCCTGGCAGGAAGGTCTTTTAAATTTATTATACAGATGATGCTAATCCAGCACCAAGTATGGCCATGGTTATTAAAAATACAAAATCTTTAAATTCCTTCATCCCAAACACCACTGAACAGAATTTGACCAATTGTACAGAAAGCATCTTTGCATAAAGTTCTTTAAAACTTTTTGAGTTACAAATTATGTTAACCCATTATAAAATATGGCAGCCATCATTAAAAACTACAATTTTTCATTTTCTTGTCCCTTCTAACACTTTGTTGCCTACATCATGCCAAGGAGATGGCGGGCTAAAATCTTTCCCTAGGAAACATGGTGAATGCCAATCTGAGGTGTCTATGACAGGTATTAAAACCCAAACCCTTGAAGTACGACTCAAATGCTCTACCAGCTGAACTAACATGGTTCCCCACTAAAAAATGAATACAAACTTTAAATGTCAATGACGTATTTCCAAAGCACTGAAAAGAATTTGATTGAAAGCCTCATGGCATGAGGAGCATTCAAGGATGTACAAATGATGTTGATCCAATATCAAATATGGCTCTGTTCCTCCCCCCACTTCCATATTACACATGGGTTGATATAACTATTGCCCTATCCATGTGTTTTGTAAACATTTTCATTTTAGATTTCTATTCAAGCCTGTTCAAGGCATTTTTCATAGGGATGAAACAATTCATCGATATATTGATGCATTGATACTTTTGCTGTACCATTACACATATCGATACAAGAGGTGGAGAATCAAAACAAAACTTACTGTCTATAAGTTATTTTAATCTTCAGCAGTCATTTGCCTTGTTATTCTTTAAACTGTGAAGTCATCTGAGACACAGCTGTTGCAGGCACATGCATTCATTTTTGTTAGTAAATGTTTATTGACAATACTCACTTGCCTTGTACAAATTGACACAAAGTGATGTGTTTCATAATCTGCCCCCATCCCTTCACCAATTCCATGCTAATTAGCTTATCCCAATAGCAGGTTCGGCATAAAGGAAACATTCTAGATGTATTCTACATGTATAATGAGGTACTTTACTCATCATTTAATAACCACATTTACACAAAGTTTCATTGTAAATTTGCATCTTGTCTACTTTGGTTGAGTTTGAAAGCTACACTACAAGTGTGTCACACAGTGAAATATGTGACACTTAATTCTCATTGGTGGTTTTGCTTGTTCCAGTCCAGGGTAAACAATAACCACCAATCATAACTTAATGTAGTGTATTCTCTGCATGACAGACAGGAAGTATTGGCAAAGCAGCAGAGAAACTTTACACAAAATTGGTCATAGCTGATTTGTAAACTACTTAAACCGAGATGATTCCAGTGTGCATGATTGCACAAAATTTTTACAAATTTGTGTACTTAACTGGAGTGCAGTAATGCATGAGAACCCCCTGCAAATTAGTTGAATGTCATGCATAAGAAAATGTACCCTGTGCAGTATGTAATTTTTATTTAACCATTCACCCATAAAGTGCTTATCCCAACATAAGTTACACTAGTAGAGTTATTGTTGCACTTGTTGTGACATCTGTCTTTTTTCAGATGGGCAACTGTTCAGACATCTGGGTTCATCAGCTTGTGATAAATGGTTGTTAAATAAATTTGATTGGTACATTGTGCCCTGGATCAAACATTATGATGTAGTTTGAACCTTGTGTGAAGGAAGTTTTGCAAATGCTTGTTTAAAATATGGGCTATCTAGAAAACCCCAAATTACTGATTCCTAGCTTGGTTCATCTTCAGATGACAATTTTGTTTAACAAAATGAGGACATCAGTTTTTAAAGTTATGAAGTGAATCAGATTATTGGTGCTGGGAAAGTGTTAATGGAGATACCAGTGAGTGATTTTAAGCCCAAACATGGTATTAAATGCAAATTCAATGTACATGCAGTAGTGACAAAAATAACCAGCATATGGGCCAATGCCTCTGTTTTTTAAGCATTCGTACAGTGCACAACAATGGCCATGGTGACTGAAGTGAGTTCTGCATCTGATCTAATGGATCAGCCTTAACTGGCTTAAAACAGTGGTTCCCAATCTGGGGCTGAGGACCTATGGGGGATGTGTGGTTATTTCAGTAGGTCCCTGAATTCACATAGTTTTCCATTGAGTCTTGCTCCTCAAGCCAATGTCATTAGCATGTGGGGGTCTGCAAAAGCTGTGGAAGTTAAGGAGTCCTCATACTCAAATAGGTTGGGAACCACTGGCCTAAAACATTGAATTCAGCTTGAAAGTATTTTTGTTATCTTGTCATGGATGAGGATGGCATATAAACAGATGCAAAGTGTATCTGTCTGTAATCTGCATTCTGGAAATACAATCAGTATACCAACATGCATAAAATGGCACACTTAAAACTGACAGACCTTCTGAAGATGGAAAGACCATCAAGTTCATATGTGTATTGATAATGTATTATATCAAAGACAGTGTGTCATTTAATGTATCGATATGCGGCACAGGTGTATCATTTCATCCATAGTATTTCATCTGTGCTTAGTATGCCTGTCAGACAAGTTGGATTGAGGTTCCTTTATATGTTTTGAATTTGTTTAATTGATAAGACCAGAAGAGCTTTTGTGATGACCTCTTGTTCATTGACCTTCCATCAGCACAAGTTTGTTATCATCACTCCTAAACTACGGGGAGGATTGCCATTAAGCTTAAGAGACACATTTATTCCAAGGCTGAGATTGTCCTAAATGAAACTGTTGCCCCTTTGACATCAAATATGACTACCACATTGGTTATCTTGAAAATCTTGTTATTTAAACAAATGTTGATATTGACCTAAACACTTCTTATGATGTCTAGTTGGTCCTAAATGAAAATAGTGCCAGGCTGACTTTCATTTACATGGATGCCATGGTTGCAGTCTTGAAAATCTTGTTAGTGTTGTTGCTTCACTTGAACAGATGGATATATCAACACGAAATTTTCAATAAAAGACCTCTTACAATATGTTCAGTCTGCCAATATGATTAACATATCAGCCATCTAGAAAATCTTGAAGGAGTTTTCACAAAAGACTTTTTATATGTCTGCCATAAGGTGAAGCTTATCATGATATGATGTTGTCAGTCCCTCTGTCTGGTACCAATTTCGTTTCCACACAATAACTTCAGTTGTCCACCATCTGCAGTTACCAAACATTGAATTGGAGATGGCATGCACCTGGGGTATAGAAGAATCCTAAGGATTTCTGGGTCAGGCTCAAAGGTCAAGGTTATTGCCTAAAGTGCTACATCACAGACTGTGGCAGTATGTACATGTAACTGGTTCTAAATGAAAATAGTGCAGATCTCACCACCAGCATACCTGCACTTTTTTGTCAGGGATAAACCAGACAGAATTGACCTTGGGGTCATATCAAAGGTTATTGCTTGCAGTTTTATACTCCAGTGAGCTTGTGAATACAGTGACTTGATACATATGCAAATTAATTTTGAGCAAGCTTTGCATTTGGTTGCTTGCGATGATCAAGTTGATAGTCATCACTCTGACATTAATTTTAAGGTTGAAGGTCTTGACTCAGGATTTAACTGTACTGGTTTATGAGCATGACATCACAAACAAGTGTTAATGGATTTTATCAAATCCAGTTTTGTAGATATATCTGAAGAATACCTTGAATAATGTGAGCTCAATAATTTGTTGTTGTTTTTTTATAGAAATTTCTAGCTTTAACCAAACTTAGCATCTGGGTGCATCTAGACATTGTTGTTCTATTTATGATATCAGGTTCAGGGTCAGTGTTTTTCTATTTATGATATCAGGTTCAAGGTCAAAGGTGATGACAAAGAATTTTATGTTGTCCATACAGGTATCTTGTGAACATGTTAACTCGAAACATTTCAGACAATTTTTTGTTACAAAACTTGGTATCCTGGAGTTCCTTAGGAATATCAGAGATGTTTCAGTACTCATTAGTTAAAAATAATAAAGGGCAGAAGACACAAATATTATATCAGTTGAGTGTGCTGGGCAATGACAACTTTGTATCTTTAGTGGGAAAGTGTGTTATCTCTAGATGACTATTGTTAAAACTATAAAAACAAATACATTTAAACTTTTCTCAAGTAACTGCTCAACAAAATGTAACCTTATTAGAAAGCATCTTGACATAAAGGCCTTCAATGTTGAATAAATAATGCTGATGTAATTACCAATATGGATGAAGATAGAAAAATTGAATAAAGCTTGCAAGAATTATTTTCATAATACATGTGTTCAACAGCAGTTGAAAATATTTCTGTTGAATGAGTCAAACTGATCCATATTTTTGGGCAGTAGCACTTGCACTTGCATTTTACAGTGAGGCACATGTCAGCCAGGTGAGTGATCTCAGGCCACTTGGGCCTCATGTCATGTATAGTGTTTCCTCCACAAATTAGCCTAAAGTTACTTTACATCATTTAGAAGCTTATTCACCATATATAAATATGATAAACTGTGGTAATGTCATAATCCAGATAGGAAGGATACTTAACACCATAGCACATAAAGTGTTGCATGTGTTGAATGCACTTAATGGATTAATTTTTAGGGCATGTTTTTATGTTTGGTGGAAGCAGATTCAAGAAATGCAGTTTGTTGCTTGTGAGGCAACAGTTTTCACGATTTCAAATTTAGTCGTGCTGACAATGTCCCAGTTAAAATCTGAAAACAGTAAGATGATCATTGTCAAAAATGGGAATAGAGCTCATGAAATATTTATAAAAGGGCACTTAATTTTGCATCACTATAGGAGACACAATACAAATCCAGGGGTCGTGCTACCAGGTGAAGTGGGCAACTAAGTCACCTAAAAAATGTAAACTTTGCCTTCTTCTGTTAGGAAAGCGAAAATGACTTTGCCCTGTGATTTTTTTAGAGGTACATTGACTAATCATACCCTTTGAGGTGCCCCCTCGCCTTAGGCTTGTCTGTTTTAGTATTGTGTTGTAGCGAAAGGTATTCTTCAAGCCATCAGTAGCTAGGCCTAGTTTTGATATCAGTTACGCTGACAAACAAACTCTTACACATTCACAGGCATGTGTTTTGATAGCTGATTGACCATTAACCATTTCCCAAATTGGCAACTAGGCCCCTATCACTACCCGATTTACGCATGTTATTCTTCAATGATAAAAACATACAAACTTGTGTTTCGAAACTTTAACAATAGTATGTAAATAGCAATTTGTGTTTTAAGAATAAAATCGGAGCTGGATACTTTAACTGCCTCTTGTACACTATTTCATCATAAAATTAGTTTGAAACTGTAAGTGTACCAGTAATGGGGAAAAAATGGCAGACATCGCTAAGTCTGGGAAATGCCAGTTTATTAGATTGTCTGTTTTTTTAAATCATTGAGCAAATATATACAGAAAAATATACAATTCAAAGAAGGTAAAGCCTAGGTATTATGTTATTTAAGCTTTAAAATGCAATTATATAGGTCAGAAATGTATGAGACAATGCAATGTTATGGAATTTGTGAGAAGCGTTGTAAGGTCAAAGTTGTTTTCTGACTTGACTCTTATTTGTGAAAATACAGAAAAAATCTGCGCAGCAGATAATATTTAATCAGTGACTAAAATTAATAAAAGTACGTAGACAAATAAATAAACCATAAATTTGCAATCCTATTATGGACTGTTGTAATGAAGCCATATAAAGTGATTGATTACATTACAAAAACCCCTCCTTCTAAAAATAGATGCACTCACATCTGTGTTAATTCAGTTCGAAAGAAGGATTTAGTTCATATACCAACTATAAATGAGCCATGTCTGTAATTTTATGCATTTTAGTGTGTTATGTATGAATAGTTACGGCAGTGTTTTATCCGCAAGAAAGAATGAGGACACTTGTGCATTTGCCCTCATGTACATGGTACAGGGGTTTTGTCAAATGTGTTTAGAAATCTTTGACAGTGCCATTATTGTGAACTTTTAAAAAGTATATAAAAAGAATAAATACAAAAATTTTTTAAAAAATTGATTAAGGGTAGTTGATTAAGCATTTTTGCCAACTTGCAATTACAGTAACGTAATCTAGTTACTCAGTTAAATTTTGTTACAATGCAGTTTTTGTTATTCTCTTTTAGAGTCATATGGCCAAAATAACTAAGAAAATTTTTTACTAGAAAATAAAGTATTGCTTAAATCCAATGTTAAATGCAAATATGAATACTGGGAAATAGCGGGCATAATTGAAATAAGAGAACACACATTATATATATATATATATTTTGCATTTCTTGCTTTGCATCCACTTCTCCCTGTTGAGCTCTCACTTCTTCCTGTTCTGTCCAAAAGGAGAATTCACATCTCCCTAAAATTCAAGTCTAGCTTGATCCCTGCAAAACCAATTATAAAATGTTTTGAATTGAAAATATATTTTATAGCTGTATTTATCTAAGTTTACAAAATATAATTGTAAAATATTTCTGCCACTGAATATAAGAGTGCAACTATTTTCAAAATAGTGTTATGAATTAGTAATGGCTTACACTCTCCAGACTTAGAATAATCTCCAGAATTATAACAGTTCGGATATGAATGCTTTTATATGCTAAGACATATGCAAATATCCATTCCAATTTTGATTTTGATCGAATGGTCTATTGAGATTTTTCAGGATCAACTCTCTTTGTTATTTGTATGAAAACAGTTGTATTGCCTAACTTGCCTACAACTACAGGGTTTCAAACCATAAATCTTTACCACAAAAACATATTACATATTTTCAAATGGCATATCTAACTGAATGTAGTACATATTTCAAATGGCATATTTAACTGAATGTAGTACATATTTCAAATGACATATCTAACTAAATGTAGTACATATTTCAAATGGCATATCTAACCGAATGTAGTACATATTTCAAATGGCATATCTAACTGAATGTAGTACATATTTCAAATGGCATATCTAACTGAATGTAGTACATATTTCAAATGGCATATCTAACTGAATGTAGTACATATTTCAAATGGCATATCTAGCTGAATGTAGTACATATTTCAAATGGCATATCTAGCTGAATGTAGTACATATTTCAAATGGCATAATGTAGTACATATTTCAAATGGCATATCTAACTGAATGTAGTACATTTAGTTTATTCCGGCTTTTAGTAAATTTAGCTGTTCTCTAGCAATTGTTTTAAGGAAATTTTAATTTAGAGTGCCATATTAGCACATGCTAAAAGTCAGTTACTGATGATGCACCATAAGTAACTCAGTCATTATGCAGATTCTAAATGGACATTACATTGTACCAAAATAAAAAGCATGCCTTTAATTGTACATGGCACAAGCTGCGTTAGAAGTAGGAGCAAGGCATTTAGAGTGAAGGGTGGGGTGCTGCACTACTTAGATGGGATTTTGATTTGGGTGCTTATTTTGCACCAGTTTTCAAACTTTGGGTGCACAAGCAATCTTGGATGAGTTTTTGAGGTGCACATGCCAACAGTACATATGCACCCATGCTTTCTCAATTGTGTATTATATGATGAGAGCAAACTGTTGTAATACATTCTTATTTTCAGAAAATTTAGGTTTTGTGATATAATAGAAAATACGGTTATGTAAATGAAGATTTTGGTTGCATAAGAAGGAAATAGCTGGCATTAATTGAAATTGCTTTCATTCTTTTAAGTTGGAACAGAATACAAAAATCATTATGATGCTTAACTGCTCTTTTTATATATCTTCAGCGACTGATTATGATGCTTGCTCCCTTTTCCAGTCCTCATCCTTACCTTTTCTTCAATCCTGATGGCCAGACCTTGACTTTTGTTGGCTTTAACATTGAACAACGTACTGGCAACCTTGTGGATCTTCAGACTGGGAGTGTTCTTGAGAAAGCGATCATGGCTAGGAATCTCTACAAGGGTCTGATTAGAAATCGTGCTCCCATCAAGGAAAACTTCGATTCTTTATCCAGGTTTTGTTATCTTTTGAATTAACTTTATTTATATACTTCACTGTGTATAACATGAACCAGACTGAACAGTATCAACCCAGATCTACTGTGGTATACAGAACTGACATAATAGGGCTTGTGCTGTTCGTTTTGCATATAATGGCATGTAAACAGCATGGCCCCTGATCTGCCCATACATTAATATGACAGCAGATCTGGGTGTATGTTGTCTGCAGTTTATGCACATGCAAATGATGGTATTTACTCCATGTCAGTAGACTGTATGATGATGTACCACTTGAGAAAATATTGAGGGAATGCTGTTTATATATAAGAATTTAACCATGTTATAAGGTTTATATATGTGTTATCTTTATCATTTATTTGATGTACATTTTAATATGATTTTAACATCTTTATATTTCAAATTTTAATGTGTACTTCATGTTTACATTTATCTTGAAGGGTTAATCTTCATAAATTTGTATTGTCTAACACCTATGTATCTAATTATGACTTGTCAGTGGAAGGGCTCTCAGAATAGCATTGATGTTATTACAGTAAAACCTGTTATGAGAGACCGCCCCTTCTGCCAACAAAAAGCGGTCTCTCAAGACAGGTGGTCTTCATAGCAGGTTTGTACAAAAATATGTTTCCAAGGTCCAGTTTCAGAACAATTTCAAGAAAAATAACCACAATCACTGTACATATATTCTATTCTTTATTAGTAGTTGTTTCTAAAATATTGTATGCATTCATCTAAAAACAAAATTATATTGTAATAAAGATATACTTCTATCATTAAACATGAAATCACATTTACATTTGAAGATCACATATTTTAGCATATGAAATTGTTTCTGAATTACTCGTTTTCCTTTATAACAACCTAAATTTGTTTTACCAACGTTTAAACTGCTTTTTTGCTAGTGGTCTGCACTTTTTCACTTCTTTCAGTTACAATAATTATTTTCTTCAGCATTAAAATTTGTCACTTTTTAGTTGGAGGTTCGTCCATTGTTATTAAAATTCTAGGTGTTAAAATTATTAGTGCTCAGTTGTAATATCAAACATAAAGACGGTGGCTATGGGAAAATATGAAAAATCTATACATGTGCATTGCATATCTAACAATTAATATAAACAAACATCACAAGTCTTGAGCACTATCAATCGAATCCCGCAAATGATTCTCTCTTGCTGGTTTAATAGACAATGACCTTATTCACCCCCGGCAATACCGATTAACTTGAGACAAACAATATACGTGGCCACTTTGTCAACTTTGGCACTTCAACGGCATTTCATGACATGTACATTAGCCTGGTTTACGGACTGTAGCATCTATCACCGGTAGCAACAATCTTTTTTTTAATATTCCTTTTATGTTTGTTTTTGATCAGAACAATCTATGCTAATCAAGTGGTCGTTGTAATAATTGATTACATAAAGGTCACTGGTGTCTGTCTGTTCTCGCGATACAGTCGTCATAGGAATGTCAGGTCCTACAACGGCCAGGAAGCAAGTTAATTGCTGGAATAATTAGTCTGGTTCCCTGCTCTGTATGCTTTCTGCGTTCCTCACCCCTATACGAATAACGGAGAACAACACAGGGAGCATACGAAGCAGGGAACCAGGCTAGGAAATAATCTACATATACTTTAGTCTGGTTTATGACAGAAACTGTATATCAATATAAGCCTAGCTAAATAAATTCAGAGATCGGTAGCCAGCCTATTTTTTATTTTTATTTTTTTATATATTTAGAACGGTATGAGTGGTCGTTCTTACAGGGATTAAATAAAAGTTGGTGGAGTTTATCCTCATTTTTTTGTGATGCGGTCGTTCATAGCAGTGTCGAAATGCATATTTTGCCAAGAAATAGCGGTCACTGGTCGTGTTCAGCAGGTGGTCGCTCATAGCAGAGCGTTTATATAATAAAATCGATCCATGCATTACGATTGTGGTCATACATGACAGGTGGTCGCTCATAGCAGAGGTCGCTCATGACAGGTTCTACTGTACCTGGAATCATATTTCAGATTTAGAGATTGAAAATTCACTATCACAGCTAGAAATGATGAGAGAATATGTTTGGGGTGACCTGAATTTTTTCAGTGACTTGCCTGATCAGGCAAGTGCTGATTTAGGGGTGACCAGTATTTCTCTTTAGTGAAAAGAATGTTCTGTTCATAATATAGCCATATTTTCTACTGCAAGTTTGTTTTCCATTTGTATTAATTTGCAGATTAAGCTCATACATTAGGCATTTTGCTCTCTCTCTCTCTCTCTCTCTCTCTCTCTCTCTTCGGTACCATAAAAGGGAAAGCAGACTGGTGTCAGTTTGTTTTTGTTAGCACCCACAACTTGTGTTAGAAGGTCATAGACTGAGTTTCAGAAGATAACCTTTCACACAATTGAATATTGGTTGTTACCATTGTTATCTTTTATATTTCTGTTTGATTGAGAAACAGTTTATTCTGGGCGAGCAAAAATATTTACTTCTTGCCTGACTGCACAAGTGGAGTTATTGAGAATATTCAGCACTTAACCTTGTAGGTCACTGTGTGTGAAATGTTCTTACAACCTTGACTGAAATGTAGACACTATTTAGCAGCTTTGACCCAAAAATATCTTAGAAAATACAGCTTTGAATTTAAAGAAAATTTTAACTTAGCATATTTCTAGTTCATGTGATAAGTCCATAAAATTTCTTGTATTTTAATGCAGTGCAAAAAATGTTCTTTCAGTAAATCAGCATGCATGGGGTTTATTGCAAATTTCTGAAAGGTCCTTTGTATAAGAAATTGTAACAACTTTAAGTGAATGCTTAAGTGGCTTATATATGGGAAATAGAGCAAACTATAGTACCATTATAACAACACCTATCCTAGAAAAACAACTGGTCCTTTTATATTCTGACAATGCAGATTAAATCTTGGACATTCCAGGTTTTAGGCAAGTGTCTTAAACACTGTGCTTTCCAGATAATAAGCTCACTGTGAAAAGCACTTTGACGCCTAGTGATTATATATAAAAAATAAGGAATTACAGGCTCATATTATGATAAACTTTAGTTGGGAAATGTCTGACTAGGTTGTCATGAAGCTGCTTGAAAAAGACAAACCATTACTATTAAATATAAAAATAAAAAAAAATGACTTCTCAAAAACTGCTGAAAAGAATTTAATCAAATTTATGACGTAAAGCATCCTTGCATGAAAGCCTTTCATTTTTAAGATGATTCAGTCGGCCAACACTGATACTAAAAATTGAGAAAGTGTTAAGCAGCAACTTTTTGAAATCTGTTGTTTAGAAATTGACCCAAAATTAAATATGATGGATAATGCCATGTAGTCTTTTTTGTTTTGGATAAATTGTTATTAAAGATATTAAATTTTTTAAAAAGTCTTAAACTACATCTAAAACAAGTACCAGAAGTTGACCAAGTTTCACAGAAGGCATCGAAACCTTTAAAATTGACACAAATGATGCCTATATGACTGCCATTACTAAATATGTAAGAACATTTATATATCAGAGAGCATAATAATGAGCTGTGTTTCTTGGCTAACTGCTCTTGCATTTGGATTCTAGGTTGATGTCAGCCATGTGTTGGGATTCTGGCTTAATTGGGTCTCATTTTCATCTCCAATTCTCTTTCTACTTTGTCCACTAGCTATTCTGTATCACTTTAAATGTATTTATTACCTTGAGACTTGCACATTTATAAAATTTCACATGTATGAAATTTTTTATTTGATAACTATGTTAGTCGTAGTCTACAATTTTATAAAATTTTATTACAGATTTGACAAGATCTCAAGACTTTGTAAGGTAATGGGAAATGAATCCCCCTATGATCCAGATGAGACCTATGAATTAACAACAGATAATGTGAAGAAGATTCTGGCAATCTACATGAGGTTCAGGTAAATTTTGAACTTCAGTTCCAAGTTTACAGGGTTTTTTTAAGGTTCAGGTAGGGTTTGAATTAATTCAAGCTCTATTTAAAGGTTTTCATAATCGCTGTTAAGTAACCAGGTAGAACATAGACAGATTTTGAAATGTTTTGATGTTATTTCTTGTTCTAGAATTATAGTTGTAGGGGGTGTCTCAAAATGTATTATAGTTGTAGTGGAGGTCTCAAAATGTATTCAGCTTATTGTATTCTAATTTAGTTATCACTGCAACATTGGTGCCTACTATTTGAAATTGATAAAATTCTTTTTAATATGAGTACTCCCAAATGTAAACATTTTCTAGCCATTTCCACAAAAAGTGAAAAAACAAATCTACCAAGTGAGCTAATTTAATGTTTCTACTTAAGAGGGTCATTGTTTAGGATTTTTTTTATAGAGTACATTACGCATTGCATCATTTCATTCTATCAATAATGAGTCAAAAAATATCTTTAAATTTTATTAATAAACCTTTGGAAATGGATGGTCAGTAACAGAATATTTTACAAGTAGCATTATAATTTGAAGAAAAATTGTTTCAGGTTTTTAAAGCACTTCTTAGTTCATCGTCATTGTATGTCCTACAAATGAATGTACCTGATTATGCACCAGTTGCAGACAAATAAAACTAGGTCAGTGAAAATGATAATATTTTCATTTTGAAATTTACAGAACATAAAATACATAATGAATTCATGTTCATTTCATTTGATCTTATATTTTAAAGTACCGAAATTTGAACTTAAAAGTGATTTATTGATAACTTATTTCATACATGATGCCTTAGAATGAAATTGGCTTGTTTGCCCTAACCACCATTTAGACAAGCTGGAACTTTGGACATGTGTTTCTCTATTTGGCACTTTCTACACTCGAAGTTAACACCTTGGAATTATTGCTAGTAACCAGATGTAACACTTGAGTGAAAACAGATGACTTTTAACTATCCTTTTCTAGTGAAAATGTGATTAAAGTTTCAGTGAAAGTTCACTAGTATTTCAGTGAAATTTCATGAAATTTCACCGAAATTTTGCTTAAAATATTTGTGTGATTTCACTGAAATTTTGGGTGAGTTTTCACAAAATATTTTGACTGAAATTTTGGCAAGATTTCACTAAAAGTGTGACCAAAACTTTCACTGAAATATTGGTGAGATTTCTCTAATTTTTCACTGAAATTTTGACCAAATCTTTGACTGAGATTCTGGTGAGATTTCACTAAAATATCAGATATTTTGTTGAGATTTCACCAAAATTTTTACCAAAGCTTTCACTGAACTTTGGTGAGATTTCACTAAAATTTCACTAAAATTTTGGTGGCATTTCAATAACATTTTTGCTAGAACTGTCACTGAAATTTCATTGAATTGCCTGATAGTTTTACCTAAATTTTAGTAATTTTTCAGACTTTTTTAAAAGGTTTCAGATGAAATAATGGATACAAATTATACAGCTCTTTATTTACCACAGTAATATTCAGTATATAAAAGAAACAATATTATACAGCTGTTATGACATACATCAGATACGGAAGTTGTACAAAAAGTTTTGTGCTAAAAAAACTCCCAAACAATATAAAGTTTGAAATTCCTGAAATTTGTCCTGAATTTGTGTGGAAATAATAAAAAAATGGATGCTTGTAAAGCTACAGGTCTTGATATGATTGGATCAAAGCTACTCAAGGTAGCTGCACCTGCAATTGTTGAGAGTACAGCTTTCATTTGCTATGAAAGTATTAGGGCTAATAAATTTCCATAGACATGGGAAACTGCCAAGGTTACACCATTGCATAAGTCTGGAACAAAAGATGATGTAAATAACTACAGATCTATTTCTATTTTTCCTTGTCTTTCCAGATTACTAGAAAAACGTGTTCATGATTCTTTTCTCAAGTATTAGAACATTTATGATCAGAATCACTCCTGTGAAACTACATTTATATCTTTGATTGATAAATGGCTAAAAGCATTAGATAAAGGAGAGAAAGTAGACACCATTATAGTTGATTTTTGTAAAGATTTTGATCTTGTACAAAATGAAGTTTTGCTTGAAAAACTAAAAATCTATCAATGCAGTGAAAACTCCCTAAACTGGTTTACATCTTACTTAATTGATAGAGTGCAAAAAGTATCTTTAAATGGTCAACTTTCTGAAAGTAAAAATATTAATTGTGGAGTACCACAGGGCTCTATCATTGGACCTCTGTTATTCATTCTATTTATCAGTGACTTACCTCTTAAGATTGGAACTTCAGTATCTTCCACTGACCTCCATACGGATGATACTACACTGTCTGAGATGGGTAAAACCAAAACGGTACTTGAAAATAACTTACAAGATGCTCTAAACAGACTTAAAGTATGGTACAAGGAAAACAGTATGATCATAACTACAGAAAAAATGAAAGCCCTACTAGTTACAAAGCAACAAAAATGAGCAAGATAGACAGCAAGAAACAATGTGACAATGTGAGCCTTAATATGACCTCTCATGATAAAATTCTTGCATTCATAGATAACAATCTTACTTGGTTTGTTCACATTAAACATGTTTCAAGAAAGGTTAATTCTTATCTTTGGCTACTGAGGAAAATCAAAACATACATTCTTCTTCAGTTTAGGGTCATCTTTTATAAAAGTTATTGTCAGCCATATCTGGACTATTGTAATGCAATTTGGGGTAATACCTCTAATTCAAATATAACAAACCATTTAAGACTCCAAAGGAGGGTTTGCCATTTAGTTCTAGATCAATGTATAGACAATTTCCAGGATGCAATGAATAATATAAAGATTTTATCAATACATTAAAGAATATTTCTTAGAAAGGCCAAATTTATGTACAGTGTCCAGCAAAAACATTCCTGCCTACCTAAGAAATATCTTTCAACAAAGAGATGCTGATGGTACTCAAGATTTAAGGTCTGTATGAGGTAAAAAGTACATTATACCAAGGCCAAAGAAGGAATTATTTTTAAAAAATGTTATTAATATACTGGTCCACTGGTAAGGAACAACATTCCCATTGACATAAGACCTGCTCCTTGCATTTCTTATTTTCATAATCGATGTTTCAAATGGATGAAATCTTAAGACAATTGAACAGTTCTAGCAATATAAATACTGCCTGCTTTTCTGTACTTTTACATCATTTTCACAGTTGAATTTTTCAATACAGGATATTTTATATAAATGTTTATACATTCACAGATGCCTGTGCATATGTTCCAGGTTTGATACTTTGATTTTTAGAATCACTTAATTATTTAGTGTCAAGCCATATTTTTCACTTTGTATTGCATATACTGTATACACCAGTATTGTACAAAACAGCTGGAAGGCCTTAAGATTGATTAGTTCTCCAACTAATTATGTTACCTTCTGTAAATAAAGGAAAATCCGATTCAGATTAGGAGGAAAGCAGAATTTTGCGTTAAAACAGAAAACAATCTTGTTGTCTGAGGGCAGTTACATCCAATTATAAAAAAGAAAACATAAGAATACAAAATGTGGAAAGAAGTTATTGTTCTAAATATGAACAATAAAATTAGAGCTATCAGAAATGGTAAATATACATTTTGCCAAAAGTCATGTGGAATGTACAAGAAGTAAACAATAAATTGTATTAAAATGAAGTAAAGGTTATTTTTTTGGTGAAATACTGTTGCTCATTAATATTGTTTCAATTAAATTTCAGTGACATCTCAATCACAAAATCACAGTAATAATTATTCAGAAGAAAAATATCATCAGAAAAATATGAAGTCACATAACCATAATTAAATTGATACAATCATGATGCAGGAATTCCTGAAAATTATTTGAATTTTAATCAGGTGCAAAAAATATATGGCATTTAAAACTTTCAATGCATTAACTTTTTCAGACTTAAAAAGATTGTGTATTGTCAAAATTTTCATGAAAAATTAATTCAACAAAATCTGTGTATTACAATGAATATAAATCATTAAAAAATGTTGAGAAATATCTATGTAGAGTTTTTCTTGTATATTCCTCCAGACTTGATAATTAGATGTTTGAGCAGTAAATGTAATATTGAGGAAGGAATATATGAAAGTGACATTGGTTTAGAGAGTTTTCGTAACTTTTGTTCTAGAAATAATTTGCTAGCAGTTCATGACAATGCATTTTTAAAAATGTACCAAGATATTAGAGAAAAAATATTATGATAAACCTTTAATAGTCTGTATGTCCATCTTTAGAAAATTCTGTTGCTTGATTTTGTTTAAGTCCACAGCTTATGAACAATTTATTAGCAAGATACAAACCTGTTCTTAATGTCTGACAGATGTACTATGCCAGTAAGAAGTCTGTTGTGGTCAATATATAGTAACCTTTATGAGCATTACAGGATGGTGGCCTAAATTACTGAAATAGTATAAATTTACTTTGATTTCTACTTGTAAGGAGATGATGATGTACAACAGATGACTTTCCATTAAGCTGTAAGGTAATTTTGCCCTGGGAAGATTGTCTTTGGTTAACTGTAGATTTAAACTTAGCCATCATCTGGCCATGTTACAACATTTGTAAGGTTTGCAACACATCCATTTTATTCATAAACTGCCCTATACAATGAACATGAAGAGAAAGCTGATGCATAAATGAAAACCACAAAGAATAACAGTCAATAACTTGTTTTTCGTTCTTTAAGAACAGTGAAATCTGAGAAACTGAAACCACTAAAGCTTCTGCCCCTGAAAGTTTAAGCTTGTCAAATTTACTTAATACAGTCTCTCCAGATTTTGAAACTGGCTGAAAAGTGTTCTTAAATTAGTATGAATATGCTACAATGGTAAACAGCCCCCTGACCAGCAGCCATCCAATTTTTATGGCCAGAATCCTTGGCACCAATGAATTTGTATTCAAAAGGACCCCTCTAACGTGACCAGCAGCCAGCATATTAGTGCAGAAATGTAAAATTTACCACTCACAAGTGGCCACATTTTATTTTGATGTGTCCAGAACCAACATTTAATTCATACAGTGAGGTAAGTAATCTGATTATCTACACCGATGTCAGTTTCTGGTGCCAGGTTTTTGTTACTGAAAGAAGTGATGGCTAAAGTACACATACTACCAAGGTTAATATATCATTAATGCTGACATTTACAGGAAATGAGGACAACAATGTTGTGATAGAGTTTTGGGTTTTACATCCTTTTAGAGTTCTTCTCTTTGATGATTATGGCCAGACATAACATATTCAGCATACGTTAATATAGATTTTGTGGATTAGCACACAGAGAGAAATTAACCGTGAACAAAACAGGGTATCAGACAAAGACCTAAAAATCAGTACAAGTCAGTTCCTTTATAAGCAAGGCATTTTGTCTTGTCTACAAAAGTTTCATCTGCATAATTAAATTGTAAGTACTGTACAATTAGCAACATAGGAATAAATAGTTACAAAACTTTAATGTGTCACATAAACTGAAAATTAATTCTTTGAAAAGAAAAAGTACAAGTTATTTTGACTTAATGACAATCAAAGGAATTCAAGAGTTCTTGTTGAAATATTGTATGTTAGGAAGACTCAAATAAACATCATAACAAATAAAGGAGAATATTCTGCAGCATTGGGAAAATGGAGCTAATGGAACGAAATTTATTTTAAATGCAAAGCAATACATGTACTAATCTTAAATGACATTTTTAAATTGTTTTGCAAATGTGCATGCCAACAATACCCCACTCGCATTTCACGCTTAAAAATAAGAACTGTTAATTTATGAAACTTTGAAACAAGTCCGTTCTTAAGACAAGAACCTTTAATAATTAATGCTACTTTTATGTGAAGATATTTAATGCTTTGAGGTTATATGTAGCTTTCTTCCTACATACACATACATACACATACTTCTCACAAATATAGCCCCCTTCGGGAAAGGACATCCATCTTATATGACCACTTTTCCAGTGCAGAAGGGGTGGCCATATAAGAGGAGCACCACTCTGTTTTAAAGAAAGCTGGGTGTAAAGAGGGTTATAAAGACTGTTCTGAGTGTTTCAGTCTAATTACAACTTTTTATTCTGTTATAACCTTCATACATTTGTTTTTATGCCATGCCACATCCATAGCAGAGATGAATAGTTTTACCTGTGTCCATCTGTAATGTTGTCTAACATTCTCTCCTGCCATGTCCATCGCAAATTTTGGTTCCACTCGGTAACTTTTGAAGGATTTTATAGAATGAAATAAAATTTTACTTGTGGTTTTACATTAGAAAGGCCTAATTGAGGTTGAGTTTTCATCATTTTCTAGCAAAGTATTATTAGAGTTAAGGCTTCAGTTTTCCTTCCAGTTTTGTTTGTGCTCAAGAACTGTTGATGGACTTCATTATTTGAAATAAAATTTAGTATGAGACTTTACATGAAGAATATTTAAATCTAGTTTGATTTTCATATTCTTTGGCAAAAGTGTACGTATTTAAGCCCCTGGGTTTGACTTAAAACTTTACCCTTAAGTATCCACTCAGTAACTTTTGAAAGACCAATTAATTGAAATCAAATTTAATATGGTGCTTTATATATATACAACTCCTAGGTCAAGTTTTTTTTGAATGTTTGGTTTTTTTTGCCTGTGTTATGGATCTATGGCCCTGTCTGACTTAGATCTTTTGCCTTTTCATTGCATATTATTAGCTGGGGTAACAGTTGCATTTGGATACATTTCTATAGTACAAGTCACATGGGTTATGTATGCGCATTTACTCATTTTAAATTAAATATAAATTGTTCTTTGAAAATTTACACTAATTTTCTTTAATCAAAGTCTATTCAGTCCTGATTATTGAATGCTCTGCACCTTAACTGTCACCAGGAAACTGTCAGATGAAAATTATACATTGCTTTGGACTTTTACAGTGGTGGCCATGTACTAAACTTTAGTCTAAATAAGAGCGCATCGAGTGGAATCATCACAATAGAGGGTAGTACAAAATTTGTTTTCAGTAATGCGTAGCTGTGACATCACATCATGTGACATTCAATCCGGATTGAACTGGATCAATCCTTTGGGTTAATTTCATCCAAAAATGTCTGCATACTTTAACATTGATTTTGCCATGAGAACCTCTTGGGGTGTCTAAATAATGACCTTCCAAAGGAATATGGATGTATACGAATCCAAATGAAGTGAATTCTTCCCACTTAAATGTATGTAGAATCAAATTCTAAAAAATTACACCCATTACTGAAATGGTCGGCATTGAATGCCTACATGACCCATGTGACTTGCACTATAGTATGGATCAAGCATCAGTCAAGAGCTGCAGTTGCAGACCATACCTTATAAGCATCACATCAGATAATAGTTTGGAAAATAGCTTTCTGTACCCAGCAACATCTGAAAGCAAATTATCTGTTCATCTTTTCTATGATAATTATAATTTTGCTTGTATTCAACATGTCAGGTGTGACATTCCAGTGATTATCATGGGAGAGACAGGGTGTGGTAAAACCAGACTGGTCAGGTTTCTTTGTGCACTCCAGACTCCAGCTGGAACTGATGTGAAGAATATGATTCTCATGAAGGTGAGCACAGCATTTCAATGAAATGTGTCATGATGGACATTATGTTGTCTTGTATCTGTATGTACTACACACTCTTCCTGGAACTGATGTGAAGAATATGATACTAATGAAGGTAAGTAAGCTTTCTAATTAAGTGTGAAATGTGTCATGGGAGAGACAGACTGATCAAGTTTCTGTGTGTACAACAGATCCCATCTGGAATTGATGTGAAGCATATGATAATTATAAAAGTAAATGTGACATGATGGACATAGTTTGGTCAAGTTTCTTCATGCACTGCAGACTCCACCTAAAACTAATGCTAAGAATATAACAGTCCTCCCAAGCCTTACAATTTTGCTATAAATCTTATGGAGGTGACCCTTAAAATACGGACTTCTGGAATTAAAGCATAGGTTACAGAAATACAACTGTTTGAAGCAAAATCTGGATACTGCCTGTCCATGTTTGATTTGGATCCAGGTATTATATTAGATTAAGCGGAATTAGTCAGGGAACCAGACTGACTTTACCAGAGTACCTCAGATGGCTTAGGCTGCATATTTTTTGATGCAAAACATCTGCAGGATGAAGCTGTTGCTTTTTATTTTAAATGTCATCCTTCAAGCAACATGTCAAGATGAAAGGACAATAAAACTGTGAACAAGTTTTAATGATGCAGAAGAACGAAAGAGAATATTCAGATTCTTTGAGAAGAAAGCAGTATGGGCAACAATTATGTTTAATGGACATAATATGTTGATTTGAGTATGACACATGTTGAGAAAGATGATTGCCATCACAACAGCCCATATTAAATTTAATTTGTCTTTCAAGAATTTCATCAAGTTGAGAGATATCAAGAAGCCAATGAGCTCCATAGGGTTTGGAACTGCAATTTATGAAACTGTACTGGAGTTAATTAAGATAGCAGAAAACTTTATCAGCTTTTGACTTGAACATTATGTTTACCATCTTGGTTTTGAATCAAGCCTCTAAACTTTTAAATGCATGTTTTCCAGTTTGACAACAGCAGTACATGATAGTTTGTTACACCTTACTGAAAACATGTCCCACTTATGGGGAAAAAAAATCAACTGCCTTACTGAGAAAGTCTTGTTAGGGTTGGAAGGTCTGATATAATATTTATAAAAGAAAGTAAAGCATTTTAATTAAGTGTGTTGTGATGGACAATATATGCTCAGCTTTGTGTGCATTACAGACCACACCTGGAATTAATATGAAGAATATGATACTTATTAAGGTAGGTAAGGTGTTCTAATTGTGTCGTGTTGGACATTATGAGGTCTAATTGAATGTGACATGATGACCTTATGTGGTCAAGCTTCTTCTTCAGATACATTACTTGATCATAATACCTTAGGAGAACTATTACTACCTTGCAAATTCAACCCTACCAGATTAAAACTTTTAGCTAAGAAAGCTAAAAGTTATCTGCCCACCTAAGTGGTAGTTAGAGTGATCTCCTCTGGACACTGGGATTGGCGGCAAATTCTGTGAATATTCCAGTTACTACCTTTGCTCATGCCCTGTTGTATGCTCTCGACAACGAGGCCTTGCAAAATCCATTACCGGTTTCTGGCAGTATAGTACAACCCTTTTATCTTGACATCCTTGGGCCTGACATAGTACTATTGACATAACTGGTGGTTGAGATAAGTGTTTGGGGGAAGACTTAAAAAAATATCAAAATTTAGCAGACAAGTGAAATTCATGTGTAAGTGATAACTTGTCATCAGTGCATTGTATTTACACTTTTGTGAAAATAAACAATGGAAATTTTGATTAAATGAAGACAAAACCAGTTTGAAATAAACTTGTATATTGACAACTTATATTTGTGGTACCTTTGTCTTAAATGATTCATAATATGTGAAGTGCAGACTTACATGCACATGAAAAAGCCATGAATTTGAGTATAGGCCACATGTTTGAAAATTTCTGTGTCAGTCACATCCCGTTAGAAAATATATACAGTATATAAACATGCCATAAAAAAATGGTTGTCTCATTTTATATACTGTATAATCCATTGTCAACCAACACGTCACTCAACATTTAACTGCAGTAAATATTGTCACCATTAGTAAGTGGCTGTTTAGTTGTCACAGTGTTTACATGCTAGATGTACTTAAATTGGCCTAGATTTTGGGCTGCCTCAGTCACTGAGACAACAAACAAAACCTTAATGAGGCTATGAAGGGAAAGAGGCTGCTCATAGGGAAATGAAAACCTATCACCAACTTTTGTATTAATTAAGCTGTAAGGGGTGTGCCCCTCTTAGTATAGAAGGGTGGTTAATTGATTTGGCAATTATTATCTAGAGGATGACCTCCCTCGATTTTATTGCCGAGTGTGAGTGGATAGATAGAACATTAACAGAGAACTGAGCAAGACTATTGAGAAGAAATAAAACAATACGAGCCCCCTTAAACAAGAAATATGAAATAAATTTTAATTAATTAATACATAAACTAAAATTGGCACCTTCAATTCAACAGATTTACATTAATGGAATTTAATAGCAGTGTTCAAAATACGGATTCGTTCATGATGGTAATGAGTGGTGAAAAGAGTACAATGTCCATGACTGATTTGCATCACGTAGAGTCATTTCCTGTCTTGATGCCATGTATCCCACATCTTCCACATGTATACTTGGTTCTTCCTCTGATCTTTCTATCCCGAACTCTTCCTTTATTTTCCGGACTTCCCTCTTGGACTGCCCTCGTCAGTTTCTCAGGGAGAGAGAGAGAGCTGTTCCCTTAAATGACAAGATTACCACTAAATCTCTATGTGTATCACCACCTATCCGTATATAAAATTCTCTCACTTACGTTGCTCAGAAGCATAATTAGCTATCCAGACACTGCATAATTTCTGACATAAGGTGACCTTAACGATTAACAGTCCTTACAAATTTAATGTATTTGGGGTAAGGTACAATTGTTATCTCTAGTTACAAATGACCTTTGTAATATACACCCAAGTCTTAACCTTAATTCGATAGATCCAGCTCTAGCTTCACAGCAGCGATTGACCATAAATTACCATGTGCGGTGTATACAAACAGTATTGCCGTATATATCTGCATACACTACTATATGAATTCTTATATCTAACTAGTCAATTCCACTCAACAAGATACATACTGAATTACTATGGCATAAGATTCACTAAATGCTAGCTTACAGTAATCCCTAACCTACAAGATCATTTAAGCATTACAAAATCATATATAAATATGCAGTTATCATTAACTCACGATAATCAATACCATCCTACAGACAAAGGAAATTAATTCATATAACCCAATGAAATACTACACATCTGAAAATTTGGATTAACTCATATAACCATACGAAATCCTACACATCTGAAAATTTAGATTAATAAATATAACCCTATGAAATTCTACACATATGAAAATTTGGATTACATACAATCCTTTAATTCTATCAATAAACTAATAACTGTAAAATTAAAGAAATAAATTACGTAACAACTCTAGCATATCAACAGATTTCTATGAACTTGAGTAAATGATACATAGTATGGATCATAGTCATATCAAACAAAACAAAACAAATAAAATAGAAAATTACATGGAAATTAAAATTTCATACCTTAATGCTGTTTTCTTTTCTCGCAAATCGTACGTCCTAGCACTATAGCCCATCTTTCCTATTAAGACAGCTGTCTGGCCGCTTTACTTTTCCTTTAACAAGGGAAACACTATTCTTAGGTTCCCAAGGAGCCAACCTGTCTTCTTGTAAGGCAAAATCAGACCAAAGAACTTTGACTAAATTCACTACCTTTAAATTAAGATTACTTCGAAAGTGTACACCTTAATTTAACTGGCCAGTCAAAAGCAACTGTTCCTAAATTTTTCCCAAGGTAATCATGTCTTTCATCAAGTTTTGACAGCCTAGAATCTGAGAAATACAACACAATCAACTTCCCTTTGAAGATCAATTATTTGACATGAGGTTCCTTTCAAGCGGTTATGGTCAGAAGCTCTAATGTACTTTTCCAGGATACCATTACAATGTTTGGGTCAATTCTCACTGAACCTTAGAGGTGGGCTTTTATGTTAACTGTGGGGATAGAGAAAAAATGTCAAAATGACCTTTCACAAAGACTTTTCTGGCTTGATTGTGATAAAATTTTAATGCACAATTTATTCAACTTTAAGTTTCCATACATCTTCAAAATTCGACACATTACATAAGCATAAGTAAAACTTGTATGTTTGTAAACACTCACAAATTGAATAAAGTAAAGCATTAATTAATAATTAAGATTGTTCTCCAGTAAAAGAAACTGACATGATACAATAAATTTATTCCAATCATTGATAACTTTGGAAAAGACAACAATTAATCAGATTTCATTGCTTTAATAGAAGTTTGTTGTTGACTTATTTTGATGAAGGATGCATTGCTTTTATAAAAGATTGTAGCTGGCTTGTTTTGATGAAGGGTGCATATACTATTGAAGTCACCATGAGAACTAACTTCCAAGGACCAGACATGTACCCATTTGTTAATGCTGCAGCAGCATTAAAGCCTGGTGGTAACATCAAATGATTGTGAAGCAAAGTATGAGTTGGAACATGCAGCTTGTCAACATAAATGATAAGAAAACAAAGAATTTGTTCAAGTTGGGACTGAGGGCTTCTGTCCACATATACAGTTATTTTTTATCGCAATGTTGGCTTAAGCATGGCAAATTTGGTAGTAATAATAGATCACAGGACTGGACATTGTATTTTAGTCTACATAGGCAGCTTGTTGATGTAAGTGATGTTAATATAAGTGGTAGGACTGTAGTACTATTTACAAGTTGGAGGATTCTTTACTTCAAAATGGAAGTGTATTCCATCTAATATTTCCAATTTTTCTTACTTTCTCTGACAACAATGTTTTGCCTTTACAGTGTTATGACTTTACCATCATCACACACTTAATAACAATTACATAACTGTACAGGTAGTCTATACATCCCCTCTCGTATTTATGAGTATAATTACATATTTTATGCATGTGCAAGTCTGGTGTGGGTGATAGAAAACTCTTAATATATGTGTAATTCCTGCTACAGCCGGATACATTCAGGTTAAGTTTTCTGTATCAGTGTAGTCTTAGCATCCATATGCCAAGCGTCAGTGAATTTACCTGTGCAGGCAGTCATTGAGCCCTCCTTCATTGTTAATGGATATTCTTATAAGGATGCTTCATTGCCTTCATGAGGTCATATGCCACATGTGCCAGATTCCAGGTAAATATATTTATATAAGTATAGCTCTGTATTGATATTGAATTTAAAATACAATTGCAGGGCTACACCTGTTTATATGTCCTGCTCAATTTGTCTTTCAAATTAAACTATAGTAAAGATCATTAGCATGTTCCGGCAGTAAGCTGTTAACACGTGAATTCTGTTCAGCATGGACTGAAGATTAGTGGAAAACTGTGCTTGGGCACCAAAGGGGAACCACAGAAGTGCACATTGAAATAAACAGTTCTTACAACTAGTGGTGAAGAGAATCACTAAAGCAAGACAACCCTCTACTCTCAAAGCACACAAAGGCAAGTGGCAAGTCTTCACAATGGTGTACACAAGAACACATTAAACCTCTGCATGCATCCTTATCTCAAATAGCAGACTTCCTCCTCTGGCTCTGTGATGAGCAAATGTTAGCACTAAGTGCAATTAAAGGTTGCCATTTCACAATCACCGACATCTTGCATATCCATGGAAGAGAGGATATCTGACAAAACAAAGACTTGTCTGATCTTTTGTCCCACTTTGATTATACATGGCCAAAGACATTGGCTCTGTGCTCCAACAGATCATGGATTTCAGTGAGAGTTCTTTCATCTCCTAGGGTGCTCAGTATGGCAGCAAGTCTAAGTCTTTGCTGGCATGCAGTGTCAGCACATGAAGTAAGTCAGTCAACATAGGGTCTATCACCTCAACAACAGCTGACACATTTGCCACCTTCATACTTAGCTCATCTCAGATGATCTATCTGCCTGAATGAGTTTTTAGGCCAAGTTGCCTGTTGCATCATTCAGACCAGGAGAGCTTCAGCATTCACAGTCATTGGTGCCAGGTGTGATTGGAGCAGTAGGAAACAGCAGTTGGTTTGGATTCACACTTTGCTGATCTCATTAAGTATTTTAAGTTGCAGAGGCCTGTCTCCAATTCTCTTAAACCAGAAAGGAATTTATCATGTGTTTTATGGTCTTTAACGATAAACCCCTATAAACCATGAGACATCCTTTCAGGACCTTATGCTTAAGACATATTTACACTTGCTTTAGTGTCTGCTAGAAAATGTAGCAAGATTCATGCCTTGTCTGTTGATGGTGGCTTTGTCTGGTTTAATGGCAATTATGAATCAAGCCCATGAGGTCTGAGCTGTCACTGCCTCATTTGCCTTTCAAAATCATTCTTTCCTGGAGGACATCATGAAGGCAGCACTTTGGTGATCCCATACTTGTTCTCCTCCTACCAATGCTCATTACTGCAACGGAGTGCAGGCATTTTTTCTTGTGGACTTAACATCTGAGAAACAATATTTGTCCCAGAGAAACGCCAACATTCTGTGAGTAGATCTCTCCCTCCAGTGGTGATTATATTCCATTTTTCTGTTTTTGATCAGTTTAACACATCAGCTTTGACCCACCTAACTGACCAATTCAGCTGCACAATATAAACGGGTAAGTTATTACTGCTATCAGGGATAAAGGTAATTTTAATTATGCAGTACTTGATCTGTCGCTTTTGCCTGATGCCCTTCTCACACTCTGCTATCCATGACTTATTTATGGCCAGGTACAGCATTGTTTACATTCATGGTGCAGTAAAACCTGATTCAAGCACCTCTACTATAAGCAGCAGTCTGTCATTTATGATCAAAATCATTATGCCCAAATCAGTTTTATTATATAAATGCACTGTTGTGAGTGACCACCAGCCATGATTTCTGGCAGACTGTCTCAAATTTTGCTATGAACTACTGTATCACAAGACCAGCTATTAATACTGCTGGCATTTATTTATTCCTTTGTAAGGAGAGACCAACCTTCTGTGTGACTGCTTTCTTGTTGATAGAAAGGGGTCTCTCAAGACAGATTTTACTGTATCTGAAATAAAGATTATATACCATACAGCAGCTTTTACATTTGAAGTGATTTTGTCTGAGGAAAAAAATATCACAAATGGTGATAGAAATGTTTGAAAAATAAATAATATAACCAGAACATAAATACCTTCAAACTTTTACATCATGGGTTGAGTGTTACACTCAATTCTGATTGACTTTTATCTTTCCTAGTATGTTTTGAACATTTAATAGGTTCTACCTTTATACTTTATACTTTATATATATTTTATATAACTTTTACATAATTTTGAACATTTTTTTTTTTGTATTATTTTGTTGTATTTCATGCTTTGATTTTTTGGAAGTGTTTATTTTTCTGATTTTTTGTGCAATCCTTCATATTTACATTTTTAGAACATTTCTTTTACTCCATTACCTCACATCTTTGCTTTTTGCTTCTGCTGCAGTTGAATAGAGGTGTGTTTTGATGATTCAATCCAATTTGCATACAGGTGCATTTGGAAACCTGTACACCATCTGCATAGAAGCAAGTTTTTATGCCCAAAGTAAATATTTGCCATTTTGAACTGGCTGGAGAATACCTCCTCTTAGAAACTAGTACCATTCAGGAAAATGACTATGAAATTAAACCACATAGTTGCTATTTAAGATAAAATTTTGATCTCATATTTATAAACAAAAATAACTGGCTTAGATTCTCCTTTACAAAAATGGAGGTCTTTGTCTTCATTCAGTACTTTCTAGAGTTTGGATGATTAGAATTATGATTACTAAGGCTTCATGTAGTCACCTATAGTGTCTAATATCGATGTTGGCAACACTGATTTTAATAATTTATCAGATTTTAATGATTTAGTGACACAGATATAGACAGTGACTGGTAGATTCAGGGGTTATTTTGGATCACACACCTTCATTGGTGTGATGGTGAATAAATTCTCTTGATTTTAAGGCATATACAAATTCTTTGGTGAAAAATAAATCAGTTTATAGATAACAAATATTTACTCAGAGGATAAAATGTCTAAAATTTAGGTTAAACATAACATATTCTAATTTGCTCTAAATTTTCCAGATAGGGCTATTTGCATTTAGGTTATGTGTTCTATTTATACATGTAGCACACTGATTGGTTTTCGCACATGTTTATCAGCAGCCTACACATGAACATATGCTATGAAGTAAGGGTTTATGAGAACCATATATCCTTTAGAATGCTGTGTTGCCATGAAACTAATACATACATATATATATATATATTCAACTTTACTGGATTAGCCCAATTTGATGCATGATGTCTGTCCCATAAAATTTCATACTTTCAATATGATGGTTTGTTACTAAATAAAATAAAAATCCTGACTTGGACATATGTTCACATTTTGAAAAAATTCCAAGAAAAAATGAATTTACAGATTTATGCAGACAAAATAAGATAATTTTTCACAATAATTTTTTGTTTTTGAAGTTTTAGATTGTTTTACTGTGTCTCTATGTTTAGGTCCATGGAGGCATCACAAATGCAGACATCATTAAAAACGTTCAGGAAGGTGAGAAACTTGCTGAGGAAAATGCTAGGAATTATGGTCCTCGTATGTTCACTGTGCTGTTCTTTGATGAAGCCAACACAACAGAGTCAATTGGACTTATCAAAGAAATTCTCTGTGACAAGTCCATGGAAGGAAGGCCACTGAAAAACTGTCCAAATCTGAAGATGGTTGCCGCTTGTAATCCCTACAGAAAGTAAGATGTGGTGTTAAAAAAGATTGTGATCTTTATCAGGCCCGGAGATCATAAAACTTGTGTGCAAGATTTTAATCTTGAGATTTTGCATTAGCGAATGAGAAAGCACTTCTCAAGGTTACTATATTTACTGTATATGTTGAGACAATGTATTTGTTGGGACACCATAAATTAATTTTTAAAGTAATTTTTTTGTGCACTGTATGTTCTGGGACACATCATTTTGTTTGAGTCATAAGTTGTGGGACACCTTTTAAATCATTTAAATATTACATGTTGGAAAATTCACTCCAGCTGAAATTTTGTTTTAAAAAATATAAAACTGTGTACTTGAGATTAAACTCTATAATCCGCTGCAGCATCATTTCATCAACCCAACTCTTCTCCTGCACATGTATAATCCATTCTTTCAGTGTATGAATATTTGTATGGCATTCTCATGCCATGAAAAATTATCATTGGAGGCAACACGTCTCCTGGAGTGGAAACTGCAAGGACTAAAGTCAGATTTTTAAAAAATCTGCACCAGTCATGCTAATTCTCACACTTTTAAACCCCATCTTATCTACAGTCCATCCAGGAATGAGATCAAAGTACATTGGAACTTCATCCATGTTAATGATCATATTGTTGGCAAAATCATCTTCTTTTCTTCTGGCCTTCACGAATTCATTAAATGATTTTTTTTGTTCTCCAAATATTCTAGGAGATGCTGGGTCACCAGTGTCTGTGCATGAAGCACTATACTGTGTCACTTTAAAAATTGTTCCATTATTTTAATTTATTTTAAAAATTCCCATGAATATCAGTGAAAAGTAACTAAAGTTAACTTCCCTATGTCAGCCGACATGATATTTTTTTGTTTTTAAAAAATATTGGCAAAATTAAAAGAATCTAAAGTCGGTTTCTGAGGTCATCTTGCTTTGTAATAAAATAACCTTTGTATTGATATTCTTTTAAAAAAATTGGCTTAAAAGTATGCAAATTTAGCTTCCCAGGTCTGCTTGCTTTGTAATACAAATAACCTTTATCTTTGACATCCTGTCAGTAAGTTCAAACAATGAGTTTATTGCTTGCTGCCTGTTGTGTTTATTCACCACCCAGGCTTCTATTTGCTTGGCATCTGTAGTCATAATTAATAAAAATGGGCATTGATGTTTGCGAATAAATAGTATACACAGCAGTAACTTGCTTTAATAATACTTTTTTGTAACCCATGCTATTAAAAAGATTGTCATTTTCACTTAAGTGAATGTATTTTCAAATAATGATTTTTATTTGTGAGATACTGTCGTATAGTTGACCTGGATATAATGCATTCTTGGTTATTTTACACCTGACACCGTGTCATGTGTGAATGGCAAATTACTTTGTGTAATCAGTTGATTATTTCCCTCTCATTTGCGATTTTGTTGGATCCAGTTTTCTCACAGATAACATATTCAAACCTTTGAGTACAACCAAACATGTTTTGTTTCACTATGTTCACCTCAGTGAACATTGTGTCATGTGTTATTTGACATAAGCGATACATGCTACAGTAAGGATGCCTACCTATGTATATGGAGTTCATGGATATTGTTATGAGTCTGTGCTCTTAAATTAAGTAACAGAAAAGAGTGAAAAGTAACAAGCTTTGTAAAATTCAACAAATAATTTATTTCCCTGGAATACAAAGTTATAATGAGAAAAAAGAACTGGTATTGTGAATTATATCCCAAAATAATCCAAGAATTACAGACACAAATTCTAATAATTTAAAGTCCTGAATAAGATTTATTAGCAGTCCAAATTAACTCTGAAGCTGAAGGTGTTGATGTGTCTGTTGTAGCTTGTAGAATGCTGATGTGTCAAAAGTCTTTTGTTGAATCACAGTAATGTAATTCCAGGTTTGAATTCACTATAGCTTCCATTGAATGTGTCAGTCCAAGAATTTTATCAGAGCACTTTTGTATTTCCAGAGAAAATAATCACTTGATTCAATAATTTGAAGAATTAGATTCCATCCCAAAACGAAATACTGGACACAACATATAACACAACTTGATTGTGCTAGTAGTTAAAGCACCAATGAATTTTTCCTTCAGTGACAAGATTATATAGTCCTCTGCCTGACCTCAGGTCACAATTAGCATTTTCTAAAAAAAAATATTACCTAATAGAAAATAACCTTCTAGAATGATACTGATGTTTACAAAATAAAAATTGTTATTATTGTTGTTATTAGAAACCTATTAATAAAATTAAAATATAGAACCTGCATTTTGTCAGTTAGACCAGGTAAATTCCACTAATCTTGTCCAAGACTCATATAAACATAATTCTATTAATAATGATTCTGATATTAAGCCCATTGACATAGAGAATATTTTAGTTATATAGTAGTTCTTTAAAGAATAAAATTTTTAAAAAGTCAATTCAGGTAAAGCAGAAATGAACTCAGTTTCGGACAAGGTAAAGTCCAACATACAATGTTATATTACAATAGCATGTAATGAAATAAAAAAAAAATTAAAAAAGCTAACTAACAAACAATGCAAATTAAATATACATAACAATATTTTTTATTTAATGCTCATGATGAAAAAAAGAATAAATGATAACAATACAAGGTTAGTTTCCTTCATTTTATTATAAAATAAGTGTTTGTTTATCTATTTTATTGCAACATGCAGTGGTGGTAGGGTAGGCACAAATTCAGCATGAATTTATTTTGTTTCTTAATTCTTGGGACATATGTCCTAGGTGATAAAAATGTTTAACCATAGTTTCTTGGACAGGAAAAAATTTATTATTTTATCATGTCCCAATATATATGGTAAATATGGTAATTCTGATTTGCAGTGAGTTTTATCATCTCCAAGCCAATTATGAGTTCCTTGACAGTGCAATGTTTCAAGAACAAAGAGTTTTTATTTTTCTTGCATTATGATAAACTAATAGTGCAGCTAAAGCAGATTGGCTACATTTTAATTGGATATACAGAATAAAAGCCTTGGTATTTTCTCATTTTCACTGTTTCTTGACATCCTATAGCTAATCTTTGGCTAAGTCTAGACAGCATCTTATTTATTATACTGCTATGAATATGGAAAGACATATAGCATTAGTTGTTTTTCCTATCCCCAGTTTGTGTACATACTGCTATGAATATGGTATGGACATGCAGCATTAGGTTTGTTCATCGATTCCCAATTTCCTGAATTCTATTAGTGCAACTACTTCTCCTCTTCTGTGGACTGTGTTTTGACTTTGCAGATATTATTGACATGAAGGGAACATGCACATAATATTTTCTTCTCATGTTCCAATGTGTTCTTTTTGAGTTATGCCTCTTTATGGTGTTCAGAATATGTCATATAAAGTTCTGCCTCGATTACCCACACATTTTTGTACAGTAGGAAAATGGAATGTGTTTGAGGAGAGCAGATGATCCTGGTTCATCTGTTAGATGCATGTGAGAATGAGATTTGGATTTTTAATGTAGCTTTAATAATTTGAGTCGTATCACTATGATGTCTGCAGTGTTGCATTTTCTAGTGATGTCTTAGTGCTGGGGCATCATGTTGCAGACATGTGGCATCATGTCCCATCCTGTCACATTATCCTGACACCAGGTCGACCAGTCCTAACACTAACCTCTTTATGCTGAGCACTAAGTGAGGCGGCAGTTAGTACCATTTTTATAAGTCTTTGGTATGACTTGGCAGAAGAATTTATTCATGAAACTGGCATTGACCCAGGGGTCCATCGTTATCCCATAGGTTATATGTAACACAAAAACTACTAAGATGCCCACCCTTTAATCATATATACATTTATTGGGTATGAAAAACAAATATCTGCAACTAATGTTGACCCCAGGGTCCATCCCTGCCCATCCTTTGTGGGCTCGAGGATGGAGAATAGCCCTGGTGTGCCCTTTTAATCTTGTAAAAGCAACTAATGGAGGCAGGAGCTGCAGTTGCATGATGGTTAGCATGCAAGACTTGTAAATGAAAGGATGTAGGTTCAAATGTTACTGTTAGATCAGCCTGTGTCAGCTACCATGCTATGTCCTTCTGCTTGCCACTTTATTCCAATCACCTTACCTTGGCATTAAGTAAGCAACTTCTGTTGCAGGGCAATAAAACTCCGAAAACACAAACATACACCATCTCAACTCAATGAAAAGCATCACCCCAGGGTCATAATGTAGAAGCTTGAGATCCACACCCAACTCTGTAACCATATTTACTCTTACTGGGAATGAAATGACAAATTTTACATGTTACTGGCATTGAACCAGGTACCATCCTTACCAAGCAGGAGACTTAGCCCCTGGTTATAGCTTGAAATCTTTTGAAATCCCTACTCTGTAACCATGTACTTGGTTCCTGCAGATGAAAAAGAATAAATGAGCATTTGCAGCTGACACTTGTGTCTGGAGCAGTCCTTGATGTTTCCAAGAGTCTGAAACCATGGAGTGAAGGTCTAAATGGGGAAGTGTGGGGATATGTGTTTTACAAATTTCAGACTTAGAATTCTAGTTTAACTTTGTGTATCTTTATTATTTTATGTTAACCTTGTTTGTGTTTTGAAGCAAAAAAACCACTTTAGATGCACAAGTAAAATTTGATTTGCATGTTTGTATGCATATTAACTAAATTTTCATATCATTATTGCAATTATTCAGATTTTATACATTTTTATTCTTGTTGAACTTTTCAGTCAGCAGATTAATAATATTACAGCAGTGGGAGAAATACATGTTTTATGAACACATTTTCTGTTTCAAAGTTGCACCGCTTTTAGGTATTAAATGTATATATAGTCAAACCTGTCTAAATTGTTCAGTGGTTACCTGGTTATAACAGCCATTCTAATTCCCCCCTCCCCAAGGCAAATTTCCTATATATGTCATGTAATCAGTGGCCAAGTGTTAATTAACCGAGCAGGGATTGTACCATATCATCCATGGTTAGCAGCCATGTGTTTCTTTAGCAAGCAGTGGTTTCACTCTTGCTTCCACATAATCTCAGAGTAGAGGTACACAGTGCACTAGTGGTATCCCTAATTACAGTTTAGGTGCTACCAACAATAGCCCCAGGAAGCTTCTTTTTGTTCCCTAATCATCAGAGGTCACAAACAAAAGCTGACTGTCACTTGATTGCGATGATTTAGAGCTAGTCTGAGTTTCCAATGACCCTTCCCGCCCCATTTGTGATATTTCAGCATTTATGTTGGGTTATAGGATTAGAGTCAATTGACTATTTAAAAGTTGGAACTCACTGCTACTAAGTTGTGGTGGCATAGGGTAACTGGTTACCAGCAGGCCTAGCAAACTTAAACAATACATACACTGAGGCATACCTGCAGGAAATCAATATGAAAATGATTTATTTTCTAAGAAATTGTGAGTATTATGTTTGTTATGTCTTTAATCTACTGACAAATGAGATGAAACTACAATGTTGAGGAATTTGACTTGGAACTCGCCATTTGCATTTCTAGTCACATGACTACACAAACTTGTGCAATCTAAATGTCAATGACATCTGAGGTCCAAAAGTCACATGGTATCAACAATAAACCCCTTTCCAATATTGTTGTAAAACAATCAATGACATGATAAATAAAAGTCACATGTTGTTTGCAAAAAGAATGAAAGAACATATAATTCTCAACATATTATTCTGAAAACTGACCAGAAGCTGTCACTGTCACAACAACTTGGAGAAAGTCAGATTTTTCAACAACAGAGTACATGTCAGTGATGTTTTTATAATTGTATCACATGACTACTGCATTGATATGTGCTCGCTGCTTGATGAATCTGACTACGTCAGAAACCTTTGAATTTCACTGGATTATGGTAAGTACGATCGAAGTATGGCACATTTTAGCATCGATTCACGCAGTAAACATTTATATATACTATGTCTTGCTCATCAAACGCATAAAGTTTAATCTGCATTCTTGGAGCTGATATGCTTCAGTGACCATGGAAGGTAGGGTTAAACCAAGGTTAAGACACAAGCCAACAACCTCTTAAGACAAGGAGAAACCACTGCTTGGTTAAAAAACACATGGCTGCTGACCACGGAACTCAGGTGACCACTGATTACATGACATTTATATAGGAAATTTGTTAGGGGGAAATTAGAATGCCATTGTGACTAGATGACCACTGAACTCAGGTGACCATTAGGACAGGTTTGATCGTACATGTATCTTGGTAGTATACTACTACTTCTAATAATAATAATAGATGTGAAATAATAACAATGATAGTACTAATAAAATAATGCTATAGGCATATATGTATATGACATTGTACAAAAATGAAATGCTATAGGCATATATGTATATGACATTGTACAAAAATGAAATGCTATAGGCATATATGTATATGACATTGTTTCAGTTTCAGGTGAGAACAGCAATTTTTCAGTTTTTGTAACACATTTTTGAACTTTTTAAACTTATTCTTTTTGATAAAAACCTTTTGAGCATAATTAAATTAAACAAAAACACTTATAGTGGACAAAGGCAATTTTATAGGCATATTGTGATCATATGTAGAAGACCTGATAAGATTTTTCAGTCCAGTACAAATACTTTTCAATACTTTGCACATTTTGAACTTTTTGAACTCTGTTCTTTCCTGACATAAACCTTGTTTAAACAGTATTTATTTACAAAAGTCATCTTGGAAAATACATAAAAATGAACAAGAGAGATAAAGGTTTGAGCAAAAAGCATGAGCTTATTTCAAGCTCTTTGTTCATCAACAATAATATTTACTTTTATAATGTGACTGATGTGATTAATAAAGGCATAATGTTGCAAACATTGAAACATGCTAATGAGGTATTAAAAGAAAATTGTACGTACAATATTGTAATAATGTTGCACAGCAGCTGTTTACAGCAATGTTTTACTGTATACTTACAAATAAACAAATGTGAATGAAGAAAAAACAGAATTATAGGTTACTGCATTTGTATGGGAAGATATGAACAAGTTTTTCTGTGTTGTACTGCATGATGTTGGGAGTATTTTTCGATACAAATGTAGTGACCTTTTTATTATATACTCATATGGCTTTTCTTCCCTAAGGCTGAATAATAAAAAGAACACATTATATTAAGACAAGGTAATTGAATTTCTGCTGTATTCCAAAGTAAATGCACAGCTGTAGCTAAACACAGTAACAGTATTCATGTGCACATAGCACCATCCAGCGATCTTTGAACTTGGTAGTTTATTGCATGCTCAGTCATTTGTTTAAGAAAAGAAATCTCATTTTGGTCTACTTAGAATTTCAGTTTATAGTCATATTGTGAATGACTGCATTTTGGAACAGCTCCTGTTGGTCTAGAATGATGGGTTTTGCTTTTGTGTCTGTCCAACTAAATTCTGCTTATCTAGCTGTGATGAGCTGGAGTTATTAGTTGGGTCATTCCATACAATCTACATGTGTTTGAGGGACTGACCTTGAAGCAAGCTGCACATGTGTTTCTGTTTTGTCATTGAGAGTTTGGAATCATAAGGTGGAAAAATGTTAAAGTCTTTTAAATTGAAATTCTCAAGAAGATGCAGGATGAAAAACTGTTAAGGAAGATGAAATACATTTCCTTTTGGAGTGCAGTAAATTCTCCTGTGGAATGTGATTTCTGCTGGGAATGTAGTCTAGATTTGCAGTACAGTTTGTCACTGTGGATCAAGTTTGGAATCCATGTCATTCTGATTAGCAGAAATAACTAAGAAAGTACATTTTGAGGAAATTCAGGATGCAGAAAAGTAAGTACATATGCCCTATCACTTTCATGCTCTTTGTTGGAGAACCCTAGACTGATAAATCTGTCCCATAATGATTTTTAATAAAGGCCATCAGAATATAAAGAATTTTATGGGGACAGATTTATCACTCTAGAGGTACCCCAATACCTTGTATGACTTTAAATCCAAGTATTTTCTCAAAACAAAAAGTAAAAAGGGAGAAAATTGCAAAGTAGCTGGGGTGTGAGACTCCATTCTGCTAGTGCAAAACTGGGCATCTTCATCATCTTGGCTCAAAATCTGCCTTCTTTATTTGCATTCATTTCCATTTTATTGCTTCAGCTGACTTGTAAAATAGGACTTCTCCAGGAGAAACAGTAAAGCCCTTGACCCTTATGGGCCTTTCTCTGCACATTTCTATATTCTCCTTAGAACACAACTCATAGTTTGAACAGTTCAGTTTGTGAATCGTTGTGAATATTTCTGCTAAATAAGTGTTTCAATGATTAGGATGGTATCTTCAATACTGAATGTCTTACATTTGTTGTCAAAGCCATCACTGGACATTGCAGATATCATATACAATCATTTGCTTTGTTGTAAGTTTCTTTTTTTAATGTGACTCATTGAAGTCATTCACATTGTTAACTTTATCATTTTTGCTTTTAAATGGATAAAACAGCTTGCTTAGTTCATCCACAAACAAATCTAATAAATCAAAAGCACCTGTGTTTGTTACATGAGTGTACATTGTTTGTTTACAAGATACTACTCCAATTTCTTTGCCTTCAAAAACGGCCTTGCAAAAAGTATTGTACATATCACACATTTGTATGTGTGTGTGATTTAGATTTTTAACGTAGCTTTAACAATTTTTCAGTCATATCACTATAATGTCTGCAGTGTGACAGTTTATAGTGATGTCTAGTATTGGGGCATCATTCCGCAGACATGTAGCATGATGTCCCATCCAGTCACATTATCCTGACACCAGGCTGACCAGTCCTAACACTAACCTCTTAATGCTGAGCGCTAAGCAAGGCAGCTGTTAGTACCATTTTTTAAAGTCTTTGGTATGACTCGGCTGGGGTTCAAACCCACGACCTCCCGCATCCAAGGTGGACGCTCTAACCACAAGGCCACCAGAGTGGTCGTGCACATTTGTAAGTGATCCAGGTCTTTTGGAGTAAAACCAGATTGAAGATAGCTAATTAAGTTGTTGGCTGTAAGACAATTGTACAGGTGTTTGAAGAGATATTTTTCATGTTTTGCCCAGGTAGCTTAGTGACAGATTTGTGTTTAAAAACAACATTTTTTTCCCCTTTCTATGAATAGGAGTAACATTATCCTCTTTCCATGCTATTGAAAAATATGAAGATTAGAGTGAATTATTGAAAATTTTTAACATGGTTGAGCACTTGAAGTAGAAAAACGAAATTTGATAGTCTGATTTATATGTATATGTAGATGATCTGGTTAGATTTTTAGTCAGTACAGGAAAAATTTTGTCAAATTTTTACACATTTGTTAAACTTGTTGGACTTTTTAGTATAATTTAGCAAAGACCACTGCAGATAGACACATGGCAATAACTTGATGAAATTTTCTTGCATATTTCCATTTTTGTAATCAATTTATTGAATTTGTATTGAACTTGGAACATTTTGTTCTGCATATCAGCAATTTAGGTAAACACAAATCTACCCCATTAATTTAGATATAAACCTTATTGTTTTTTATCCATTGTAAATGTTTATTTGCAAGATCATAGATGTTACATGCATACATTCTGCCAGAGTAATTGCTCACCTCTAATTGCACTAGTCATTCAGAGAGGAAGTTGTTGTATGTTTCCTGGATACATTTTATGAAGTCAGAGCTTATTGGGGGTATCCGTGACCTGTGGACACATTTGTGAAATTTAAGCTTTTTGAGTTGTTTAAGTTTTCATCATCAAAATCATCATCATCACTTTTCCTTATCCTTAATTTTCTTTCTCTGTTAGTCATTCAAAACCTTTTAAAGCTGTCCATTTCCAATGCATATAGGTCTGAGATCTGTGACATAATGATGATGGAAGATATTTTTTAACTTTGAAGGAATGTTATCGACATGTTATCATGTGAATTAGTAAACATAAGGAAGCACGCAGTTTAAATTGCTTTAAGAAAGGCATGTAAAACAGGTATAAAAAGTAAGTACATTTTTTTTATTTGTGTCCACTGTTTTATTACAGACATTCTGACACGCTGATCAGACGACTGGAGCAGGCTGGACTTGGATACCATGTGGATGCTGATAAGACTACAGACAGATTGGGTAACTGTACAGACAAGCTTTGCATTAATAATCCATTATTTCAGTCAGAGAACATTAATTAGGTTTTATCTTGAGTTAAATTGAAGTCTGGTGATAAATACAAAATTTTAATATATATATATGTGTGTGTGTGTGTGTGTGTGTGTGTGTGTGTTCTGCAGTTCTGACTTTATTCAAAGTTGAATTACAGATGGTTGAATTTTCCAGACATTGAGCCATAGATCAAGTTTTATGCTAAGGAAAGTTTCAAATTATGAATTACAAATAGTAGACTCCAGACAATTTTAATATTAACCTTAACTTACAAATATCTTCATTCCTGTTGTGCCATGCATAACAGCCAGTTGCTTTTAGACATTGATGGGATTTTTTCTGACTCAGATTGTGGGTTTTGTTGTAGAAAGTCCTTGCTAATTAGACACTGATAATGAATTGAAAGTTAGTGTGTAATTAGTATAGTTATTTATCATTAAGAGCATGTTTCTCTTTGCAGAAATTTAAATTAAAAATGTATAAATATTAAGAATTGAAACTTAAATGCTTCCCCTTGAAACAAAAATGACAAAGAATGTCATTACAAGCAAGCAATTAGACCTACTCAGTTTTCTATAGCAGTGGTTCTATTGATCATACTTTAAATTTTTATTAGCTTTTGATTACAAAATCTGCAATGAAAATCTTTTATGTCTGGAAAGAACCTGCTGAATATGTAAATAATATCTAAACTCCAGCTGAAAGCACATAATCTTCAGAGGAGTTTTGTATCAGTGCTGTACAACAAGTGAATAATAATAATAATAGCTCCAGTGGCCTAGTGGTTAGAGTGCCTGACTTGGATGCTGGAGTTTGTGGGTTCAAACCCTGGCCAAGTCATACCAAAGACTATAAAAATGGTACTAACAGCTGCCTTGCAGGGCCCTCAGGATTAAGAGTTTAGTGTTAGGACTGGTCGACCCAGTGTCAGGATAATGTAACTGGATGGGACACCATGCTACACATCTACGGCATGATGCCCTAGTGCTAGACATCACTATAAACTGCCACACTGCAGTCATTATAGCAGTATGACTGCAGAATTATTAAAGCTATGTTAAAAATCTAAATCACACACACACACACACACACATAATATTAATAATAATGATAATAATAATAATAATAATAATAATAATAATAATAACATAATGATAATAATAATAAGAACAACATGAAAAACAACAACAATAACATTAAGTAGCAACAGCAGGGACAGGTGTAACATGCCTGATGATAAGAAGCCAAACAAAAGATTCAGAAGAATGGAATTTTTATAAAGAATAATTTTTTTTTTACATTTTTACATTTATTAAATGTTTTGGGTAAAAAAATACTCATTATTAAACCACCGATATTGTATGGAAATTTATAATACAGATTTGTTCAAGCCAATGCTTTCATAAACTGCAGATTGCACAAGTTTGCAGATGCTGGTAAGAACATTGTCATGAAATTATGCCATGCTTGTGCAAGCCTCAGAGAGCTAACAAAGATTCATTCACAAGCATATTTTGATGATGTATCTTTGTGGCAAGCTTGCAGCAAGCTAACAACAAGGATGCATTTTGGTTTGGGAACATACAATGCCTTGTTTTCCTCACTATGATGCAAGGTGTGCGCCTTGGAAATTATATTAACCTTGAATCACTGTAAAAGAAGTCAGAGTGTCTTTTACAGATTATTATGTCAAGAATTTATGAACTATATAAATTAATCTGAATTTTGTTTTATTTGGTAGCATGTGCTCTGGAAAAACCTTTATGTGATAATAGGGTATTCTTATTTGTAGAAATTATTAGTTTGGAATGCTTCATTTGTCACTGGTATGTGCATCTTTGCCTACAAGACCATGCTTCAGAACAATTCCACTTTTAGGACAGTTATTTTGATCTGGAATGCTGAAGTTTAGAACTAAAATGGTTTGCATTCACTATGTGCCTTTTCAGGTCGAGTTCCAATGAGGCGCCTTGTGTACAGAGTTCAGCCTTTGCCTCAGAGTCTTCTTCCACTGGTATGGGACTTTGGTCAGTTGAACTCACAAATTGAAGACCTATACATTAGACAGATGGTCATTAGATATGTAAGTTATTCAAATGTTTTATTACTTGTATCAGTGAGTAATGAATTAATTGTACACATTCTTTTCTTGAATTATATTAATATATTCTCCCCAGTCCACCTCAGTAAGTAAATTGACTTCCATTAATATAGTAATTGCTGGTGTGACCACTACCCTTTAGATCAAAAAGACAATATTTTTATGTTTTTCACAATATAAATATAGTTATTGTTATATATTTCCAGATCAATCAGGGACGTCTGCCTAATATTCCTGGTTCAGTTCCTGTGATAAGTAGAATTTTAACAGCTTCTCAAGATTTTATGAGAAATCAAAAGGTGAACATCTTCCCCACTTCTCCAGTTTTATGTATAAATGTGTCTGTAGAAAAACAAAACAGACACAACTTTTATTACAGTGTTCATGTTTTTCCCATCAAGAGACAAATGTTCTGACAGTGATACAAGGCATTTTGTCAATGACAATATTTTATGAAGGAGCAAAACTTTTCCAGTATTCATTTGTTGGGACATCATTTTTGGGAAAAACATTCTTTATCAGATTATTATAGAAATTACAAAATAGTAAAATTCTCATTACATATTCTATCACAATGTTTTTGAGAATTTGATTAGGCTAGTATGATAATCATGAAGATATAACCAGTGTATGCCTTTATAACATCAGTAGAATGGAGGAAAAAAAAAACAACTTAAAGTTGATACAGAAAATAACTGTATACACAAACATATATATATATATATATATATAAAGTAATAATAACAGTATAGAGGATAGCAGACTCTACAGGACTCATGGTACTAATTCAGTTCCCATAGTAAACCTATGCAAACACCATGATATTAAAAATTCAATAACTTAAAATTTTTGAGCACTCATTATCAAACCTATATTTATCAGTATAGATGAAACCTGGATGTCAGCTTCAATGTAGGGGAAAGGATATGAGCCGCTGCATTTTCTGGACTTGCACGTGTTTGAAACATGTGCTTTCATTTCCGCACCAAAGAGTCAGGTGCTAATTTTAGCAATGAGCTTGCCAAACTCAAGACTCTTAAAGGACTGAAATTCCATCAATAAAACAATGTCTCTATTATTTTTCACTTGCAACTAGGATAAGCTCTCAAAAGATTCTTTTTCCTAAAACATACTTACATTATTAACCAATCCTGGTCAGCCAAACCCATATATACTCTATTTTATGTTCACCCATTTCCAGGCTGGTTCCCATTTTTCCATATCATTAGTACCATGTGTCCTACAAAATGTTAAAGTATCCACATTATTAAGCATGTTAAATTAATATGTTTAACACATTTCAGGATACAGAATATGTTTAAATTAATATGTTTAACACATTTCAGGATACAGAATATGTTTAAATTAATATGTTTAACACATTTCAGAATACAGAATATGTTGAAATTAATATGTTTAACACATTTCAGAATACAGAATATGTTTAAATATTTTGAGCTTCTATTGAATAGGTGTTAAATATATTTAGTAATGCACATGTTGAACATACGTTAGACATATTCAGCATCACAATGTCATATTTCTCCGTTGAATACTCTCCACTCATATTAATGTTAGGAAGATGCTTTGCTATCTCTCCAATGCAACAGTCATTAAAATACCAAAACATTTGTATTTCCCAGCTATATTCCATATAGATAAAGGAAAAGACTCTTCCCAATCCTTGCCCTTACCTCCCCTTACCACCAATAGGTCTGCTGTGGTTGATTGCCAGGTTATTTTTGCACTCACTGATATGAGATACATGTATCCAGTATCTCTCATGGACTCTATACATGTATCCAATATCTCTCATGGACTCTATACATGTATCCAATATCTCTCAAGGACTCTATGTCAATCTTGTAGATCTGACACCATCCATCTACATTCTTGGTATGGTATTGATTGTCAAAGTATATATTATATATTGTAGTCATTATTTCTTATGAAGTTTTTGAATTTATGTGAATTTATTATAGTCATGGACTTTGTTTATTTTCTGACCACTCAGTTTAATATGGTATTGTTAGTATATCATGTTGGTTACTTTTCTGCACACTGCAGATATGTCTTCACTTATTTAGTATTTACTGTTTATTTGTGCACAGAAATTACTTCAGTAAATACCATGTCAGTGAAATGGACAAAATACAGAAAGTTTAAAGCAAATGAAGACTTTCACAGGACATATGTTCCATGTATGAAATGTTTGTAAAGGACTCACGGTGCTGATTCAGTTCCCATAGTAAACCTATGCAAACACTATGATATTAAAAGTTCAATAACTTACAATTTTTGTGTGCTCATGATCAAACCTATATTTATCAGTATAGAAGAAACCTGGATGTCAGCTTCTGTGAAGAGGAAAGGATATGAGCTGTGGCATTTTCTGGATCCGTATGTGTTTGAAACACATGCTTTCAATTCTGCACCAAAGAGTCAGGTGCTAATTTTAGTAACGAGTGTTCCAAACTCAAGACTGTTAAAGGACTGAAATTCCATCAATAAAACAATGCTTCTATTTTTTTTTTTAACTTACAAATAGGAAAAGCTCTCAAAAGATTCTTTTTCCTAGAACATAACTTACATTATTAACCAACCTGTACAAAATTTTTAGGCAGATTCCGCCTGGAGTTTAGGTGGATTCAGAGTGGATTCCATCTAAAAACACCAAATTTCAGACAGACTTTAGACGGACTGGGAATACAGCTAAGGTGACAGACTGAATCCGTCTAATAGTAAAGCGTACTATTTCTTATATTCCTCCTAAAGGATAACAGTTAGACGGAAAAGTTCTGCTTGTCCAGTTCATTTTCCTACTTTAAGATGGATTTTGGACTTAGACTGATTTTGGCAGAAATATTAGGCGTAATTTTGAACTTTATCAAAAGAACTACATTAGCATAGAATCTTTGGACTTAGAAAATTTGGTGCAAGGTGGAGTTTGGACTTGATCTGATGTTTACTCTGAAAAATAAGTTTCTTTTACTTCCTATTAAAATGTGCTCTACAACAATCATACCCAAGTGAAAATGTGACTGAAATTTCAGCAAAATCACTGTGAAAATTTTTTGACATTTGCTCAAATGTCCTTTTTTTCACTAAAATTATTATATTTTAGGAGATTTAAAAAAAAATTCTGAAAATATCAGTGAAATTTTGTTATTGAAATTTCACTGACTGCCAACATTTCCGAAAATATCAGTGAGAATTTGTGATTGAAATTTCACTGACACTTTGCCAAAAAGTCTGAAAATATAGTGATATTTTGTGATTATAATATCACTGACATTTCAATAAAAAATATGACTAAGATATAATAAAATTTATTTTTTGTTTCTTGTACAATTTGAATGATTTTCAGCAACATTTATATTTCCTGTTTCTGATAGCTGTAATTTTATTGTTCATTTTACGTATAATAACTTCTTTCCAAATCTTTCCTTGTATTTTTTTAAAAAATTGTTGTTGTTGTTGTTGTATTTTTGTTTAACTTCAATTGGATTAAACTTCCCTCAAAAAAAGATTGTTTTCTTGTTTTTTTGTTTTAAAGCAGAATTTCGCATTTCTCCTGACCTGAATCTGATTTTCCTCTATATGGACCCTTTTTTAAATATTGACTCCGAAACTGTTTTTTTTTTTTATAATAATGCTCTATCCGGTCACATTCTGCAATGAGCTTTCTATTAAGTATTTGTTCCATATATTATTTAACAGATGACCGCTATAAAGAGCTTTTTGATTGGTGGTCAAAAGTTTGTACTTGCCCAATGAATCGTTGCGTAACGGAAACTGATGGGAATGAGCATGCTTGCTAAACATGGCGATTCGAATTTTTGAGCGGGATGCGAGTTGAATAACCATTTGAAAAATGTGCGGCAATGAGAATAGCTTGAATGCAAAGTTGATGGGAACGTAACTGGTCAATCTGTATTAAAACTGAACGCCAGGACTAGCATTTTGCTTTTTGTGCCATAAAGAGCTTAACAGTAGAGGCTAGCTTGTTAAATATGACAAGGAATTGAACCAGGATGATTTCGAGGTTTTATAACTCCAAACTGATTAACTTCCAGAATTTAAGGAGGGACAACGTATAGATCACTGGTGGGAATTGTTTATATTGTTGCCAGATACCCATGTCAAAAAAAAAGTCATATCTTCGAGGAGTTTTCTTGGCCCACAAATAGAATCATCCTTCAAATTGTTTATATTATCAAAATATTCTAGTTGTGTTAGAATTAAGTGTAAAATAAGAGTAATTATATCATGATAAATGTTTGTCACCGCTGCTTATGGAACAAGGACTAAATCAAGAGACCACAATAACATCATAGTCATTAATCAAAAATCAAGTCTGCAGTACAACACAGTGACATAAGGCAGGCTCCTAGCATTTCTTTTCTTAATCAATGTCTCAAATGGATGCTTTTCTGTTATTTTGCATCATTTTCACAGTTGAATTTTTCAATGCAAGATAATATTTTATATTTTATGTATGTTTATGTGTTCACAGATGCCTGTGCATATGTTCCAGGCTTGATAATTTGATTTTTAAAATCATTTAATTATTTAGTGTCTAGCCAGATTCTTCACATCATGTTGTATATACTGTATATAATATATGTGCATAACAGATAGAAGGCCTCAAGGTAGATTAATTCTGTAACTAAGTGAGTTACCCTCTCTAAATAAAGTCTTTATTATTATTATTATTATTAACTCCCATATATCTTGTCTTGGATGTCATATAATTACAACATCTGTATAATTTTTTTTTCATGTACACTGAAATATCACGTTGATTAATAAAGTCCTGTTTAATTCATATCCAGTACCGCTCTGGTGGCCTAGTGGTTAGAGCAACCGCCTCGGATGCGGGAGGTCGTGGGTTCGATCCCCGGCTGAGTCATACCAAAGACTTACAAAAATGGTACTAACAGCTGCCTCGCTTGGCGCAAAGCATTAAGAGGTTAGTGTTAGGACTGGTCGGCCTGGTGTCAGGATAATGTGATTGGGTGGGACATCATGCTACATGTCTGCGGCATGATGCCCCAGTGCTCAGACATCACTATAAACTGCCACACTACAAACATCATAGCAATATGACCAAAAAATTGTTAAAGCTACGTTAGAAATCCAAATCACACACACACAATTCATATCCATTATTTATTTGAAACCTTTTGAAATGTCTGAAAAATTCCTGGAACATCAGTAAAATACTATATAATGATCAAAATTTTAGTGAAATCTCACCAAAGTTATAGTAAACTCTCACAAAATGAAATGTTAGAGATCTCAGCAAAACTTAAGTGAAAATTTTGGCTAAAATGTTTGTGAAACCTAACCAGAATTTCGGTGAAAGTTTTGGTCAGAGCTTTGTGAAAAATTTCAGTGAAATTTTAATGAGGTATCACCAAAATGTAAATGAAAGTTTTGATCAAAATTTTTGTGAAATCTCACCAAACTTGAGGTGAAATGAAAAAGACTTAAATGATGCCATCACGGATTAGGTTTTGTATGCAAGAAAGAAAATGAGGACAAGAGAAACCTAAATCTTATTTGATAATTTGTCAAAATAAAATTTATGATCCATTTTAAAAATTATTGGGAATATTTATCATTGATTCCCAATAATGTCTAAGAATCATTAGGCAGTTTAAGAGAAATCTGAAGCAGATTTTTTATTCGATGATATTTATGTAGATATTTTAGGCAGCCTGTTTTTAGACACAAATCTTAGGCGGATTTTTATTTCAGGTGGAAGTTTCAGGCGGGTTTTTTTTTTTTCAGGTAGAATTTTATTTCAGGTAGAAATCTTTGATGAATTTTTTTGTTTAAGCGGAATCTTAGGACAACTGATTTGCATATTTTGCCTAAAATTCCGCCAGAAATGAACCTAAAGTCTGCAAGGTGGAATAACATTTTGACATTTTCATTACTGGATGGGTTTCTGCAGGTATTTCCATCTAATTAGTCAGAAGAAAAGATTCTGCCTAGTAACAGACAGAGTAATTTGCATATTTTGAGCTATATTCCACCCTGAATCCACCCTGAATCTGCCTAAAAGTGATAATAAGGGGAATCTAGGCTAAATAAGCGGAATAAACAAATTCCGCTTAGTAGGCGGAGTAAACAGATTCCTCCTAATAATAGATGGAGTAATTTGCATATTTCGGGCCATATTCCACCCTGAATCCACCCTGAATCTGCCTAAAAGTGATATAAGGGGAATCTAGGCTAAATAAGTGGAATAAACAAATTCCGCTTAGTAGGCGGAGTAAACAGATTCCTCCTAATAGACGGAGTAATTTGCATATTTCGGGCCATATTCCACCCTGAATCCGCCCAAAATTTATAATAAGTGGAATCCGTGGCTTTAGGTGAAATCCGCTTTAAAATTCCACCTGGAATCTGGTTCAAGTCAGGGCGGAAGTTTTCATACGGGAATCCTCAGTCAGCCAAACCCATATATACTCTATTTTATGTTCACCCATTTCCAGGCTGGTTCCCATTTTTCCATATCATTAGTACCATGTGTCCTAAAGAAATGCCTGCAAAATGTGCAAAATATGGTTGGAAAGCACCTGGTCCATGGTACTATGACAAGGGCTAAAGACCAAAAGTGTGATACTTTAACTCCAGAGAAGAGGACTGCAGTGCAGTAAATCTTCAACCAAACACACATTCACTTGCCGACATAGTATGGGACACTTTGAAGGTCCCTCCCCACCCAAAGTGTTTTGTAGAATTCCCCCAGAGACTCTCACATCAGAACAGCTCCAAATGGAAGAAAAAAACATTAAGGACCTGTCACCCACTTTTTTTCTACAGGCATTTTAAGTCATAAATGTGGCAATGATTTCAAGAGGCAATTTCTGGAGTGATGAATGAGAGCGTATGAAAAGACTGCTCTCCCTTTTTTAGGCTGCCCAGTAGATGTAAGTTCCTTTGCATTCTGGAACCTGGCCCAAGGGCCTGTAAGTCTTGGCACATGGGGTCTTTCCTGGACATAGATGAGCCATAGGGCCACCAGTCTGGTCTGCATAATGCCATTCCAGCTGAAGCCTAGCCAGTCCAGCTGGCTGGCTGGCTCTATTCAACAATCAGTGACATGGAAACCATCACTTCAGCAAGCCAAGTCATATACTGCCCAGTCACACAGGATTATGCAGAGCTATGCTGGGATATGGCTAACTGATACATCCATTTTGCCGCATGTCCTTACCAGGCAATCGCAGAACTGGCTGTTCAGCCAAAAACAGGGCTGGCCATCAAACAAAGAGCAATGCTTAATACCCAACAAATAGCTAGGCTGTCCATCTGTCTAATAGCCAAACCATCCACCTGACAAAAATTATTGGCATTTCATACCAGCAAGATAAACTGACACTTGCCTGGTAGCTGATGCAAACCCATGATGATGATGATCTCAAATCTGTGTAGCTTATCCTTTGGGAAGATATCAGACAGTACACAGGGATGTTATATTCTGATATTGACAGATTATTCATGATGAGGATGACCCACACAGTGAATATGGGGATAAAATTGACAATGTACAATATAATGTGAAGTGTACAGAACAACAGCTTTAAAGTGGCTTAATTTGTAGAAAATCTAAAGAAGTCAGCAAATATCCAAGTGTCCAGCCTTATCAATTGTAAGCCATGAACATAAGGTCATGGTTTCAGTGGATTTGGAAGACAAAAAACAACCATTACTCTTCTTCCACAGTCAGCAAAGGTTCAAAAAAAAGTCCTGACCATGTGACTACTAAAGTATGGAACTGGGGCAGTTCCAATGCTTTCTTTGTGGAAAACCAACTACCTGCATTGTTCTCTCTATGCTGGTTATCGTAAAACACATTTGCTGACATTCAGCACTGAGCTGCTGTCATTGGATTAAAACATTGCAATGGTCAGTTTGACCAACTCTCTGTTTTATAAGATTGACAAAATGTCTTGAATGCAACCTTCAAGTCAGTGAAACTATGTTTGCTGCTTCCTGTGTGTGTGTGTGTGATTTGGATTTTTAACGTAGCTTCAACAATTTTTCAGTCATATTGCTATGATGTCTGCATTGGGGCAGTTTAGCACTGGGGCATCATGCCACAGACATGTAGCATCATGTCCCACCCAGGCACATTATCCTGACACCAGGCTGACTAGTCCTTACACTAACCTCTAAATGCTGAGTGCCTAGCAAGGCAGCTGTTAGTACCATTTTTATAAGTCTTTGGTATGACTCAGCCGGGGTTCAAACCTGTGACCTTCCGCATCCAAGGCAAATGCTCTAACCACTAGGCCACCAGAGTGGTGCTTCTGCTTCCTGTATGCAGAGATACTGCCAGGCCATCATCTGGGGATTGCAGGTTTCTTGCAACGATGATTACTACTCACACAATTTTTCAAAACCAGTGGGAGAAAGGTCACACAAATTGTTTATGGTTCCCACAATTTGTTGGACCCCTGCACACTGTTTCTTTTTTTTTAAACACAAAAAAATCAAAATAAAGGTATGTCTAAGTCGTGGTCATCCATTTTGCTTCTGATCTCAGTCAAGCTATACTAAGGTAAATTTAGTGTTTGAATATAAGCATCTGTATGATTGAGATCTGTTGTGGATTTTTGCAGAAACTCTCCAGGGGTTCTGATTAAATTGTTTCCTAGAGAGTAAAACAAACTGATCCTTAAATCAGCCATAGCATTGATTTATAGAGTGTAACAAGCATACATACCAACCATTACACTTTTGGCATTTCATTATCATAAGGACTTTATAGGGGACTTAAAGGCAAGGGTTGGGAAGAGTTAATCTTCCCTTCATCTGTATGGAATATAGATGGGAAAGACTAATTTTTGCATCTTTGCATGATTGCTTGATTTAAGAGGTAACAGATTTTTCCAAATAATAATGTGATCAGGCAAGTATTCTTGGAGGAACATAATTTACTTTAAAATTTGCTGTTTAACAAGACATATGAGCAGCATATGGTTTGATTCACATATGCAAGTCACAAAATTAATCAGAGCTTTTAAATGTAACACATTTTGAAAGTAGAATACACATTGTTTTTGTAAAACATAGGTTCCACATATGTTGCACTTGGTATATGTTTCACATTTGATGTTACATATTTAAGTGAAGGTCCTGGGTGGCCAAGTCAAGTGACCTAATGTACTCACACATCTCACATCTATCCACATGAGTTAAAGTCTGAGCTCATTCAGCATTGATATTTAAGAATGCTTGCCAGTAGCTTCTCATGATTCACTCATTCTTCCATGGGTCTTCTGGGTTCTTCCTCCACCAAATATTCAGGCTGCCATGTATAGCCCATCATATGCTGAAAAATAGAATTCAACCCCGAAAAAACACCTTTTAGTACATTTTACAACAGTGAAATACATGGTGTGACTGTTCCTATATACAGGATGAATGCAGCTTTGTCTCGCTCCGAGATGTTGACAGAGTCTTGAGTGTGATGAGCTGGTTCTACACACAGAGAACGGGGAAGAGAACTCTTTTTGACATGATGGATAAATTTGCTTACCAAGATGAGAGCTCCGACACTGAAAAAGAGGAAGGGGAGGAAGAAGTACATTGTTCACTGGCTCCCCCACAGTTTTATCAGGTATTAAACTTAAAAGCATGGTCATGTGGGTTTAGTGTATTATGTTTTTGAAAACTGTAGAGTATCCATCTTTTCAGCAAAAAATGTAAAGGTTTTGTACATATAATTGAAGACTGATGTGAATGCAACCACAATCAAATACAGTTTATTATTGCTTATTAAGAGGATAAAGAAATTTTCCTTTTCAGTTTTCTTCATTTATGTTATATGAAGGAACCTATCAAGTCACAAAATTGTACTGAAGGTTTTGAAGCTTGGTGTTGAAATACTGGGGCAGTTCTAGGTGCTGATGGTCACAAATGCAGGAGGTTGATTTAATCTTTTGTTTACCATCATATACAGCCACCCCAAAGTGATGAGGAAATCATAAATAATCAAAGGAATTGAACCCTGAAATGCTAAGCTATTGCAATCACAATAAAAGCCATTCACTGAATAAAAACAGTCTTCCATATGACTCATATATGGAAATGGAAAAGATGGCATAGTGATAACAGAAGGAAGACATGTAAAATATAACAGATTTACCTTATTATTAGAAAGAGGATAAAATGTTTCATTAATCAAGTACAGTTGTTGTAAGTGCTCTACTTTTACAGGGTCCAAACTGGCAAAATTACCTCTACCCAGCTATAGTCTGAATATACTTCCCTGTTTGTTTGTACCCAGTACCAGTTTAAAAAATGAAAAGCATAAATAAGATAAAAAAAATGCACAGAAGTTAGTCGGTTCATTCATTGATTTATAATTTCAAACCCGATTATGACCAGGGGGCACTAACACCATTATCATCTGTGTGTTTCATACCAAATGTTAGATTCGATGTACAAGACGACCTTGCTTGCCAGTTATTTCCAGTTCTTGTACAAGTCCATTTTCAGCAAAGGGGTGCTTGAACAACTGCACATGTATGTACATAAAAGGTAAATCCTACGTCATCTGCTTCTGATATTAGAATGACAACTACAATTTTTTATGATAGGAATATGTATTTGGTACCATTGCAGTTAATTCCCTGTCAAAAAGCACTTCCATCAATAAATAAAGGCTTTAAAAGTCTTTGTTTCAGATAATTTAAATCAGTCCAAAAGTACCTTTGTGCTGATTCACATCTGATTCAGTCTTTCACTTCAGGTGTGCATTATTAGTTGTAAATCTTACTATTTCCAAAATACATAGTCACTCTAAAATATCTTAAAATATTCAATAGGTGTACACAATCCATCAAATATTCATGCTGGACCTACACATTTGGAAATTGCATGAATATTATGATCTGATTGAGATTTGGTCTGTTGATGAAGTTTAGGTATAGTATGCATCAGCGAGTTCAAAGCTTTTGTATTACTCACTGTCATCAATGTCGCTAACAATATCCATTCATTCTTGCTGTTAACGTTCCCTCAGTTCTTCATATGTATTTACAAGATCAGAATTCTATGTTTTCAATTATTTCATCCCCAGACAAATAAGACTCGTCATCTGACAAGTCCGCCATTTTGGATCCACTTAGGTGACTTTGAAGATTTACATTTATAGATCACAAAGCCCCTCTTCTTGTTAACAATCAAGTTTAAGGTATGAATGTATGCAAATAGGATGCAAATGAATCATACTACAGAATAGTTATTGACCATTCGGGTGCCCCCCAGCATTGACCAATAAGACAGTATATCATAAATTGACCAGTCAGAGAATATATCAAAACAGGGCATGTACATGAAACCAGATTACCGTTATACAGTGTTGAGAAGGAATTATTGCTTCTGCATGGACCTCTTTACCAGTCTGCAGTGTTGAGAAGAAGTTATTCTTCTGGACTGCTTCACAAGTCTGCAGTGTCGAGTAGCAATTTCTTCTGGACCACTTTACCAGTCAGCTGTGCTGAAAAGGTTAAAATACAGATGAAATACTTTTAAAACTTTAAAAACAAGATAAATTAAAACATTTCTTACGGTGGTTTGCCACAGTTGCATAGCATTAAACAGCAACTTCAGAAATAAGTTACAGTTTAAATTTGGCGATAGTTGCCATAACAGAAGTCCTCTTTTCATACTTTTGTTTTGATATTAAATATTGAACATTAAATTGGTTAATGTTATCAGTAATCAAACTGTGTATGCCCAAAGAGTCATAATTTGCCTCCAGTTGGGCAACAAAAATTCAATTTATCTCATTTTTTCATGGGTCATAGGAGAATTTTCATCTGGAATTCCATAGATAGCAATGTAATTTCTGGCATTTATGATCATCAAATTAGCATAAAATTGATCACAGAGCATGAGCTTCTTCCAATTTTCCACCTTCCTCTTTGAAGTGAAAATATAGAAAAAAGTTAATGTTACTTGGATTATTATTGCATTATATTGTGTTATGACCATGTAGTTTTAATTACTTGTGTGTTAAAATTTGAACTCTTTTTTTTTTATTTCATTATTATAATTTTTATTGTGATAATGATTATGTTCACAGGGTCTGACATTTTGAAAGAAGCGTCGTGTTTATTTAGAACGTAAATATGGCTCTTAGGATTTCGTAAGCAATTTATTTAGATTGCTGGCTTGATAAACAAGCTAGGTAGATGATTGGTTGTGGCCAAGGTCATTTGCCAAGCATGTATGATTATATCGTGTAATGCGATGGTGAGATTTTGAAATCACCATGCGTTCTTCGTGCGTGTGCATGAAATGACTTTTTCATTCAGTTTAAATACTCAGGTATCTGTGAAATAGTCAGCCAGAGTCATATTTTAACTCTACAAGGTGTAGAGTCGTTCATATATCTTGAGAAGAAGGTATTCTTTTTCTGGTGCTGGAAAGAATTGTTCATTTGTACGTCTGTAGAGCGAGATGTATATTGTTATTGATGTCACCAAGAGTTCATCTATTTTTTAAACAATAATTGTTTTCCCTAGAGAACTACACAAGTGGCTTTGGACAAAGAAATTTAGTGAAATTGATTCTAAATTGGAACAGAACAGTACAAATTGTGATTCAAAGTGAAAATTCTGGACATTTGTGTAAAAACTTCGTCTGACGTCATCATCCACCATCTTGGAACGGAATTAAGATTCAGACTAGCTTCAATTTAAACTGTTTATTGATAGGACTTACATGTTTTTCACAATTCTAGGACAAATGTTTGGATTTTCTTTGCAAATTGTAAGTCCTATTTCATATTTTCACCTTTTCACTGTGTTTTCTAGGGAAATAAATTATTTTTGTTAAAACTTACAAAGCTTCTTGTCTCTGCTCTTTTTTTTAATGTTACTTTAAACGAGCCGATACGTAACATACTTCATTTTTGACCAAGTGATTGTCAAGCAGTCACCTTTACATTTTGCTTTGCTTTGGGATACTTTATGACTCATCTGCAGTTTCAGGATAAGGCTTAATTGCCTAATATGTTGTTTCAGAATCGTGTATTGGATGATATTACCAGATCTTTAATATTAGCCCTTGGAGTGTGTTACCATGCTTGTCTGAAGAAAAGAAAAGAGTACAGGGAATGTATCTGGCAATATTTTGGGCCTCCTCTTAAGGTACCAGATGGACCCACTCAGATTGAAGCTGACATTATCAGGTATAAATTTTTGTATAGTGGTACAGTAGAAAGAAATAAAATTATGGAGATAAAATGCAGAAAAGATAGGTTCAGACCTCATCCTGTACAGACAAATAACAAAACTGCATTCCCTTTTCTCCAAGAGAGATTTAAATGGAATAGCCCATAGTAGTTGCCTTCCTTTGTTCAGGCGTCCTGTATTTTAATTATTATGGTTTTAAGTTTTGTTTATTATTATCGTTTTAAGTTTTGTTGAAGATAGCTCTTGCTGAAGATGATTTGTGTGCAGTAATAGACTTTACTTTTAAATCCAGTCAAATCATTTGCCTTTTTCTCTGTTGTAGGTTTGAAATAAAATTGAATATATAGTCTTTTCTTACAGTTGAATCTGCCTTCAAGGTTAACTGTATTAAGCAGTTACTTGTCATATATAGCCAGTTTTTCTTAGTCCCAAGTCTAGAATATTGAACGATTGAATCACTGTTAATTAAGTAATTATCTTTTTGCAGAGGCCACTGTTTTCACTTCTTGGTGATTTTTGCTTAAAAATCTTTGACTGTACCTATTTAGCACATTACATCAAGTGAGTGTGATTTGTCAAATATAAATGTTGGGCTGTGAGAGATTTATCCCTTTCAAGCCATATTGTTTACTCTAAGCTAATAAGAATAATTTGTTTTCTTATAGTAAGCACTTTTCTATGTATAGCTCTATTGGTCTTCAGCCCTTAATGTAAAGTGACACACACATAATAATGGTAATAATATCTGATATATGTAAAGTGACACACACATAATGATGATAATAATATCTAATATATGTAAAGTGACACACATAATAATGATAACGATGTATAGTAGATGTAAAGTGACACACACACATAAAGATGATAATACTATCTAACATATGTAAAGTGACACACACATAACGATGATAATAATGTATAGTACATGTAAAGTGACACACACACATGATGATAATAATATCTAATATATGTAAAGTGACACACATAATGATGATAATGTATAGTGTATGTAAAGTGACACACACACATAATGATGATAAATATAATATCTAATATATGTAAAGTGACACACACATAATGATGGTAATAATAACTAATATATGTACAGTGACACACACATGATGATACAGCCCTTAATGTAAAGTGACACACACATAATAATGGTAATAACTATAGGTTACTGCATTTGTATGGGAAAATATGAACGAGTTTTTTGGATGGCTATACTGCACGACCTTGGGAGTGCAGTATATCCATCCGACAAAACGAGTTCATATTTTCCCATACAAATGCAGTAACCTTTTTATTATATGCTCATTTTCTTATTCTACCCAAGGCTTAAATATATAAACAAAAATACACTACAATAAACAAAGTAACTGAATGTATGCCGTATTCCAAACTAAATACACAAGCTTAGCTGCATCATTACATAACAACATTATTAATGTGCACGTAACTCCACCCAGATTTGAAGTTGGTCGCGCACTAGATGTAAGTTTCGAAAGAAAATGGCGTTTGGTCTACTTAAAATTGAAATTTGGAGTAATATTGTTAATGAATGCGCATTGCAACAACTTTTCCATTTGATCTGGAATGAATATGTTTTGGTAGTTTTGTCGATTCGACGCAATTTCGTGATTATAGTCTGGATTTATCCACATGAAGTAACTTACATCGGATTCCAGCAGCGTCTGCCAATTTAATCGTATTGAAGTGTGTTGACATCGGCATGCATGTTTTTGTTCCGACATTGAATGATTCAGATCATAATGTGGGAAAAATATGAAGTCTTTCAATTGTAATTATCGAAAAGACGCTGTGGAATTTAATGTTTATTTCATTTTGAGTGCAGTAAGGAGGATGTAACTGCACTTGGAATAAACTTGAAATTACAGTACAATTTTGAAATGTGTAATCAAGCTTGAGAACCCATGACATGGCTCATGTAATTCGGATTTGCAGAACTACTAAAATACATTTTGAGGAAATTCAGGATGTAAAATTGTAAGTATATTTTTGCCATTTTTATTACCAGCTAAAGAAGACAGTTTATGTCTTATAACTTGCATGTTATTGTAAGGACTCTGTCTGGCATCTATAGCTAGCCTAAATCTGAAACAATGTATCAAAAAAGTTAGCGCAGAATGTGCCAAAGCAGTTTGTATGTGTCAGTCCACCAAACATCTACTTTAGTTCATTCAGAAACAAATTGTTTGTTTACAATAGAAAGTAGTTCCTTTATTCGTGTGAATGCAGTATGAAGTCAGCACGAGGAGTTCAGTATCACAAAATATTGAATGATTCTGACAATGTAAAGTTAACGGAGAAAAAAAATGAGCATATAATAATATCTAATATATGTAAAGTGACACACACATAATGATGATAATATCTAATATATGTAAAGTGACACACACACATAATGATGATAATAATATCTAATATATATAAAGTGACACACACATAATGATGGTAATAATAACTAATATATGTACAGTGACACACACATAATGATGATAATGATGTATATATGTAAAGTGACACACAATAATGGTAATAATATCTGATATATGTAAAGTGACACACACATTATGATGATAATAATGTATATGTAAAATCACACACACACACATAATGATGATAATAATGAATAGTATATGTAAAGTAACACACACACATATGCATAATGATGATAATAATATCTAATATATGTAAATCAAACACATAATGATGGTAATAATATCTAATATATGTGCAGGGACATACACATAATGATGACAATAATATCTAATATATGCACAGTGACACACACATAATGATGATAATAATATCAAATATATGTACAGTGACACACACATGATGATAATAATATCTAATAAATGTACAGTGACACACATAATATTGATAATAATATCTAATATATGTAAAGTAACACATAATCGTCACAATAATAATCTCTAATATATGTAAAGCGACACACACATAATGATAATAATGTATAGTATATGTAAAGTGACACACACACACATAATGATGATAATATCTAATATATGTAAAGTGACACACATAATGATGATAATATCTAATATATGTAAAGTGACACACATAATGATGATAATATATAATATATCTACAGTGACACACATGATGATAATAATAAGATCTAATATATGTAAAGCAACACACATAATGATGATAATATATGTACAGTGACACACATTATAATGATAATAAGATCTAATATATGTAAAGCAACACACATAATAATGATGATATTTATATCTAATATATGTAAAGCGACATACACATAATGATGATAATAATATCTAATATATGTACAGTGACGTATCTCAAATTCATTGTCCAAAGAGAAAATGATTGTATTAAAAGTTGTCTCTTCCTCTGACATTGCTTGACAGCTTTCATTCAGTCAAAAATCTTGTAAAACAAAACAGTAATTACTTTCACATTGCCAGTCAAAATATGTTTTTAAATTTTTTAATCAATTTTGTTAAGAAATAGTGATGAAAGATGTAAGAATTTAAACTTCTTTTACAATTAAAAAATTCTGATATTCTGATAGAGTATATAGTATTTGTTTTTCCTTTTGTTTTGTAAAACTTTATCAGTCTATTCAGCAAATACATGTACTTCTTTTAGTGGTAAGTATCCATTCATATGCAATGTTAGCCACAAAATGATATAATTGTTTTTAATTATTGTAAAGTCAGTTCATGAACCATGGCAGATATCACATTGCTTCAGTCTGTTTGAATGTGTAACAAAAGCAATTGATTAAAGCACATGTCTCAATCATTGCAACTGTCATACAGATTATTATAGTGTCTTCCAACCAATGATAAGAGTTAGTTCTGATAGCAAGATTGTAAAGATTGTTTTTGACAGTATGTCATTGTATTTTGACAATGTGTCACTGTTTTTGACAGTGTATCACTGGTTCTAACTATACTTAACTTCACTTGATATGACAAGTGACCTGTGGTGGAAGGTGACTCATGGGGTGTTGGGCTTGACATTCTTTTCTCTTTCTTGCAGATGCCAAGATGTTTTCTTAGATAATGTTCAGTTGGATAAGAACATTGCCAGGAACACTGCCTTGAAGGAGAACATGTTCATGATGGTGATCTGTACTGAGTTAAGAATACCTTTATTCCTGGTGGGAAAACCTGGCAGTTCCAAATCTCTGGCCAAAACCATTGTAGCAGATGCCATGCAGGGGAATGCAGCACGTGTAGACTTGTTTAAAGAGTTCAAGCAGGTCAGTAGACAGATTTTGTCGCAAGGAATGGTGAATGTGACATAAAGCTTCTGTTCCTTGGTTCTATTTGTTTAGAGTTTATCCATAAAGATAACAATTTAAAAATCATCAAGCAACAATTTGCATGCAAAGAACATTTTTGCAATTGTTGCGTATAAAATAGGCATGACATCCACAATTTGTTTTTACCAGAAAAGCTAAGAATTTATCTAATATAACAAGAAATTTTTATTTATTATAATTTTTGTTATCATTACCAGAGTATACATATTTTTCTTACACTAATATGGGAAATACTTGTGAATGCTCTTATGAATTTTTTAATTTAGTTTGAATGTTTTGCAGAATATGCTTGAAATTTATTTGGTTGAATTTTGCTAAGTACAAAAATTCCCTTCACAGATTCATAAAATAGATGAGACCCATACAGTGATCAAACAAAGGTAATTATGCATTTAACCGTTCCAAGTATCAGCAGTGAGAATCTTTTAAATATTTCAAGTTTAAAATTTTTTTTATCATGGAAGCACAATTCCTTGGCATTCCAGGTTGTTCAAATGGTGTCCTTCCAATGCAGCCCTCTGTCCACCCCAGATGGAATCTTGGGAACTTTTCATCAGTGTTCACAGTTTCAGAAAGATAAGGATCTGGACAGATTTGTGTCTGTGGTTGTTTTGGATGAGGTTGGGCTTGCAGAGGACAGTCCTAGAATGCCTCTTAAGACCTTACATCCTCTCCTGGAGGATGGTTGTCAAGGAGATGAGGAACCAGAGCCATATAAGAAGGTTAGTCATGATTCTTTCAGTACAGATGGTGCCTTATATGCTTCAGGAACAATCACATGTACATTTCCTTGAAATACATTATTTGATCCTAATAACTAAATTTGCTACTTTCAGTCTTTGCTTTAAAAAACCCTACAGAATTCACACACAAAAGACCTTAGAAGTACACAGCAATATCATGATGGTTCATGTATGAGAGACAACTTAGATTTATGCTAAATGTGATGTATCATGGAATGAAAAAAAAATAGTTGTCTGGCAAATTCTCTTTTCCTTGGCTCGGAACTTTCAATCTGGAAATATTTGCTTTGAAAATTTGTCCCATAATATTTGAAAATTACTGCCTCTCTTGCCTAATGTTACACCCCAGATATGGAAATAATTCTACAATCTTTGATGAAAATGTCAGAGTACCTCAATTCTTTATTTGGCTATGTTTTTTTTAATAGTTGGAATGGTGATGGACAAGAGGAGCTTTTAGGATGGCCTCTTGTCCAGCATCCATCTATTGGTTGTCTGTGTGTTGGCACAAAGTTGTTATCACTACATCTCTTGAACTACTTGGAGGATTGCCATGAACACATACATTCATCCCAAGGTTGGTAGTTAATGAAAATCATGCAGCTCAGACATCCAATATGACTGCCATCCTGCAAATCATGTTATTGCTATATTCTTCCTGAACAGATAATCATATTGACATGGGGCTTTCATTGAAAAGACTTCTTATGATGTATGATGGGTCATAGTTGAAAATGGTGCCAATATGATACATTATGGCTGCCAGAATTATTATGGTGTCTAGTTGATCCAAAGTGCCTATCAGACATACAATATGGACCATAATGGTGACCATCTTGAAACTCTTGTTACCATTATGACCCCTTAATGGATGGTTATAACGACATGGGATTTTCACCAAAAGATTCTTTATGATGTCTTATTAATCCTAAATGAAAATGGCTCTCATCTAACGTCCAGTATGGCTTCATGGTGGCTGTCTTGAAAATCTTGTTATAGCTATTCATCATGAACAGATTATTATATTGACATAGAATCTTCATGAAAAGACTTTATATACTGCCTAGTCAGTCCTAAATGAAAAAATGGCACCAATCTAAATGCAATATGTCCACTATGGTAACTGTCTTGAAAACATGTTATTAATAATTCAGTCCTAAATGAAATGATCCTGATCTGACATCCAGTATGTTAATCATGGTGACTATCTTGAAATATAATTACTACTCATTCTGAATGGATGATCTTATTGATATAGGTTGTTAACTAATAGGTTTGTTACAATGCATAGTTGATTCTGAATAAAAAATACTGCTGAACAATGTGGCCATCTTGATGGAAGGGTTGTATCAATACAGGGATTTTTTATTAAACACATCTCACGTAGTTGGTTCTAAATAAAAATGATAATGTGACCTCCATGTAACAGCTATTAATCTCTGAAATGGATGACCATACCTACATTTTTTTAGAAATGTCTTTCTTACAATATCTAGTTATTCCTAATATACATTGATACTGGTTTGATGATTATTTTTAAAATGTTCATATGGAATCCTCTGAATAGATGGTTTGATCAGCAAGGGGCTTTTGCTAAAATTCTTCTTGCAAAATTTAATTTGTTCTGAATGTACTGACACAGATCAGACCACCAACATATACACACTTTTATAAAAGAGTTTTAACAACCAGACCTAATTGACCTTAGTGTCAAATCAAAGGTCACTGCTTGTATATTAGTATTTCATGGAGTTTATGAACATTTGTGGATTTTGACCAGAATTGGTATTTAGCAGCATTCCAGTGAATAAGTTGATAGTATTCTTGGCATTTATTTTAAGGTCAGAGGTCTTGACTCAGATTTGTAGCTATATTGGCTTGTGACCAAGATAGCATAAGCAAGTCTAAGTGGATTTTTATCAACTCCATTTAGAGGATATATCTAATGAATATATTGACTGATGCCTCTTAAATAACTGTTCTGTTTTGAGCAAAGTGTTAATTATAGATTTAACTAAAGTGAGCACATGGGTATATCTGGACATTGACAAGTTGAATGATTTTCTATCCATGATATAAGGTTAAATGTAAATGGCCATGACAAAAAAGTTTGTCATGCACTTACAGGCATGTTCTGGACATTGTAACTCAGACACATAAGAAATTATTTGTTACAACATTTGATATGTTGGAGTTTCTCAGAAGTATCAGAGCTGGTTTCAGTACTCTGAACTTAAGAAGAAAAAAATGGTCTTTTTTTGGATTCCTTTCTTGGATTTCTTTCTTGGATTCCTGGAAATTCTTTTTGGCCAGTAGAGATTCACTCCCTTCTATGGTATTTTGTTCTCTTGCTTTTGTATAAATAAGTAGAAAGACATGGACATTTAAGGCACTGAAGTTACTACTTCTGTGCCTGAAAACTGGTGACTAAAATGTGATTATTTTCAATTGTGTATTATTGTGTGAATTACAAATAGTTGTTTAGTGCTAGATATTCATGTTTATGGAAGCATTTGTTCTACTGATCACATTAGTCCATGTATTTCTGAAATAACATTTTGATTGATTTTAGCAGCCTTGTCTAAACACAGTCCTAAAGCAATGAAATGATCATTTTTCTGACTTGTTTGCCTTCTCGGGATGATGAAATAAAATTGACATGGATTAAGCAGCTGGGTAATTATCTGGAAATATGATTATATCTGTTCAATATGCATGAGAAGTTATGTTTAACTGGTGTTTACTGAACCTGTAAGTAGACCTTTTAAGCAAGCACCTTGCATTATTCATTCAGCCTAATGTAGGATCATGAGTTATAATAGGGATAGAGCTGAACATGCTCAGCCAATGGAACTTCACAACACACATTTCCTTGAATTTTCATAATGGAAAACAAACTTTCTGAGCTGAAATGTCCCGAAATTTACAGTGTATTAAAAAATTATTTGCAAAAAATAATTTCAAGTGTCCCAGCTTTTATGGTGTCCCAATATACAATTTAAAGATGATATTTTGTTTAGATTAATTTCTCTCACAACTTTTGTGTACCAGAATTCTGAAAAGTGTTACCATATTTGCTGGCCTATAAGTTGATACAGGGTATAAGTCAAATTCGTTGATTTTGCAAATTTTCTTTCCTTCATCCATATATAAGTTGATGCGAAGTATGAGGCCAAATCATTACCTTAGCTACATCTTTTTCACAAGTAACTTCCAATTTCATGAATATTAATGTTAACACTGTATAATATTTCAGGTTACCAGCAATTAGGAAATTACATCACCAATGCTAACCTGCTTTTCCATGGTTTTGTTTTGAAGAGAGAGAGATTTCATCCCTTCTTCATTCTATTTTGTAACTTACTGCCCCTGTTTAGCTGAAGCTTTTGTCAAAGAGAGAAAACTGTAATAAAATAGTAAATGAAAACGTTAACAAATATATGCCATACTCCTTTACCTCAAAGATGCATAGTTTATATTTAAATTTTCACAATATTTATATTCATATAGACTCCATTTAGGTTAAATCACAAAAATGACTTTAGCATCCTGTGTTATTTTTTTGAAAGTACAACTCTCAATTCCCAGCAAAAATAGATAACCTATTATCAGTAAGTGCATGCACATGCCCTTTAGTTAAGCAGTATTTGGTTTGATCTTTGCTCATGCTAGTTGTTACTTTGAATTGTTCAGACACTTCTGTCAGCAATAACAAAAGATATCACTCGTTGGGAAACTTATGTGAGTAAGCACCTGACATTTCCTGTCATTACACAGTACCATATTCACAATACTCAGTGGGTAGCGTCATCTCCGTAATGGTAGCCTCATTAATTTGATCTGGTCTACCAAATCTTACATTCAGACAAGTGTCAACTGGGACAACCCAGCCAAAGCTGTAGCATATTTAATTAGCATGTATATGACACTGCAAAGCCATATGGTTCTTGGGACAATGGAGTGTCGTTGTTAAATTTAGAAGGTATTATTTATTCAGAAGTATTAATTGATAATGGAATATAGTATTGCCCTTGTACATGAGCAAGATCACAGTTGTCAGGTAACTGAACAATACAGATTACAATTGTTCTGAAACTTCCCTCTCTCCCTCCCTCCCTCTCACTGATATTGGGGGCATTTTTATTTTGATCACGAGGTGCATGAAGAAAAATATGATGGAATCCCTATGTCTTTGTCATGATTATATGTTTCAAACTTATCTATTCTAATACATACAGGTGTATATATGTAATCAAAGTTAGACAACATACATTATCAGTGCATGCTACCTGAGTGCAATTATATCTTATGTAGATGAATTTAATAAGGACACTCATGTAAATATTTTTAAATCTTTCTCAATGTTGTATCCTATATTTTTTCTTACATGATATTTTCCCCAAAATGATTATTTTTTTACACATTATTTTTCATACTGTGGAAAAATATTTATAATTCTACATACAAAAAAATTACATATATAAGACAATTCGGAGTATAAGACAAAGCCCAGACTTGCTAGTCAAAAAGTATCAACTTGTCAGCCATCAAATATGGTAGTCATATGTATGAACAAAATAGTATGCAACTGTAAACTGAAGTTTCAAGTCATTGTCCTTTCTTTTGTATCTGTTTGTTGTGAACTGGTTGTTTGCAGACAGTACAGATCTGTGTTGGAATTGCAGGTTGCCTTTATTGGAATCTCTAACTGGGCCCTTGATCCTGCCAAGATGAACCGGGGTATCTTGGTACAGAGAGATGTTCCTGATCTTCAAGAATTGGAAAATAGTGCAAAGTAAGTAAGATGTAATTGGAATGGATATGAATCATAAAAGGTAATTACCACATTCAGCATTATATCTAAACATGCTTTAAATGGAGCACTTCCCCTCTTTAGTCAAAACTTATGAAATTTCCAATATCAAAGCAAGTCTCAATCTCAGCTTACCATGTGGGAGGGAACCACCTGCTGTAACTTGCTTAGAACATCATAATTTTCTTGAAACTCACTACCATGTATGCCTAATTGCTTTTTGCACCTTAATTTTGAGGGTTAAGTCAATCTCAAAGACAAATTTGATTTAGTGTAACAATCTTTGGACAGATAATACACCTCCAAATGAAGAGTTTATGACACTGCAATAAGGAGCTATTTCTTCTGATATGCCCATGCATGTGATAGGAACATACTTTTGAACATATATGTGCTCTTATTACAGTGAGCTTTGACTTCATGGAATTTACCCCAGTGAAAATGTTTTAAGGACACGGGGCAGGTATTACAATGTTGCATTTGGAGTGAAGCTATGCATAAATGCATGTTTGTGGTGAAAAATATCCATGTTGGCCTAAAAGTTTACTCCAGATGCATTTTCTATTTTTTTTGTTAATCGATCAATAATATCATCTCAAGGTTTGACTTTCTGGAAATTTCCAAGCTAAAATAGTGCTTACCAGAGGTAAGAACTTACTGTGCTTTGATTAGTTAGGTCAGTCTCTCTTTCTCAACTTTCCTTGTGCTCAGACAGGTTACATGCTGTGCTTCAGAGTCAAACTAAGATCATTCAGTGACTAAAATGCCAGCCTCAGAGTTCAACTCATTCAATCCAGATAACAACTGTACTTTTGGTTTGTTTTCTTTTTCATTCAGTGGCCATATGCACCTATATTCATTGCTGTTTATGTCATTCAATGGCCAATCCCATTTTCATTTGTGGTTAATGGGTTGGTAGTAAAAACATCTCCAACTGGACCAAAACGGGGGTTTCCATGACATATTGAACCAATCAGAAATTACTTTGCTTTGCTTAAATATTCATAAGGTAAGGTTACTAAATTGAGATCGGTTACACTACATGTATTATTCATAAAAATTTGTAAACAGTGGTGGTTTTCAGATTGATGATTGATGACTGTGAGAGCTAAAACAAAGAGTTTCTTGGATTTGATTTTGAAAATATTGACAAAGCAGCAGAAAGATAATGTCAGCAGATGCGTATTTTACAAGATTGAGACTCAGATTTAGAAATTAATGAGACTTAATCATCAGCAGAAGAGGATAACGACAGCGACTATGATACAGTTCATGCAGATCTTGCAAACTGGAGTGATCATCAGCCCATGCAGTGATGCACAGAAGTTTCTCAATAGTGCATACAAATTTGTGAAAGACCTGGAGAAATAGCACAAAAAATACATGAATGTGTTGATAAATTTATTTGGAACAATGGGTGAAAGTTTCATTGATTTTTACTGGATACATTAGTAGAGAAATTAATGTAAGACTGAATACATGATATTTACAAAATTTTATAATTAGTTAAAAACTCTGTGATACAAGCAGCTGAACACAACTTAGTACTGCTGGGGCATAATAGCAGTGATACCAACAACATTGATGGGGCTAAATGAGTTAATGGAAGAACAACTAGTAGTTTGTGAGTGAGCAACAGTTTAAAATTTGTGAACTGTTACTTTGACCAAGGGTTTAAAAAGGTCTTGGGCAATGTTTCTCAGGAAAGGGAAAATAAAAAGAATGTTAAAACAATTCCTTGAATCTCATCCAAAAATGCAGATTTATTATTTTTGTTTAGCACAGGTACTTTTATTTCATGCAGCAATAATTTTTTTACCTATCTTTAACATGATAATCAGTAGATGACCCAATTTTTGCACTTCCAGTCCAGCTGATGTGGATGTCTGGAGCAGCTGCTCCTGGGCATGTTCATGGCTTTGACTTATGTTAATAGCCCTTTCCTTGGTCAACTTTTCACCTTCACTGACAAGTTTTTCTTGTATTCTTAATGACAATACCCTGAAAACAATTCTATCACGAATCATGTCGTCTTTGTCTTTGAAGAGACAGTCCTTGGTCAGAAGTTTCAGTGAAGTCAAATATTAGTCTGTTGTCCAGGATCCTTGAATTTCATTATTAAATTTGAATCTGGCAAGGACATTATTTAATTTTGGTTGCATGTGATATTTGAATTTTGTAAAGAACGTTGATGGGTCCTTTTATTCTTCATCCATCAGAATCCATGTATTGAAAATATCTCTACCTTTGTTGCCTACCCAAAGTAGAATGTAGTTATCTTTGACTGCATCACTTCTACTCATCGGTCTGTTAAATATTAATTCACAGTGTTGTTGGAATTTAGCCCATGATGTGGTAAGGTTGGAATTGTCCGAGTCCATAGTAGGGGTTGGCACACCAGAAAGATCCATTTCAAAGGTATTAAGTTCATATGCTGAATTTTCAGCGTTTTTAAGGTTCTAAATTTATGCAAAATCTTCCATGGATTGTAAAGTTATTGTTTCAAAACATCCATTTACGATCCATGTGCTATTCCAGTTACGTTCACACTTCTGACACCATGTTGTGTTATTGCATTAAAACATGAGATGCCGTGTTCTAACTATCAATAACTTTAATGCATACAAATGACTGTTGTATGGTCTTAACACAGAGTGGTATCCAAGAGGTAGATGCCTGTAGATAGTACCAGTGGAACTGTGACTCATGCACTGAGGGTTCTGATTGGTCAGTTACAAATGTATAATGTTACAATGACTTTACCTGAAGAAGTATGAAGAAGCTCTTAGTATGCCACCTGGTGAAAATTTAGTCTGCATCAAGCTTCCCTTATTTACCATAAATGTTGGGACACCATATTTGTTGGGACACCATAAATTAATTTTAATAGTCATTTTTTTGTGCACTGTATGTTCTGGAACACATCATTTTTTTCAAGTCATAAGTTGTGGGACACCTTTTGTGTGTGTGTGTGATTTAGATTTTTAATGTAGCTTTTAGCAATTTTTCAGTCATATTGCTATGATGTCTGCAGTGTGACAGTTTATAGTGATGTCTAGCACTGAGGCATCATGCCACAGACATGTAGCATGATGCCCCACCCAGTCACATTATCCTGACATCAGGCCGACCAGTCCTAACACTAACCTCTTAATGCTGAGTGCCAAGCGAGGCAGTTGTTAGTACCATTTTTTAAAGTCTTTAGCATGACTCTGCCAGGCATCGAACCCACGACCTCCCGCATCTGAGGCAGATGCTCTAACCACTAGGCCACCGGAGCAGTTGGGACACCTTTTAAATCATTACAAAATTACATGTCGGAAAATGTACTCCAACTGAAATTTTATTTTAAAAATATAAAACTGTACTTGTGATAAAACTCTTTAATTCACTGCAGCAGCATTTCATCAACACAAACGTTTTCCTGTACACATACGATCCATTCTTTTGGTGCACGAATATTTTGTTTTAGCTTTCTTATACCGTGAAAAATTGTTAGAGGAAACACATCACCTGCTGCGGAAACTGCAAGGACTAAAATCAGATTTTTTCAAATCTGCACCATTCTTGCTATTTCTCACACTTTTGACCCCCGTCTTATTGTCAATCTGTCAAGGAATGCGATCAAAGTACACTAAAATTTCATCCATGTTAATGATCATATTATATTATTAGTAAACCTATTTGCATCTCTTCTGGCCTTCACAAATTCATCACATGATTTCATTTTCTCAAAATCTTCTGGCTGATGCTGGATCATCAATGTCTATGCACAAAGCACTATATTGTGTCACTTTAAAATTGTTCCATTGTTTGAGTTTGTTTTCAAAATTCCCATGACTACTGGTGAAAAGAAACCAAAGTTAGCTTCCAGATCTCGGCCTTCTTTGTATATTCAAACAAAAATTGGCACACTTAAATGAATCCACAGTCAGCTTCTGAGGTCAGTTTATTTTGCAATAAAATAACCTTTGTATTGATAGCCTTTTAAAAAAAAAAACGACTTCAGAAGTTGGCTTGCTTTGTAATAAAAAATAACCTTTGTCTTTGATGTCCTGTTGGTAAGTTCAAAGAAGGAGTTTACTGCTCGCTGCCAGTTGTGTTTATTCACCACCCGAGCTTCTGTGTGCTTGGCATCTGTAGTTATAATTAATACAAACAGGCATTGATGTCTGTGGGTAAATAATAATGATACTTTTGTAACCTGTGCTGGCAAAAAGATTGTCACTTATACTCAAGTGAATGTGTTTTCAAATAATGATTTTTATTTGCGAGATACTGTCATACAGTAGACCTTCAATCTTGATTATTTTGCATCTAACACCATGTTATGCATGAATGGCAGTTATCTTCAATATATCGGTTGATTATTTCCTCTAGTTTGCAAAATCATCTGCTTCTCTTCTGGCCTTCATGAATTCATCACATGATTTTTTTTTTCTCCAAATATTCTGGGCGACGCTGGGTCATTGACACCTGTGCACGAAGCACTGTATTGTGTCACTTTAAAATTTGTTCTGTTGTTTCAATTTATTTTCAAAATTCCTGTGAATATTGGTGAAAAGGAACCAAAGTTGGCTTCTTAGGTTGGCTTGCTTTGTAATAAAAATAACCTCTATCTTTGATCTCCTGTCGGTAAGTTCAAAAAAAGAGTTTATTACTCGCTGCCAATTGTGTTTATTCACCACCTGGGCTTCTATGTGCTTGGCATCTGTAGTAATAATTAATACAAAGGAGCATTGGTGTCTGCAGGTAAATAGTAATGATACTTTTGTAACCTGTGCTGGCAAAAAGATTGTCACTTATACTCAAGTGAATGTGTTTTCAAATAATGACTTTTATTTGCGAAATACTGTCATACAGTAGACCTGGATATAATTCAGTCTTGATTATTTTGCACCTAACACCATGTCATGCATGAATGACAGTTGTCTTCAAGACAACGGTTGATTATTTCCCTCTTGTTGGCAATTTTGTTGGATCCAGTTTTCAGTCAGATAACATATTCAGATCTTTGAACATAACCAAACACAATATGTTTCTCAGTGTTCATGTCAATGAATAACATGGAGTGTGTTATCAGACAAAAGTGATAAACGCTACGGTATGTAAGCCTACGCTACATATACGGATTTCATGGATATATTTTATTCTTTAATTCTCATCTTGAAAAAAGGAATAAATAACAATACAAGGTTAGTTGTTTTCTTTTTATTATCAAATAAGCATTTTGTTTATCTATTTTATTGCAGTGTGCAGTGAGGGGAGGGGAGAGCATAAATGCAATACAAATTTATTTTGTTTCTTAAGTCTTGGGACATGTGACCTAGGTGAAAAAAGTTTCACCATAAGTTCTGGAACAGGAAAAACAATAATTATTTTATTGTGTCTCAGTATATATGGTAAATACAGTATTTATGGAATCCAGCATTCTTTGACACTGAATCCTTATGCCAATGAATCAGGAGAAGGCCTGAAGTATACGCAAGTAGTTAACTAAATGCTCAAGTTCATCAGATTGAGTTCATCTTAAGATTTGTGTGCTGTTTTTTCTAACATTTGATATTTAAAATATTGAACAGGAAATGTACTTAATCCAATATTGATAAAATTTGACTTGTAACACAAAATTTTGTTGAACCATTTGTCACTATTTTTAAATGAACAAAGCATAACATTATGAAATGTGGTATGATGGTATGCATGTATGGAGACATCTTTGTCCCTTATCTGGGATTCATTCTATTAATCATTCCTTTCCAGAGGTATTTGTTCATCGGATGCAACAACATTGAATCTGATGAAGCCCTTGATCAAACCATTGGCAGAGTCCTACCTACAACTCTTCAAAAAAGCATCAAAAGACTTGAGAGAATTCTACGGTCTGAGAGATTTTTACAGGTACAATGTTCCCTCACTATGAAGTCCCTCAGTTTAATATTATGGTATTATGGTTTTGAGCTTGAATCCCATGAAATGAGCTTAATTTTGTTCTGTCTTTTCTGTTTATTTTATTTCACTTGGTTTTTAATCTTATTTGATGACGACCTACTATTACATGCTTTCACATCATATAGTAATAACCAGTAGTTAATGGGGTTTTTTTATGCAACATGCACCATATTGTGACATAACTTGGTACAGACTTAATGGTTTTGACAATAGCATGGTTCACTTCCATGGTTTTATACACTGTTTTATAATGATGAGCTCAAATTATTGTGCCATTATTTCTGTAACAGTAAGTGAATTACAAGTTCAGTTTAGTTGCTCAGATTTTGTTTCATTCATTATATGTGCATACGATTGATGTAACCATTCTAGAACATTTATGCATTGAAGCATTACACAGTCCCTCTCTCTTCTTGTCCATGTGACTATAAAGAAGTGTCTGTTATAGCTGTGTTAATTCCTTATATACAAAGATGAAATAATTTCAACTATATTTTCTCTGCATTAATTTGTAATTTTATCAGTTTCTTAAAATGTTGTATTCTATATTTTTTGCAGTTATTCTCATGGCTCTCTTCACTGCTTTGTTTTGGATTTAGCATAGCAGAAATACAAACCTTTTCCAATCATTCAGGTATTCTTTCTTTGTGCCCTCTCTGCTGGTAATGATTGTTTGCTTTGTTCTCTTTTTGAAAAAGCCCTCCTCTTTGGCTAAAGCTAGGAGCTTATCACTTTCCCTGACCTTCTATCTTTTCTTAAAAGAAGAGTAATGGAGAATATGATCATACATTGTCTTTTTTATCGTGTATTGTTTCAGTTTGATCAAGATGATCTACTCATTCTGTGAGAAGTCCAAAAAAGCCCCAACATGGCACCAGCTTCTTCATGCCATTAAGAGGAATTTTGGTGGACTGAATTCTGTAAATCCAATGGAGACATTCACTACAAGACTCTCAACTTTAGTAAAGAAAGATGCAGAGGTAGATTAATAGAATCTGTTGTTTGGCACTGAGTGGAAGACAAATGTGACCTGACCAGGATTACCTTATTCAAGTGCCATTACAGACATTGATAATTTTTGTTACCAATTTGTTCCTGAGATAAATAGTATTTGGTCTGTATTCCATTCAATAATTTGCCTTAATTGTCCAGTAAAACATTCTGACATCATTAATTTAAAGTGCTTCTAAACACATTATGGCATAATTGAGCCATATCACTTTACATGTGACTTGACATGCTAATTAATGCCCCTGGGATCATTTCATTTTCCAAAAATGGGGGGCATTTATTTGAGCACAATAATTAAAGTTAAAGATATTTTTTTGATGTATTCTTATAATGACCACATGTATATCTGCCACTGAAAATTCAGTCATTGTAAGTATCAGCACGGTTAAAATGATCAATCGATCAGCATGTTTTCCCACTCAGTAGCTGGTTGAAGTAGAACTTGTAAGTCTTTGCACTTGCCACCCAGCTAAAGTCATTGAACATGGCATACAGCAAAAGTCTTTGATCTTGTCGCCCTGCTACTGCATCATGTTTAACACCATATGTATGCCTGTGACTTTAGTAATTTATACATTGAAATATACTTTGTAACAGTTTGATCAACTGAAACTTCTACAGCATTTTGTTGTAATCATGGATCTGAAAAAGATAGGTATTCAAAAGCACAAGTCTTGCACTGCATCTTTTAAATTTTCTGCTCTTAAAAAAGGGGAGGGACAAAAATTAGAGTGGGTGAATTAATTACAGAGTATATGGTAACCTATCCTATGGGTAAGAAAAAATTTGATTCTGCTAAATAAAGTGGTTTTTGTTGTATGATTATTTCTAATGGCTTCATTGCCATCATAAGAATAATTTTTAGAAAGTTATTAAAAATTTACCCATTGTTACCAAAAATCTATTTAATATGACATTTTTGGTTGCAAGATATAAACAATACCAGCAAATGGCATTTTCTATAGTTGTATTTTTTATGATTAAAAATGCTAACTTACTTCCTGGAGTTGTTGTCTGAGCGTCTCTTACAATAATTTCTTTTCCATATCGACAGTAACTTTGCAAAACTTTATCATTTACTTTGATCTTTCTTTTGACTGCTATCAAAATATGAAGCAAGTAATTGAGAGAGGTTACCATTTCTGTACAGTTACATTCTATTATTACTATATTCTAAAACTGAAAATGTGAGAAAGGGGCTTGCAAAATGATGCATGATGTTCATGTATTTTGTTGTTCCTTGGCATGATATTTTGGAAATTAGTATGAATTGCATTGTCATGTTTCCTGGAATAGAATCTAAGAAATAAATATACTTACTGAAAATTTGTGGAACATTGACGCATCCTCCTCATATGTTGAGTTTGTGTATATGTCATATATGTTTGAAATATTTTAAGCAATTCAAAAGGCAGACATGGTTTGTTCTTTGTAGAAGTTTGGTGAATAATACTCCCTCTATAACTAGCACACAACTGGGTCCAAAAACATTGACTGCACTATAAGCAAGGGTGAGTTACCAAGGGGTCTATAACAAACTAATAAAGGGACAGAAATTGATAGAATTGGGCAAAAGTGAGGGTGGTAGCAAGTTTCATTGTTGAATACTCATTTTATAATTTGTGTTAAAATTAATTGTGAATAGCCAATTTTAAGTAAATTATGTTTCTCCAAGAATACTTGCCCAATCACATTACATTAGGAATGCTAGCTTACTACCTTGCGAATCCAGCAATACTAAAAGATGAAAAATGTCTTTCCTTGTCTATATCAGTAGACAAAGAAAAATAACTCTTGCCCATTACCTACCCTTGGCACTGCCAGGTGTCTCTAGTTTTTAGTTGAGCATGATACTAACGAGGATGCTTGCATGGCAGGGTGGTTGGGAGGGTTTGTAAATAATGTGATAGGGAAGTATCTGTGGAGAAACATAAGCTATTTAAAAATTTGCTTTCTCTGAAGAATATTTTCGCCAATCAAATTATGCTAGGAGAATAAGTAATAGATGGAGGGGATGCTGAGCATCCGACCTCCACCATGGGTATCCTTCTTGGGAAGAATGGCTGAATTCCCCCATGTGAACAATAACCCATTCTCCTAATTACATAAGCAGACAGCCTGGGGTCAGTTGACATGTGACCCTAACATACAGTTATGATGATTATTGAAATCTTCTTTCCAACAAAATGTCACCAGCAAATCCAGCAAAGCTAACAGGCTGTGTTAATTGATCCAGTTGGGTCTGGTGGCTACCTGTGCAGCCTCCACTGGACCTACCAGATTCAAGGTTGACTCTGCGAGGCCAAATCTCTGAGATGGAGGCTTGAGGAGGTTGGCTCTGCATGCCAGCCAACACCTTCTATTATATCTACAGAGTGCTGCCAGCTTCTAAACATCTGCTGCTGTCAACTGTGAACCAGGCCTATTAAGTAAAGTTATGGATAGACTTGGAAGATAAATAAAAACTTCCATCCTTCTGTCTACTGCCACAGTCTGTGAAGATAATGCAAACAGCATTCAAGTCATTTTCAGCATTGTTTTCTGCATGCTGGTACAGAACCAATGCAAACAATGTTACCAGTGAGCTACCTACATTAGATAAGAACATCACAGGAATTAATACGTCTGTGACATTATTACACAACTTGGATAAAAAGTGTTTTTCATGCCACGTCAAAGTTCCAAAGGAACATATTTGCAACATTGTCAATTTTTGACCTAGCTTCACTAGATATTTTTCAACTTGGGCCCAACATTTGATGGCAAACACTCTAACAGCTTGTGTCAGTTTAGATTTTGGAGAGATGAGATGCCTGCTTTTGGTTATCTTCACTTGAATCACACCATGCCCTGACATTCCCTGTGACACCCTTTGGGTTGCCTTTATTATTCCACAGTTATAGGAAATAAGAAGGCAAGTAACACAAGAAGTGTTTCTCCAGATGATAATGCCTACTGAGCTGATTTTCAGGCCAATTCAGTCTCAGCCAAAAAGGAGATCTGATTGTCTGCAAAGATTCAAGAGACTGAATACTGTCCAACAATAGCAACAGTTTCATACCCAACTTAATTTCAAGAGAAAACAAACTCCTCGATTTAGGAGGCAGTTTGCTAAAAGGGATAAGAAACAGGGTTTCTTTTCCCCCAAGCCTAAAAAAATTGCTTTTGAAGTGCCATCCTGACCACCCCAGACAGCTTACCAGTTAGCATTAGACTCCTTCATTCTCATCATCGTTGTATCCAACTCCATCCCCTTTCATCTTCTCTCTTCACAAGGGAAGTTCTGTCAGATTCAAAGAAGCCAAAACTATGGATCAGGAGATCAGGACATAACTAAACAAGCAGGCAGTGGAGATCATTCAGAAAACAAATTTTCCAGGATTTTATTCCAAGCTCTGTCTTGCATCAAAGGCCAATGGAGAAATTAGGCCAATCATCAACCTCAGCCATCTCCAAACATACATTGTGACATGGAAATAGTTCATTCACTCAGACTTTCCATAAGAAGGAAGAAGTAGTCTAGATCTGACTGATGCATATTTTTATGGTTCCATTTATCTGGCATCAAACAAATTCCCTTGGTTTACCTACCATGGAATTATATATCACTTTCATGCACTCCCCATTATCTCAAGATAAGTTCTTGGGCTTTCACAAAAGTTACAAACTACATCATCACCCTGTTCAGGTCAGTTTTATAAATGGTGATGGCAGCATATCTGGATGACATCCTCCGATAACACATGGTAGGTTCTATTCTGGTTAAGGGCAGGAATGAAATCCTGTCCCTTCTAGCCCACTTGGGCTTTGTAGTAAATGGAAGAGTCAGATCTCAAACTTTCCCAGCATTTTGTCCTTTTGGCATGGAGTTTGTTACCACTTGCTATATTGTCCTTGTCCCTTGTATAATGGGTTATGGATTATGAAGTCACAGAAACGATTTCCAATACAGCGAGGTAGTGTTTGCAACTCACTGGCTTTCTGAGTGCAGCAGGAAATCTTTTTCTGCTCAGCCAACTTTTCATATGCCTTTTGCAGATGGTCCTGCTGGCTCACTGGTGCCCCTTTTCCAGTCACTTTAATACAGAGACAAGATTACAACTGATGTAGTAGTCACTGACACATTGAAGGTTTGATCTCACCAGGAATCCCTCTGGAAAATTCCCGTCTGGAAATTACAGTCCAGAGGAATTACCTTTCATATCATTCTGGAAATGAAGGCAAATAATTAAGATTTTTCATGCCTGGAAGGACCAAATTTACAGAAAAGTAGTTCTGATTATGTCATTTAATTTGCTGGTGGTGGCCTAATCCTTAAATGGAGGAGAGATGGATCACCTGATCTGTGCATTCTGGTTGGAAGTTTCTTTGCTGGTGTTCCCAGCTAAATATATCCATACAGATCAGACTCATTCCCAACAGGCTTAGTGAATCCCTGATTCCTTGTCAAGAAAAGATCAGATCCTTTATACAGAATGGTCCCTGGATCAGTTGATCTTCTTTCAGGTTTGTGCTCTTTAGGAGCATCCAATTTAGACCTTTTATGACTAGATGAAACAACAAGCTCACCACCTTCAAACCCACCCACCCCCGATCCAGAAGCCTGGGCCGTGGATGCACTATAAATCAGTTGGGGGGGGGTTTGCCTACCTACCCCTCCACCACAGTACTAGTACCAAAAAATAATAATAAAGAAATTGAGGGGCCAGAACTACAAATTGATTCTGAAAGTGCCACTCAGATGGGATTAATCCTGGGTCAACAATCTGCTTAATCTAGCACTAGACATGCCCAGGAAAACCTCAGTTACCATATTTGTCAGCCTATAAGATGATCTTTTTTGACCAGAAAATCTTCACTTCATCTTATACTCAGAATAGACTTATCTTTCGATTATATCATCCGGAAATGCTTTATTGTATTTTTTGTATGGAAGCTAATCATGCAAAACATACTTTCTAATAGCCTTAAAACTTTATTGCTAAGTGAGTTACATGCCCTTTCAGTGGTCCTGAAGAATCTCCATCTCAGATCAGATCTTTCTGAGTTTTCATGATGCATCCTGGCTTGGTAGCCAGAAATAGGCTGCCATTGGTGGGCAGTCAAGGGTCATCATATGTGCCCTCTTGTCAATTGAGAACTTGTGGGAATTGACTATGCAAGACCCTGTTCATGCATTCAGGTATTACTGGAAGCACACAGTAACATACTTGGAACAAGAAAACATCTCTTTCTTCCAGTGAACACTGAAAAAGAGGACTCCTTGAACCCTTTCATGGTGTCTGAAGTGTGTTATTTGCTCAGAATGCTCTTGAAGTTCAAAGGATCATAGTTGTCTAATGAAAATGTGGCTCATGAAATTTGAGTGATCTCGGTGAGCCTTACTTTCCAGTGCATTGTTTTGATTCAAGACATACTAGAAGTCATATACTCCTCCTATTACCTGTTCTCTTAACATTAATGTGATTGGGGAATGTATTTAAATAGAAAGCAAATTTTTAAGTAAAAAGCATTTCATCAAGAATTCTTAGCTGATCACATTATGATGAAACCCTCCCACTCTCCACTCGTAGGCTAGCATCCCATTCTCAATATATCACACAGCTTAAAACTGGCTGCACCTAATGTAATGACAGACAATGGGAGGTAATGTGTAAGAGCTTCTTCATTTATCTAAATTTTTGTCATTTTTTGAAAAGCTGGATTTGATAGGTAGCAAGCTTATTCTTTTAATGGTAATGTGATCAGGTAACTATTCTTAGAGAGACGTAATTTACATAAAAATTTACATAAAATTTGATTTATCCAGGTGTTATTTCAGACAGTATTTTTCAATACTTTTGGATGAATTGTATCAAAAATTAAATAGATTATATTTAATTTTCAGCCACAGTACAGTGACCCTGACTGCTCCCCTACAGGCCTCATTCATGCTTGTCTCTTTGATGTCAATAAATCTCAATGGTAAGTGGGTATTTAGTATAATGTGAAGGTTTGGCCTAAAATTTAAATACATTACAGTACCTACCATAGAGATTATTTGGAAGTCTGTGCTGTGCCAGAAATTCTTATTTTACTTGCAGGATTGGTAGGGATGTACCATTTTTTATAATCCCATATATCAAGTGTATACCTTTATGTGATGCATACTTGTACAGTAAGTGATGCACTCATTATTTGGCTTTGTGACATTTAAAAAGCTTTGCCTGCATTTATTATTTCCAGTTAAAATTGACAGATTCAGCAAATTGAATGCTTATATTGCAGTGAGAGTCGTTACCTTTTGCTGCTGACAGAGAATTATGGTGCCCTGACAATTCTACAGCAACAGATTCTAAACATTCAGGATGCTATCATCATTTTTGGCAGTAGCTTTCCAAGTGACCAGGAGTATACCCAGGTAAATAGTGCCTAAATGATTTTCCAAGTGAACAGGAGTATACCCAGGTAAATAGTGCCTAAATGATTTTCCAGTGACCTGGAATATACCCAGGTAAATAGTGCCTAAATGATTTTCCAGTGACCAGGAGTATACCCAGGTAAATAGTGCCTAAATGATTTTCCAGTGACCTGGAATATACCCAGGTAAATAGTGCCTAAATGAATTTCCAGTGACCTGGAATATACCCAGGTAAATAGTGCCTAAATGATTTACCAGTGACCTGGAATATACCCAGGTAAATAGTGCCTAAATGATTTTCCAAGTGACCAGGAGTATACCCAGGTAAATAGTGCCTAAATGAATTTCCAGTGACCTGGAATATACCCATGTAAAGTTACTCGCCAGGTTTCTCATTTGTAATATGAATAGTTGTCAGGAGTAGTTACCCACATAAAAGATTTTACATTTCTCAGTGACAGGAATGTATCCAGGTAAAACTTATCCTCACTTTTTCTATATTTTTAGTTCTAATTGTCAATAGTATAGCCAGGTAAAAATCAGATAATTTCTGCAGTTTATCATAATGAAAGTAGAGTTTTTGTACATATGGGTTGTCTTGCAGATGTAGCAAATCCCGTGGAATTTATGGTGTAAATATGAGCCACATTGCCTGCAATCAGGGACTCATAATAACACCAAGAAGTACACAGTTTGTTCAGGATTTCATACATACTTTCCTCTACAGAAAAGAAAAAAAGAAAACCAACTGATGCAATAATATTATTGGTATCTAGTACATTCAAGTGACTGTAATGCATTCAATTCATTATGAACACAAGATTCGTCAAGAGTTTTTTAAATACATGTATACAGTTAAAACTGGTGCTAAAAATGAGTTTTAGTACCTCCTGTTTAAGCACAGCTCTTTTATGCATTACAGGTGTGTCGTAACATCAACCGCATCAAGGTGTGCATGGAGACAGGTAACACAGTGGTGTTGCTGAACCTGGAAAACTTGTATGAGAGCCTTTATGATGCTCTCAACCAGGTGAATTAACATAATGAATTGTGTTTTTAGTTTTTAAACAGTAGCAAAATTTTCTCAAGGGAAAATATTGACGAATATAGATATGACATGCAGAATTCAATAAACCAAAAATCTTAAGAAAGGCAGCACTATATCCACACCTGCCTGTCTTACTCATTCCCCAACCCTCTTCACCAATGCCATCAATCACCAGCTGTACCATTTAAAATTTTGTTCTCCAACAACCAGGAGTAGTTTCCAAACATTATGTAAGCACACACTTTGATGAACATGATGATATTTATTCTTGATTTCATCTTATAAATATGACATATAGAACTGTTGCATGGCAAGCACAGGCTTGCAGGTTTCCTGCAGTATTTAATCTTCATTCTGTGAGCCCCCTGGCTGTAGTTTTTGATCAGGAAAAAAAAATGCCTACAGCTTTTCATTGGTGGATGTTCACGTCTCTCTTATAGATGGCAATGGCCAAAGTAAAAAAAAATGTGATAATAAAACTGTAAGATGGCAATGAAAACTTCAAAAAATTTAAAACAATGTATCTCACAGTAAAAACATTCAAGGTTTAATTGTTGTACTCATCTGAGTTGCAATATAAAGTATTTGACAGCTGTTAGAGTAACATATTTTCAAAAAGTTAAAGCCACCCCTATGGTGAGGAAGATTTATTTTGAGGTTGATGTTGTTGTTGTTGTTATAGGGTTTAACGCCATTTTTCAGCACAAGATAGGCTATACATGGCGGCCAGTATTAATGGTGGAGGAAAAACCCTGGAAAACCCCGAGAAGAACCACCGACCCACGAGAAGCTACTGGCAGGCTTTCTCACGTACCCACGTTAGTCGAGCCTGGACTCGAACTCATGCAGACAGAGGTGAGATGGCAGTAATCCGTAACAATCAGCGCTTTAGACCACTCGGCCACTCGGGGCCCCTATTTTGAGGTTGAAATAAAGACAGAAGAAACTAAATTTATTCAAATACACAGTCTGTCATTTAATTAATTTTGGAAATAAAAGTTATTTGGTAAATATTGGTATTTACTGTAATAAATGCTGATAATGAATATTTGCAGAAGTAAAAATGAAAGCAAGATCCAGAATGGAAAATTCCTTGGTGTGGTTCATTTCAGGTTATCTAGATATTCAAACATGATGTTTTATTGTGCAATTTAAGCACATGATAAAACTTTTATTGCAATAATATAAGTGTCCAAGGATAATAATAATATTAATAATAATAATAATAATGATAATGACTTTATTTAAAGAAGAAGCTCATTTGGTCAGCTGACCAATCTTCCATGAGGCCTTCTACAATTTTATCTGTACATTAAAATCAAACCTGTCTACAGCAGCCACCCATGGAAAAGGCAATGGTAAAGCTCCCAAAGGCTGGTAAAGCTCCCAAACTTGGTTCAAGACAAAATTATATACTATGAACTGATTAGCATTAGTATTATTATTATTTCACATGTATTTCAGTCATAGTTTGCTAATAAGATACATGTATTTAGTTTAGCTATTTAGCAACAATTAAGAAAACTGCAACTGTATGCATGCACTTATCTCTCCCTCTCTTTCTCTCTCTCACACACACACACACTTTTATCTCATTATCAGTAGAAACAGCTCCTAAATAAAATTACCAACTGACAACTTATATGTAATTCTGAAACACACAACTGACAATTTGTTCAGAATGAAGACTTGTGTTCACGCTTACAATTGATGGATTAAGCTGTTGCTCAAACTCACCGAGTCACCAAGATCAAAAGACAGCTTTTGTTTGCAACCTTTGATGATTAGTGAATAAAAAGAAGCTTCCTGAGGCTATTGTTGGTGGCACCTCAAACATTAATCTGAGCTTCCTCTGACCCTTCTCATCTTATTGTTTATATTTGGACTGGGTCAAAGTCAATTTACTATAAAAAATTTGTAGCGGTGAACTCCCAAGTTTTCGATAGGCAATTGACTCTGACTCAGCAACCCAACATAATGCCCAAATATCACAAATGGGGTGGGGCGGGTCAGGGAGATTCAGATCACTAAACCATAAGGGATATCATTAGTGTAGTATACCTTCTGTAAGGTTAAAAACTGCTCTGTTTTCAAAACTGAAGTGTTGACTGCTTTGAGTTTCACTGGATTACGAAATACAATAGATTATAAAGTGTTTAAACATTGGTTCAGGTAATATACCTTTATATATACCATACCAGGTTCATTAAACAATACAAGTTTAATTTGCATACGCTTTGGAACGCTTAGTGCGGATACATTCCAGTGACCGCAGAAGGCAGGATGAAACCACTGCTTGGTTAAAAAAACAATTGGCTGCTGACTGTGGGTTACATGACATTTTTACAGGAAATTTACTGGGGGGGGGATAAGAATGGTCAATGCGACTAGGTGACTGTTAGGAAGGGTTTGACTGTATTTAGATAGATAGGGAGGGAGATATGTACAAGATTGAAACCTTCCACATATCTGGGACAATCTGTTAACATTGCTTACCATTCCATCAAGTAATGTAAACAGTTAGTACAGATTAAATCAGCCTGCTGATGAAGTCCTTAGCGTGAAGATGAAAGCTTCAGGTTAGCTTTCTCTATTTTTTTTGTGTATGTGATGGAACAGTTAAAAATATTGTCAAATATGAAGTAATAACACTACATAGTTAAGTTTACACCAAAGTTAGCAAAACATGGCAATCAGTGAAATAAGCAGTACACATACATATCATAAGTAATGACAGTTTAGTAAGAATACAGATTCATGATTTCTGTATTATAGTAGAAATCCCTACTATAAAATCTATCTTCAAGGACATTAAACTTGTAGTTATTAAGGGACTGAACCATGACATCTACAAATAAATAAGCCACCCAACCCAATATTAAAATCGCTTCTGTATCAAATGGTTCATCAATGTTTGAGATTATAATTTGTTTTTCTTTTTACAGCTAAAAGTCAGTACACAGAATCTTCAAGAATCAGGAGAACTGATTTATAGAATTATCCTACTTTTAAGTAATAATGATGTTGTATGATTCTTCACTGAATATAAATTAATGATCAGTTTTTTTCTGTTTCAGTATTATGTGTATTTTGGTGGAAACAGATATGTTGACCTTGGTCTTGGAACACACAGGGTCAAATGCAGAGTACACACAAACTTCAGGTAATGTACTTGTGATTGTAGCTCTTTCAGATAAATTTGCAAGTGAATGGGATCTTCCTAACTACATATTTTTTTTTCCAAATTTGGATAGTAAATTTGCCAAGGGGAAATTAGAATGGCTGTTTGAAACCACGTTGGCAGACAGAGAATTATGGCGCCCTGACAATTCATAAATTTTCAAAAATGGTGTTGATCTGATAATACCATGGCAAAAAATGTGTCAACATTTTGATAAAGTCTAAAATTGCAATGATTTTTAAAAATTGTCTGATATAACATCATTGGCATGTGCTCATGACATCACATTTTCTATAAAATAGCCATTTTGTGCTAAATAGGAGCTATTTTTAAGAAATTTAAGTTGTCCACATGTGGCAACCAAATTCATATTTTAACAGAATATAAAAGTATTTGTGCATAACCTCTTACTAGAATATCATTTTGGTTCCAACATGTGTACCATGTGAAAAATGATCAAATCTGAGTGTCGTCATTCATTGGTACCTTGCATCTCTATAATGTTAAAATATTAGCTACATCTAAACTGATATTACTACAATGAATTGGGGCCCTGAGTGGCCGAGTGGTCTAAAGCGCTCACTGTTATGGATCACTGCCATCTTACCTCTGTCTGTATGGGTTTGAGTCTCAGGCTCGGCTAACGTGGGTATGTGAGAAAGCTCGCCAGTAGCTTCTCGTGGGTTGGTGGTTCTTCCCGGGGTTTTCCAGGTTTTTTCCTCCACCAATTATACTGGCCACCATGTATAGCCTATCTTGTGCTGAAAAAATGGCGTTAAACCCTACAACAACAACAACTACAGTGAATGCATCAAATAATTTTGACATATAGCAAAATGACTATATGTTCACTGTAACATTAATACAATGCATAGGGTTTAGTAAAACCATGAAATAAACATTTAATTTTGTTTGTATGTTCTTCAAAAACCACTAATTTTGCCATATTTCTGCATCTTAAGAAGACCTCGTGAATTACCAGTGCAGTTGAGAGCATGTTTTATTTTTTGACAGAAGACACATTTTTAAAAAATCTCAAACATATTCTAATTTCAAATGTATTCTCCTTTCTGCTCCTCAGTGAAAAAACAAATAAGACAAGCCATGTTATTTGCTCACCCTTATGTCCCATACCATATGGGCAACACAATTCCATTACTAAAAAAATTGACATTCAGATGTTGCCTTTTATTTGTATTATTTCTGCCTTTTTCTGATAATGTTTTGGGACTTTCTGAATATTGGGATGAGAGTAAATTAAATATAGAAGAGTGCATGAAGAAAGTCAACCCACAACAACAACAACAACCAGCTTATATATTATTTTACTAACGGAGTCTAAAAGATAATGGAATGGTGATAAAAATAATAATACAGTGTATCACTCCCATTTGATGAATTACATCAGTTCGCAGCTTCACAGAATCCTCTGCTGAAGACTAAATTTCGGTCTCCCATTGACAATAAGATGGAACAAAAATAAAACAATGCAGTATAGTTATCAAAGAAATATTTATTAATGATAGGGATTACATTGCAGTGCTATGAATTTTTTTTGTACCTGTAATAGAAAGAAATGTAAGAAATATTTGTTTTTAAAAGGGATAACAGAAGTTTTAGGAGTAATTGATTTTACCCAAAAGAACCCCACGGCAACAAGCTAACTATTTACAATAATTTGCCTCTCACAGTTTAAACAATCCAAGTGGTGTAGAGGTAGAGTGCATGGCGGCTTCCAGCTATGACTACATCGTCAATCAGCAGTTCAAGCCTCCATAGAAACATAACTTTTCTTTTTAAGTTTGTTTATATAAATATGTATTCTTTTATTTTTTCCTTCAGCGAATAAGTTTGTTTCTCTTGAACTATTTCTATCTTTTTTCTCATATCATCTGTCCAAAGATTTTAATCAGATTAAAAATAAACCTGAAATCAATTTGTTTTTAAATACTGCTATTTCAGCTGGTTTCTCACATTTGTCATTATCAGTCTCATTATTTGTTTATCATTCTTCCTGATGGTGATTAGTACAAATCTTTTGCTCATGATCATTCTTGTGTGTGTTTGTATATCAGGGGAAGGGAAACATTAAGAATGACCATATCAAAAAAAGGAACTGGAGGTGACAGAACCTTTCAGGGCTATCTTTTGCATCTTTGCCACCAAATATGTCAAACATAGACTTGGATGTAGACCATGACAGTGATTGATCACAATGAGTGTGGTGATACCTATGACACCTTCACAAATTGTGGAATGGTGAGTTTTGTTTCAAAGTGGCCCATCAAAGAAATATCCTGGTGTTGCCAGCTTGCAAATGCCTGTCACACCAACTGTGAGCCAGGCCTATGAGGTCAAGACATCAGTAGACCTGGAAGACAAGGAGGAACATCCCTCCGTCTGCCCACTGCTGCAGTCACTGAAAAAAGAGGAAATTTCAGACTGTCCTAGAAATTAATTTATAACCTAGGAACTTAAGAGTGTTTTTCTCAGAATATCTATTACCAGCAACTGTATTGTCATCCTGATATGATACACAATCAGATGCTTTTACCTCAAGCTTCTGACACTTGATAAGAACATTGCAGCAGTGAATATGACTATTCCGCTATTCTTAAAGATGAACAAAAGTATCTTTCATGCCACCTCAGAGATCATTGGTAATACAGTGGTCCCTCTCTTCTTATACGGCCACCCCTTCTGTACCAGGAAAGTGACCTTATAAGACAAGTGGCCTTTCCAGAGGGGGACTAAATTTATTGTGAGAAGTATATGTAATGTACGTAGTAAGGAAGCTACATACTTTAAAGCATTTAATATCTTCATTTATATCTTTGTTTAGAAGTAACATTAATTATTAAAAGGTTCCTCTTGTCTTAAGAATATACTTATTTCAACTGAATATACATTAATAGTTCTTATTCTTTACCTAAGCACGATATGCAAGCATGTATTGTTGTCATGCACATTGCAAAACCATTCAGAAATGTCATTTACCTCTTGGTACATACATAATTCTCTTTCCATTTGCTCCATTTTCCCACTGCTGCTGAATAATCTCCTTATCTTTTATGATGTTTATTAGAGTCTCTTCAACATAAAATTGTTTTATTCGAGTCTTTTCTATATAAAATTGTTCAGCAAGTCTCCCCTCCCCACCCCACCCAATGTCATCGAGTAGAATAACTGACTTTCTTCTAAAATAATATGTCTCCATTTACGTAATGACATGTTAATGTTTGGTAATGATTTATTCAGGTGTTGCTAACTGTATGCGATTTAATTATGCAGATGAAACTTTTGTAGAGTGGACAAAATGTCTTCTTCATAAAGGAAGCAATAAATGCATTGTCACATGATTTTTTGGTCATGTCTGGTACCCTGTATTGTTTAGGGTTAATTTCTCTGTGTGTGTTAATCCACAAAATCTGTTTTTAGCCTATGCTGATCATATTATGATCTTGACAATTACGTCCAGTTGTAATCAGCAGAGAAGAACTCGACAGATGTGTAAAGCTCAAAACTCTATCATAACATCATAGAGCCCATTTCCTGTAAACATCTGCTTTTATAGATGATGATATAATATTAATCTTAGTGTTACATGTACTTTAGTCAACACTTCTTTCAGTAACGGAAGCCTGACTTTGGGAGACATGTATCAACAGTAGAGATAATCTGATTACTTACCTTACATCATGATATGAATTAATTATTGGTTCTGGACACATTTGAAATAAAAAGTGGCCGCTTGTAAGGGAACATTTTACATTTTTGTACTAATATGCTGGCTGCTGGCCACGTTAGAGGGGTGGCCATTCTTGAGGGGTACTTTTGAACACAAACTTGTCAGTGCCAAGGGATTCTAGCTGCAAGAAGTGGGTGGCCGCTGGTCAGGGGGGCCGTTCAAGAGGGGGACTACTGTATTGTGGGAACATCTTCAATGTTGGAACTAGCATCACTAACTATGCTTTTGGCTTGCTGAAAAGCAGCAGTTATGCCTGGGAATCCACGACTCCACTTGCCGAGGTCATTAACAGGACTGCACACAATTTTATGGCTAACACTATAATGGCCTCTGCCAGTTTTGATTTGGTATTGTGAGATGCCTGTCTTTGCTCATCATCGTCACTTCACATCATTCCTTGGTTACCCATGGGACACCCTTTGGTTGTTGTTAATAGTTAGTGGTAGGATAGAGGAAGTGAGGAGGCGTGCAGAACAGGAATTGTCCATCCGACTGGCCACACCTGCTGCTCAGATATTCAGGCTGAATCAGTCTCAGCCTCAAAGGAGAGATAATACATTGTAAAGAGACAAGAGACCAAATACTGCCCAACAACTGCAACAGTTTCAACTGAAATCAAATTTCAGGAGACAACAGGCTCCTCAATGTTATTGTTAAGCTGGAGAATGAGGTGAAAATAGATATAAGGGAACAGCACAAAATATGGGCAGGAATTGGTTAGACTCAGCAAAGTCAGGTCTGTAAATATTTGTAAATGGAAATCAGTTGAATCGTTATCAGGAAATAATTTTGCCAGGATTGTTTTTATGCCTGAAACACAAAGAAATAAAAAGTGTTATAAAGTAATGACAAGTAAGAAATTAATAAGATAACTAGTTGCACATGTGAACATGCTGCTACTCATGGTTTGCAGTTTTCTAGCATTTGTCACTAGAAGATGTTTAAAATTAAAAAGCAAAATATTATTCCAGAATTTAATAATTAGGGTTTTGATAAATATGACTTCACCTATTTTTTTTGACAGGTTGATTGTAGTTGCAGAAAAGGATGTTGTTTACCAGAAATTTCCAATTCCATTAATCAATCGTCTGGAGAAACATTTTCTGACTGTCAACACAATGTTGACACCAGAGCAAGGTGATCTTGCCAAGAGGCTGGAGAAATGGGCAGATACTTTTTCCACTGAAACGACAGCTTCAAATCAACACCCTTTGAAGTAAATAAAATTTAAATTTCCATATTGATCACATTCCTTCAATGACCATCTCTTGCATCATGCCAGTCCATCAAGTTCTCTTCTGCAAATATTTTAGGTACCCTATTATGTTCTATAGAGGGGAAGCAGGGAAGGATAATTTATTTGCATTTGTATAATATTCTGTAATTTAAGGGGGAATATAATGTTACGTTTTCCAGCACACGTTCTCTTCTGTTCCATGACTCTTTAGCCATTTTATGATTAACTGCCCTCTTGGTCATTCAGACTGAAGCATATTTTCTGGATGCAGAATTTATTGTTGAATTTTTGTTTATAATAATTAGCATATCTTTGATGATGACATCTCTTTCCTGTGTCAGAACATGCAATCTTTATTTATACAGACTCAGGCTGTATGTTATGGATAGTCAAGGACAGAACACTTTGTACATTATTGACATATTATCATCACATGTATATGCTGTTTATTTTGTGCGGGTTTTTTTTCCCATGGAAGTGTCCTTGAAGCATTTTAAATTATATAGGCATTAAAAACAATAATCAGTAGGTTCTATACATAAGTATTAAATGTATCAAAAAGAATGCTCTTTGTGTCTTTGAACACAGTAATTATTAAGTTCCACTTATGTTAAAAGCAAACATGCCATGAAATCAAATGTGAAATTTATCAAACAATTCTGCAAGTATCACACTGCAGTAGAATGCTATGTCCAATCAGTGAATCAAACCAGTAAATTTAAGACAAATTCCTTTTCCTTACAATGATTTTAAAGATATGTTGTGTGTATGTTCTCACCCATGTGACAGAGAAATCTAGCTGTTTTGCTAACCTTACTTTTCTTGTCTCAGTCTAGTTGTCTTAAACAGGTCACCTCAGTCAAGGTGTCCACGCACTAAGAACTACTTTTAAAAAAAGAAACCCTTGTTGTCTTCCACTGTGCTTGGTGTTCTAAAATCAAACAACATAGTTGTTATAAAGCACAAAAAGCCAATATAGCAATTTAAGGTCTCTCCTTCTTTGAGAACACTCCATACAAAACATGTTGAGAGAGACAGACACTCACACACAAAGTCAAGCTATTTGGTATTATGCTAGAAACTTGTTGTTCCACACAGCATGGTCAATTTTACCCTTAATCTGTAGGTTTAACTCAGTAAATTTTCAGGTCAGCATCATTAAATGTAGCTAAAAGAACCTGACTAGTTTTAAATACTCATGTGAAATGAATTATATACTGTTAGCTACATTTAATGATACTGACCTGAAAATTTTCTGAGCTACAGACAGGAAAAAGTTTGTGATGGTGTGTGGAACAAACTATAACAGAAAACACTGATCCATGCACACAGACTATGCACATGACTGACTCTAAAGTAAAAAATACACTCTCAAGAGCTACCATAAAGATGGCAACAACTTGAAATGTGTTTTGTCAGACTTGCATCCTTCAGACTTTGTCAGATACCCCCCAAAATGCCCAGTTGAATCAAACATTGTAAACAAATGAAAATTCGTGCATGTAACAATGAGTGGTCCATTCATCATTCCACACGATATTTCACAAGAAGATTTCCATGTAGCATGTCATTGCACTAGTAATAGCAACTCTTCCATATTTCCATGAAAGAAAATATTAATTTCCAAGAATATCATGAATTAGAAATCTCCTCTGTCACTCACTACACACTTAGAAACTGTATGGCAGTCTGTACCCAGTAATGTATTGTACTGTCGCCTACCATAGAACTGATGGAAGTTAAAAGTTATCCAATTAAAAGATATTAATTGCTTATTGTTATTTTCATATAATATCCATCAGTTAAATATGATAATAGTAATAATATCAAATGGTTTTACATTTCTTTTTTCTTATGCATAGGACTCATTTGCTTAGGGTTGACAGGTCATCCCATTGACCTCATTAACATATTCGTATAAATGATCCATACTGTATTTTGAACAACAATAGCATGTGGTTCAAGACACTCATTGCACAATACTTCCAACATGTAACAATTATAAAAAAAAAATCTTGATTTGTTTCATTTTCTAAGAATGGCATATATAACAAAATTCTAGTTAGATAATTATTCAGGTTTTCATAAAAGAGTACAAAATGTTCTGACCTTTATATAGAGTGAGAAGCAATAATAGCAACTGATGAATACTGTTTTGAATCTGTCAGATAAATTGCAAAAGTGCAGGGTTATTTTAATGGGAAAAAATTGGGTAAGAAAAATGATTTCAGCATTTGTACCAAGACAAGGTTATGCCTCCAGGGGAGACAAATAATGTAACCTGCAACTGGGATTTCCTTGTCTCAGTCCCAAAATAGATTAGTCTCAGCACACCTTTTAAGCATTATCCTTCTGTTTTCAATCTTTGACAGACCACAACATTCTAACTATCACTGCAAATGAATAACAGAATGCTCATCCTTAAAGTTAGCGCTTGGTACAGTGTTGACAATAAGAACAATAACATAGGAAAGGTCTCTGGCCACCATTATGTTGGTGCTTCTTCTGATATCACTCTGTGATGTGTCACTGAGATAAAAGTATAAACATTATTACATGCCTTATATATAAGAACTGGGTGGTCGGGGATAAGAAAAGTTATTGTGAATAAGTGACCATGGGAACAGAATCATGCTTATATAATTATGAATGATCTGTCCAAGAGGAAATTTTAAAACAATTAAAATAATATGCTGCATGACTCATTTTATGACATAAAACCTCTTGCAGGTGCTAGTTGGGTTGTTCCCATTTAATGTCTAGTAGTACTTTTATGGTGACAGCAATTAAATAAAAATGGATTTTGGTTGAATCGTAGTAGTACACACAGTTTACCGATACACAGGGCTCTTCTGTCCGATTTTTTTTCCCAGTAATTACATTTAGCCAGTCAGCAACCTTCATTTTTTTAAATAATGTGTTTAATAAACCACCACACATAGACTGGTTCCATAGCTCATAAATGAATTATTTTTCTTTGACGAAATAGTTTGGTGTAATCAGATCACCAATAATTTGGTGAGATATTCAGCTGAAAGGAATATTTTGCAGACATGGTAGAGGTCAAAGACAAAAGTCAGCCGGAGATGTGTTCATTGGTTACCATGCTGACACCTGCTCAGCTGTAGTCCTATTTGTTTGGGAGGATCTACTTAGGAAGGAAACAAAGCCTTCAGAAAACAAGGTAATTATATCTAGAAGAAATGTTACAAAAAAACATGGATGCTAAAGGATTCTCTGCATCAGTGGATGCATGCATGCAATAGTAGCTGCCTGCATATGTGTGTCCTGTTACATAACTAACGGTGCTGCACAATTAAGAATAGAAATTCCAAATATCAAATATAAAAACTTGGGATATGGTTTACTTAGAGGATTGCTTATGTCTGTAAACTGTGGCTGTTGACTTTCAGTAGAGTTTTGTGGGTAATATCAAGGGATGGACATTTGGAACATACTCTTTGCCATTTGTATTATTTTGATTTGTTTAATTACCTATTTTATGTTATCACCTAATGTTTCAATAGTGATCACAGTGTCTTGCAGAGTTTGTACATGTCCCCAGTTTGAGGTGCAGTTAAATTCACATCAGATTTTTGTTAGTTTTATTTTTCTAAGTTGACCAAAAATCTTTTTTTTAACTTGAATGTGTAATGGGATTTGGGGGTAAAAAAATTTTGTTTTCCATGTGACATGTGCACCATTTCTTTGTGTATTTGATAAGTGGAGTTGTGATCTTGAAAATATGTGTGAATATGATGAATGTTTCACAACTCCTTATGCTATTAATTTTGAGACAGTAACAGGATACTATTTCCCATCCTTTGTATGTAATTATCCTTTCTTTGGGATAGATATTCAGTACAAGAAAATGCATGCCAACATATCAATTTGCCAGTGATCTTTGGATTGCTTTGACAGTTAGCTGTGTAAAATGTAAAATATTCCCGCATTTCACAAGTAATCATCTTTAAAATGAATGACTTATTTTGGTCCTACTGAGATCATTCTGGTACTAATCAGACCTCTGTTTACTGGTCACCTCTATGAAATGACCAAACATTTTTGTTGTCTGGTTTAGAAAACTTGAGAAGTTCTACTGTATTGTTAAATTTGCTTATAAGAAAAAGAAATGCAAAACACAAAACTCCAGTAAGAGGTGTAGGCTGTGAACTAATTTTGATGTTGCTCAATGAAGTCAGCAGAGCCCTATAGTAATCATGTCCATATGTCCCTCTGTCCATTTGCCATCTATTTGGTTTCTATATCATCATTTAGAAGAATTACAGACCATGATTGCCAGGCCTCCTGACTTTAGTCTCTTCAGCAAAACTTTCTTTGGAGGTGTTATTTCAAACAAATTTGACATGCAGTTTTGTATCAACAAAACAATGAATGATATTTACTTCCAGCATTCCATGACTTCATTTACAAGACTTATGTCACCTGTTTGTTTGCCTGACTTTTGTTTCTGCAGTATAACTATACCAGAGTTCTGTGAATTCAGTCAAATTTAACATGCATCTGTGTTGTAAATACCTTGAATGAGTTCAAGTCCATCATCTCACAACTTCATTTACAAGAGTTTTGGTCCCATATTGTCAGTCCTCCTGTGTTAGATATCTACAGTATTACTTTTTCAAGCCTACCAAGTTTGATTTCTGCAGCATTACTTTTAAAGGATTATTGACTTTCAATCAAAATTTTGATACACAGCTTTATATTGATGAGACCTGGCAGGAATGGGATTTACAGCACTATTCCATAAGATCATTTAGAGGAGTTATGGGACCTGATTTCTCATCTTTTAATATTTGGTTCCTCTCTTTAAGACCCTGCCAAATTAATTATAGTGGGTGCACTGCTCTTTGTGGTGCACCCATAGCTAATAGCTCTAGTTTCTGCTGTATTCAAGAACAAATTTATATCAACACAGCTGTTGAGAACCAAACTTGGGACAGTGATTTCAAAATTAATGAGCTAATTGATGAGATTATTAATTAGTGTAGCAAGCCAGTATTACAAAATTGGAGAAATGCCAAGCTCAATAAATTTTCATATTTTTTTTAATTTACATGGCCATAATACCATGTGAGTTTATGGTATGGTGCTGTATCTGTTGTGCTTCAGTCACTGTGTGTTATCCATCAGTAATTACTATTTTAACTTCTCCTAAACAATTGGATCATTTTCAACCAAACAACCAGGCTTGAAAGCCTATAAAGTGCATAGAAATCAAATATGGTCACCATAACAAAAAAAAATAGAAAAACCTTTCAGGATCTCTTAAAATCTGATGAATAAAATCTGTTTACTCACCATTACCAAATTTTTGTTTTTAAAAAAACTATAGATGACTTCTAGAATACTGCTAAATATCAATCTTGATATAAGGCCTGTCACATTTTGCAAATTGATTCTCTGCAAACCAGTGTGGTTTCCATTGCTAAAATAAATTTTTAAATCTTTAAATGTTAGAAAGAAAGCATCCATGTAAACCATTAAGCTTTTAGGCAGCTGTCAATCCTTTGAGCAACCTCAAACCCACTTGGGCCTCATAATGTCCTCATGACACTTGACAGTAATTTGGAGTATAAAAGATTATTTATTAATAATGTTTTGTACAGATTTTAGAGAAGTCCAAGAAACTGCTGCTGTGGAGTGCCACCCCAGAGGCTGTGGTCAGACTGGGAAAATGTCATCTGCCTCACCCAGAGGTAGAAGACCTCAAGAAAACATATTGGGAGGAGCAGACACATGACAGTCTGGCAGAATATCTAAGGCAGAGTGTTTGCTCAGCCAGAATGAAGAAACGAGATTGTTTTGCTCAGGTGTGTATGGTGCTGAATCCAGCTTGCCTTTATTCAGAGTTGACATTTTGTTATTGTCTCTCAGTGTAAATCAACACAAAACAACAAACTCTGCATTAGTTCATAATAAGAAACTGGTATTAAAATAGTGAGAACCAGACATGGGTTACTTACTGTACTTCATGTGTTTTCTCTGGTCAAGTAAATTGAAAAATTAAATAAAATGGCTTTTCTTAACAATGAGAAACCAAGCTCAACATAGCTGTTGCTTTGGGATCATTGTGTAAGTCTGTACATTGGTACATCCATTAGTATGTCAGTTCACAGCTTAGATTAACCGTAATGTTGAAATAGTTTTTCACTTTTCAGTTTTATTTTCTAACTAAAAGTTGAGCTGATCAAAATGGACAGTCTCTTCTAATTTTTATTTTAGTCTGTCTTTGTAGAAGCTTGATAAGGTGATCATGTTGCTATCTACGTGTGTGTCAATCTTTGTAGAAGCTTGACAAGGTGATCATGTTGCCATGTGTGTGTGTGTCAGTCCATCTGTCTGTCACCAACTTAATTTCTGCACAATAACTTGAATTTTCCAATACCAGTAGAATTACTGAACTTTGTCAATGGCTTGCACTTGGGGTAAGGATTAACTTTATAGAGTTTTGGGGTCAAAAGCTCAAAGGCAAAGGCTGATGATCAAGAACACTGTGAGTCAAAGAAGAAAAATGGTTTCCACTTCATAATTTGTATTCTCCATCATCTGTTCTTACCATTCTTTGTGGACAGCTTGGAATTGGGGTAAGGAAGAATGATACAGATTTAGGAGTCAGTAGGTCATGGTGAATGTCACTGTGGCAAAGAATAAAAATCATATACTTTCCATGCAGTAACATTAATTCTACATCACATACCTTGACCAACTTTGTGAATGGCTTACACTTGGGGTAAGGATGAATCCTGTTGATTTGGGGTCAAAAGGTCAAAGGCCAAGATCACTGATTGACAAGTGAAAAATTACTTCTACATCACAGACCTGGACAAAACTTTGGGGATGGCTTATACTTGGGGTAAGGGAATAGTCTATAAATTCAGGTTCAAAAGGAAAGGTCACTGTGACTGAAGGAACAAAAATGGTGTCTTCACAACTACATTCCATTGTCGATATAGAGGAATATTAAGCAGGGGGGATGGGCTATAATGTTATACTCACAGTACTTTTGTTTTTACTGTACATTGATCTCAACAATGAGGTATGGGTGGGATGCAGGAGGGTGTGGTAGATCTATGTGAACAAAATGCTTACCATTCCTGAAATTGACCTGGATTAGCAAAAAGGGAGTCTTGTGTAACTTGTTTTGTGTCTGTGCATTAAAGGTGACAACACATTCCAGACTCCTGTCACCATCAGACAAGGAAGACATCTCGAAGGCATCTCAGATACCAGTGAAAAGAGTGTCACTTGAGGCCCTCCAGTCCTTTGACACAGAACAACAATTCAGTAGGAAGATAAGGTAGCAATATTTTTTCTTTTTCATAAGAATGGGTTTTTGTTTCACTATGTTTCAGAAGAATTTGTTCTCACAGTGCTGCAGATATTTTTAGATCATAAAAGTATGGTACTCCCCAATTTTTTAAAACAAGAAGTACCACTCATATTTAGTACAGCGTTTTATGCATGATTTTTGTTAAAGGTTTTAATATAGTTTGTGTTTGATGTAGCAAGAGAGAGAGAGAATTCTGCATGTGTTTTCTTTTTTGAGCTCTTAAAATAATTGATCAACAGAATTATAAGTACAGATGATGCAGTCTAACACCAACATGGCTGCTGGTGTTAACAATAGGAAGACTTCTAATAACTTCATATACAGAGTTGTTCAACAAAGTTTGACCAGATTTAAAAGAAATCATCCTAGCTCAAGTCCTTTCAGTCTTTCACTTTTATAGAAATTATGCCAGTCCACCATCAAATATGGCAGTCATTGCTAAGAATAGAAAAACATATTACCATAATTCATGTAATTTCTTTTTTTTAGATTTCAAATTTTTTTTTCAAAGTAGGAAAATTATGGTAGAAAAATGAATAATCATTTTAGTGAAGGAAACACCTAAAGGACCTGACATTGAGGACTGCAAAAGGTGTTCATGATTGGCAGTATTAAATTCAATTGCATCAGACATAATTATGCTTATGTTTTCATCCAGCTATCTTTTTATGTAATCGGAAGATAATTTCTTTATTCACCTAATATGATGTATATTATAATTTGGGTATTTTTTTTTCACCAATCAAAGATATAAAAGAAAGGATAAACCTTGAAACAGTTGTTTTTAAAACATTAGCAACAAACAGTACTGGAAGAAATTTAAACAGAAATCATCCTTGTGACCCATAGTTTTTGGTCCACTGTTTTTGCATTTGGCAGATAGGCAGATGTCAGCCATGTGAGTCATATCAGACCCACAAGGGTATCTTTTTGACTTTTAAATTCAGGTATCATCATATATGTTAACCATTATAATTCTAGCATAATCAATATGGTTTCCTGTGTTGAATTACATCTTGTGTTTAATTATGATTTACACTTTTAAGTACATTGATAAAAATTAAAGGAAATAAAGCAATAAATGGTTGAGTTTGTACTTATTTAAAGCCATATTATTCCCAAATATTATTATGTCTGAGAAAATATTATAAAAAAGGAGGCTTTCACATAATGCTTGCACATTCAAGATTACACATCTTGCACCTGTACTGCCCTGGTATTCCATTACAGCAGCTGTATATGGCAAATTGTTTTCTTAAACTTAAATACCTGTTTCTCTGATACTTTATATAAATGAAGAGAATTGGTCAGAGAATCTGCCTATACCATAAAGAATGGCACATGCCGTCAAGTGAAGTGAGTTATAACGCAGGGTCAGTCATGGATCCCACTTTTTTAACTAGAAAGTACAAAAAATTTGATCCCTATTTGTTGAACATGAAGAAAATTGCAATCAAAATTGGTAACTGAAATCTTGATATATTGCTTGTTTTATCATTGAAAATGGTTGATATGACCTGGAAATTTGAATTAACATCATGAAATTGTCAACTTTTACTAAGAACACATGTTTTTTTTTTTAAATTTCTTTCCAGACAGTGTTCTTGATACAGAGTAAATAACTATGCAATGAAATTTTGATCAATGAAATTGTCACTAATGCCTACTTGAGGCAGCACTTTAATAAAATAAATACCAATTCAATACATTGTTTTTAATGAAGTGAAATGCGTGTTTTAATTATATCTTTTAGTTTGGTTTAAGTGTAATGATCATACATACAATGTGCCCTGTTGTATTCAAACATGAAATATGTCAGTCTACCATAACAGCTATGTCTGCAAGCATTTCAGTAAGAGCCTAATTAAGTGCAGATGGTGTTTTGATACCTAATTTATGTAAGTATTTGTTGTATTGTTGTACTGAATTAAAAGATGACCTCCTTGTATTACCACATTAATTACGTTTTTTGTATCAAATAAAGGGGACGGACTAATTGAAAAGTTAAAAAGGTATGCAAATCCATCCTGTGTAAGAGCTAGTGGCCTTGGTCTAGTGTTAAGCAATCAATCGATCACTGTTACAATTTTTTGGGAGAATGAAATATAATTAAACTATCTTAAATTAGCATACTCATTCACAAATCTAATCAATGAAAGCAAGACAACCATGTGAAATGAATACTTGATGACGTACAATTCTGTTTCACAGATATGTTTTATTGATGAAAAGCTAGTTTCAGAGTTTGTAGTTAATTTGTAATTCCTGAATTGGCACTCAGAGATTTCCTCACGGATGAGAAGTTTTACTATTTCTTGCAATGAAATCATGGCATCAATATTTTATTATAGAACAATACAAAAGATTGACTTCCAACAGTGATGGCTGTTTCACAAACTAAATGTTCCATTTTTTTTTTATTTGATAAAAGGAATCTTGTTTGATTGTGAATTTGAATCAATAACTTGTCTGGTTCCCTGCTTAGTATGCTTCTTGAGTTGCATTCCACAAGAGTAGAGAGCAAAGCAGGAACATAAGGATCAGGGAACCAGACTACTCAACAATAACATCAAGTAGTGATGTAATACACGATGTTTTCATATAAACGTGAAGGTTGTTGAAACCAGTGAGAATAATGTTAGCGATCTCTCAGCGGTTGAACATCTTGAAAATCAGTATCATCCACAGTTTTTTCGATATCCAGCAAGGATGGTATCATTTCATATTGTTACGGAGGTCCCTCGATAACTTGCGTCCTTGCTTATAGTGTGGTCAGTGTTTTTGGATCCCATTGTGTTCAAGTTATCAAGGGAGAGGTGTACTGTAAGTTCTTATTAAATTGTCACTTTGTATTCTAGGGAAGTATATATATTTTTTAAATTTACAAAACTTGCTGGTTTTTGCTCTTTTCTGTCATTTAGTTTAAGACCACACAATTCACTTAATTAACACATGTACAGTTATATGAACTGACATACAGTTGGACAACTTACTGAAACCCCAATTCACTCAATACCAAGGTACAGTTAGATGGACTGACAGACTTGGACTATGTACTGAAAACCCCAATTTACTCAGTACCCAGGTACAGATAGATGGACTAACAGACATTTTGGACTATGAACTGAAACTGCGAATTCACTCAGTACCCAGGTACCATTAGGTGGACTGATGGACAACTGAACTGTACATAAAATACATTACTTCCTAAGAAGAAATAATAGAGTAATTGTTAAAAATTTTAATTAAGAAACTTATATGATTATAATTCCAATTTTTATGAATTAAATGCATTTTTTGCAATTTGATTGGATGAAAACAGTCATGTGATGCTAAAGTGGAATTTTTTTACACATCGATAAATTCTGCAGACTACTTTTGGCTTCCTGTTTACATGTCATTTGATGTGAAGTTTTATCTATATCAGCCCATTATACCCTAATAATAACAACAACAAAAACCCACCCACCCACTCCCGTGGTTTCCAATCAGAAGATACCAGCTACAGATAGAAATGAACCATTATAAGTTAAAACAACATAACCGCACAGACCTTGAACTGCACTCCACCACTCATCCCTTTTGCCGACAAAGGCATGTGGTAGGCTTTACAAGACAGTCTTTGGAAATTATTGCATTTCTCCTCGACAACATGTTACAGCAGTTGTTATTAAAGGTCAGGGTCATGTGTCAAATAAGGGATCTCACTAAAAATGGACACGATTTTGCTTTTGAAAGATCAAAATATGTAGAAAGTAAAAACAACATTGCTATAACAACACATGCCATATGCAAGCATGATTTTCGAAAAAAGGAATATCCTGGTTTAACTGCAACAGCCATTTTTATATATTAAAATAATGATCATAAAAATATATCACTGGCATGACCCTCTATGGCATTCTACCCCATATTACTGTATAAAGTATCGACGAATCTTGGCTAACGAGGCTTGGGCTAAGTACAATGTATTCTATCGCAGTTAAGAGGCTAATGAAAAAAACTTCAATCTACATAAAAGTGAATGTTTTGTTGATTAAATATACTGATCTGATGTTAGAAAGGAAGTAAATTGGAATTATAAGGATTAAATGATCATAGTTGGGTATTTATCGATGTGTAAATTTTACGTAATCACTCACAAAGTTAACATAAAGTCCTTTGGACATTTAATCCTATAATAAACAGTACATATTTATATATCTTTGGCATTCCTTGGGTCTCACACACCACTGCATAAGGTAGATGTGGTGAGATAGTAAACAAGCATACAGTATTTATGAGGCAGACTTGACAGTGCTACCAAATAACAGAATTGTCAAGGCCAAATAGCCAACATGCTCTATGTATGAGGCAGAATCACCAGTAATTGTCAAGGCAGAATTGCTAGTTTTTGAGGCAGACTTGCCATTATGTCTGCCTGTAATACATAACTGTCAAGGCAATTGTCTTGCAGCATTGTCACTATACATGCTAAGGCATAATTACCACTCTTTTGAGGCAGAGTCACTATACATGTCAAGGCATACCAGTTAATAACACTGTATTGAGGCATTGTCACTATATCTGTTAAGGCATAATTACCACTGTATTGAGGCAAAGATACCATAACCTGTTATGTCTGTAAGTTGAGTGGATTGGGGACAGAATGCCCAAACAATGCTGCTGAAAAAGAAATACCTGGTAACACTTCTTGTCAACTTTGATTACACTTGTACCTCTCTTGAGGTTGGCAGGTATACATCACCACTTTATAAATGGAGATTGATTTTCCAGGCAAATGACAGTCTGATCAAGAACAAATACAGTCATTTGATTTTCTCATGACTGCAGAAATTTATACTTCACACAGTTCAGAAAATTACGTGTTAAGTGGAAAAGTGCTTCTAATAGGGATGATACTGGGTAGGATGTAATGTAGCTTGTAGAAGTGCATTGGGAACTTTTCCAAATTATGACTTTCATGTTTGAATTTTTTTAAGGCCTTATGATGTTGATATGTCCCCTATCCAATACTCTGTTTCACATATTAAAAGTATATAACTTATAATTTAGTGCAATTATAAAAAAATAACTTGTACAATTTCATTTTGCCACCTAGTCACATTTTGTAGTGTGTACAAGAGGATATACAGTGAGTGCAAAGCACTTAGTCATGCTTGAGAATCAAGTTTTTATGGTACTGCCTCTACCAAAGTGTAGTAAGTTAAGAAACATTGAATCTACTGTTTATTTTTAGAATTTACTGATTTTTGGGGGTTAAAAATAATGAGAATACTGAATTCTCACTACCTGATACCATATATCTCTTCCAAAGGGAAGAACAGTCACATTTTCAACCAAACCTCAATGATAACCCCAAGTGCAGTAAATGTAAGAAGCCTATTCTTCCTCAAGGGTCCCACAGGTACATTGGAGGGAAGAATGTTGTGTTAGATAAGGTCAGAAGCGTGAGTTTTATGTGTGTTTTGAGGGTGGAGAGGGGCTATATCATCAACATTGAGCCAGAAACAATTTTAATGTATATAATGAATTTGAAAATAAACAAATAAGAGCTATAATTATTGTCTACAACGCGTTCTCAATAATTCCAGTATAGTCTAATGGATTAGGGGGAGGAGGGGAGGCTGTCAGGTGTGGTGGGAAACAACTGTTCCAATCTAATTTGGAATAAATCTAGGATTCTTGTTTATTTCATATTGTATTGTGTTATTTCTCTACATTTAGAATGTGCTAACTTCACATTTTTCTTCACTATAATTGAATTCTGATGCTTTAAATGAGAAAGATTTTAAAAACAATAGTTCTTTCTATTTAATACTATTGAAAAAGAAAGTTTTGACTTTGGTAAATGCATTCCAAATGAACAAAAATGAAAGGAAACAATGAATGGAAGCAATAAATGCAAACGAGACTGCAATTATGAGCCCATAAATGAAAAATGATGAGATTATAGCTGAAATGTAAGCATGAATGGAATGCAGACAATGCAAATGAAATGCAGAATTTATGCAAATGAAGCACAAGTATAATGCAAATGAAATACAGAATTGGCAGGTTTATGTTTCAGGGTCTGCATAGGAGAGGAGTCTGTCATTATAGTTCACTTCTGTTTTCTTTCTGTTCCAGATCATTATTGAAATCGAACCCCAAGGAGGAGTTGCTCCTTATAGTTCAGTGTGACTCAGGTGACACTAATGCCAGCTTGGTGGCCTGTGCAAAATACTGTATCCTGGATGAACACCAACAGATGAGGGACAGAAGAACAGCTCCCTGCCATGTTGTATTAATCATACAGTTACCCAGGATTGCAGGGGGATGCTTTACTGGATTTGAAGTGAGTGTCAATAGCTATTTTTTTCTAGCTTAATGTCAAGGATTGTAGAGGTGGTTTTTGTCTGAGAATGTAAGGGATAATGATGCTAATGTCAGTGGTAGTGGCATCATCTGAATGTTAATAGTCATTCTGATGTCAGTTGAGAGGAACCATCACAGTGTTAGTGGTGATGCTGATGTCAGTTAAGTGAAATCATCACAGTGTTAACGGCGATGATGATGTCATTTGAGTGAAATCAGCACAGTGTTAATAGTGATGATAATGTTGGTTGAGGGGAATCAGCACAGTGTTGACAGTGATGATGATGTCAGTTGAGTGAAATCAGCACAGTGTCAATGGTGATGATGATGTCAGTTGAGTGAATTCAGCAGTGTTAATAGTGATGATAATGTTGGTTGAGGGGAATCAGCACATTATCAGTAGTTTTGCTGATGTCAGTTGGGGGGCATTTTCTGTTACTTTGTTTAAGACCATAGAGTCATAATGAATGTCTAATTGGTTCTGAATAAATGCCTTGAATTATGCAATTCAAGTAATTTCATTGGTTTTATGGGGTTTTTCTTAGATTGTTATTTATACATTTAACCAAATTTAGAATATGGGTGTACCATGACAGGTGACATGTTTAATGATTTTTTTAGACATGATATCATTTTCAAGGTCAAATGTCATGACAAAGAATTTTGTCCTGCTTTTACTTGTGTTATGACTGTATGGTCTCAAATGAAGTAACAGAAAGAAGCAAAACTAGCAAGTTTTGTAAAACTCAACAAATAATTTATTTCCCTTGAATACAAGGTGAAAATATAAAAGGAACTTACAGTATTCAGAATTAAATTCCAAATAATCCTATAAAGTTCTATCACAAGTTCGAAAGAATAGTGTTACGTATGAATTCCAGGTCTTGAATTTGCTGATGTACCAATAACCTTATATGTGCTGAAGTGCCAACAATCTTGATGAATCATAATGTCACTGTCCAGAATGTCTTGGAATGAATTCACAATAATCCAAAAGTATTGTTTAATTCAAACTGTCACATGCACACTATGAAATTCCAATAAATAATTTAATAAATAAATGATTGTTCTCAGATTAAATCTAAACAACTTTAATTCCTTCTGCAGACTGAAAATATTATAAGAACAGTATTAGGAATAGGAATGACTAATTGTTCACTACTTCCTCCTTATATTAATCCCTATGACTCTATTGCAACCCATCTAACGTGTGTCTCAGTACTGAATCATACCAATCAAAAATTACCCCAGACTGTGCATAGGTTCATTAACAAGGCTGGGTTCTGGGTTTAGAACAAAAGTCCAAGTAAACAATCTATTTATAGAATAATTTTCTTAAAATATAATCAACAATCATGGACAAAAATTAAGCATGCAATGTAGATGTACATAACACTAGTTTCATGTGAACAATTTTACTCAGATATGGAAGAAAATATTTTTGTTGCCATGTTGGAATGTTGGAGTTTGTTGCAGGTATTATAGATGGTTTTAGTTGTGGTTATAAAGGATTAAATAAATGTTGGTAGTGCCTGGTTATTATAGCAGTGTTGAAACATATTTTGCCTAGATCTTCAGGCTGCTGATAGTGATAAGCAGGTGATTGCTTATGACTGTATTTATATAATAAAATCAATCTATGCAAGATGACTTTGGTCATAAATGACAGGTCTTTGCTCATAGCATAGGTTCTTCAAATCAGGCTTTACTTTATTAATACAACTACATGAAAAGACCAGATGTTTGGAGACAAATATTTATTTTCACTAAATAAACTTGTGAAATTTTAAGTAGAGACTAATTATAGTTTCAGTAGATATGTGACAATTACTGGATTAGTAGGCCTGAGAGTCTTTGGGAACAGTTGTTTAATCTATTTTTGCTTGCCCACCAGAGAGTTATCTAGAATTTTATCTCATAGGGGTGGGTAAAGCCTGTGCAAACAGTTGTCGTTTACACCTTCTTCCACATCTACATCTTTACAGATGAAAACTTGAAATGAATGTTACAGCATATGCCACAAAACCTTTTTTTCCCCACTCAAGTGAAGTATCTGTTGTATGTATGCTCTCTGAAAGGCAACTTTTGTCTCTGCTTGCAAAGCTAATGATATTGAAAAGTATGGTTGTGGTGGATGAGTAAAATAATCTTCTTCACGATTTGGACTGGATACACACTTGCCAAATTTATAGATGGTGGCCGATTTTTCAGACCTCTTGGGTGTTAAAAGGTGGGTCATTACAAGTGGCCTAGGTACACTGACATCATATAATGATTTAAAAATGATTTAATCAGTATACTATTTGGCTATTGTAGCCTCTTTAACTTGCAGCAGTTTTAAATGTGGGAGATGATAAATAATATGATAAATATTAATACATAACATATGATAAAATTTTCTAAGTTTTGCATAATGATAAAGATGTCATAACAAAGAAGCTGTGGCTCTATCATTGATATTATAACCCTTGTATTTTATTTCAGACTGCTTATTCTCATAATATTGCATAGTTATTGGTAGCCAAGAGGTCTAAGGTATTCGCCTTTACAGATCACTGATACCTCACCTTTGTGGGGTTTGAATCTCAGCTTGGCCAACATAGGTTTGTAAAAAAGCTTGCCAGTAGCTTCCTGTGGATTGGTGGTTGTTCCCAGAGTTTCCACAGGTTCTTGCTCTACCAAAATGTACTGGCCGCCATGTATAGCCTATCTTGTGCTGAAAAATGGCAAAACCACATTGCATTTATATTAATCACTAAGCCAGTATATGCTGTGTTTTATCTTATTCATTGAATTATTCCCCCTCCCTGGCCATATCAGCATTTTAATGGAGGCATTTTATGATGTTGTCTGTGTCTGTCCATCATGTACTTTCCTGACTTGTCCAGTTAGATCTGTGAAAAATTTCATTTCTGCTCAATTATTTTTCAAGGACTTGATGGATCTAATTGTAATTTGACATGGGGCTTTGTTTGAATAAGAGCTAGGTTAAGTTCAGTTTCACTTTTACAGTGTTATGGCCCCATTTTTTGTCAAAAACATTGTCCTTCATTTTCCACTTCATAACTTTTGAAGGACTCAATGGATTGAAACCAAATTTGATAAAAGGGTTTATGCTAACAACATCTAAATCAAGTTTGATTTTTATGTTCTCTGACCACATTTTATTGGGTTATGGCCACAGTTCAGCTTAAGAATTTTGACTTGAAACATTGCCCTTTAAATGTATCATTTTGATGGGGACATCTGAAGCATATGGGCATATTTCTATCTTTGCTTAATTTGTAATTTGTAATTTAATGCCCCAGTTATAGTAACAGATATTAGTTCCTCATTTTTTTCTGTGGTGTTCCTTTATCTAGATCAGCTATTTAAGGTGTGTTCTGAACTAAATATACACAGTTACTTCCCCTGAACCCCCCAAAAATCGCTTACTTTCAGGATGCAAGGGACAGTTTTTATGCACAAATTTATTACCACAACCACTTACCTGTTATAAAAATCAGAAAAAATATAATATATGGAAGTGAGGTGAAATAAGATCTATATTTTAGGATAGCCATATTAAAAGAAAGTATAAGAATATCATTCACTTGACCTAAGAAGTCTATGTCAGTTTATAGCAAAGGTAATTTGTGCACCTCAACCCAAATTTATACCTGCATTTTTCTTGCCAGAAGTTCATTTTTGACACCAAAATGATGCTCACAGTGCAAACACAAGCCTTTTCCCAAGATGATATTTATGAAAAGCATTGTGCATTAAACAGCTTGATGCCATTCAAAATAGTTGCCATCCAGGCCATTTTGAGATATTCTACTAAAATGTATTTGACCCATATGTCAACTGCTGTAAATGTTTAGCTTTTCTTCCTAGCCAACTATTGGTATTTCACTCTATACATCCTGTGAAGCAACTATGGGAGGTGTACATACCTTACATCAATTTCAAGAACAGCACAAGCCTGAAAAACCTAATTCACAAATATATCCATATCTTTAATTATTAAACAACAGTATCTGAAAAAGTCACATCTTAGATTAAGTTAAGAAATTTGACAGGCCAGTTTATGAAACTATTCACTTCCATCTCAGACTGGATGTGCTTTGATTACATCTAATATGCATTCAGATGGATATTGTCAGGAATAAAAGCTGTTAATTACCTGTTGATATCTTGCTAAAGGCATTAATAACATACCTACCAACCCTCCAGACATTGTTGTGGGGTTTTGGTGATCTAAAAAGTTGGGAGGAGATGTATAGTGTGCATGACCCAATTCAGTGTCATTGTACAATTGAGAGTAAGTTACTTACACATATAAGCCAATACAAATACATGGAAATTTGGACCTGAATAATAAAACAAACTGTTGATAAAATACGTAAATATATTTTGAAAAAAGATATAGCTTATAGACTTAGCACAATCGGATTAAAATCAGATCTCCATTATTAATACTTGAAGATCTGACAGTGACCGCTATGGAGTCATGTTCTGGTAACCTGTGTTATTACCATAATTGCTAATTTTATCAACCAATCAGATGAAGTCTTATACTTTCGCATTTGGAGACTGAGCAGTGTGGATGAAGAGCATGAATGTATACTGAACGATTTGATTCACTTTCAGATATTTGAAAGCTGTATTTCCATTGGCTAATACAAGGTCACCAGAACATGACCCTTAAATGGTCATCATCAGATATTCACATAGGACAGTGGAGATCTGATTTTAATCAGATTGAGACTTAGCATTGCTGTATATATCATCACACAATCACAACCACATGGACATTAACAAACATACACTGACTTTTTGTCTTTAAAATCTACTGGAGAGTATTAAAACTAGCTGCTACTGCCCATTGCTGCTGTCAGTGTAAGTGTTTGGAAAGTTTGAAGGTGATGTTAATGTCCTTAGTCCCCATCTTTAGCACTGGTTGCTATAAACAGCATTTACATGGATAAGCCATCATGGAAAATACATCAATATCAAACAAGAAGTATAGAGAGGGTTGGGCAACAAGCTTAAGCCTATTTCAGACACTTGCATTAACAATAATGTTAGATAATGTGGCAGGTAGAGTATTACAGACATTGAAAAAATCCAGTTTGATTTTAAAGGAAAATTTTACATGCAATATTTTAATGATATGAAATAGTATCTATGAAGTGTTTATAGCTGAAACATATTACTGTTTACTTAAAAGAAAATATTTGATGTTGATAGATATGGAGGTAGATAAAGGAATATTAACATCAGCTCTCACAGTAACTAAATTTATGCAAATGATATATCAGGAAAGTGTGAATATATAAACACTGATTAAACAAATCTCTCAATTTTACTATTAAAGAGGCTACATTTTTCAGGCATTATTGCGAGGTCAAGAACAGCTTCTCCCCTTTTTCTTCACAGGTTTTAATATAAGTTGTGTTTTAAAAACAAACTGTATTTTTGACCTTTTTTCCCCACCCTTCCCCTCCATTTATATTTGATGCACATACACAGATTTTTCTTTGATAAATATATATTACATTTTTGGCAGTTTAAAATAGTGTCTTACATCTAGGAGAGCATTACTTGGCAGACTGAGGATATGAAGATCTAAGTCTTTATTGCTAGGTACAAGTCAGTACTTTCATATCTGACCACACACACACACACACACACACACTTATTAGTCTCCTGATCAGAAGAAAAAGTACTAATTTGGGCATATTCACCTTGAAGAATGCTCACCCTGTACAAAAAGTAGGTGAAAGTGACCTACTTTTATGTTTCACTGACATTGTTGTTTTTAAATTTATCCCCTTTTCCCTGACACTATTATCTGAGGGTAAATTCATTTCAAGAATTGTTATTATTTACACTTGTCAAAATTCTGTGACCTAAAGTGATTCACAAAAAGCCATAGTGCAGATTTTCTATGCCAATTGAAAAGTCATTTTTTCACATTTTTAAAATTGTTTTTCTTAGATGTCTGAATGAAATACACTAATGCAGTTTCATGTATTTTGCCAATAAATTCATTCCTTTTCTTATGTTAATGATGAAATATAGGACCAGTCTGGTTTACAAAATATGTACCATGAATGAACTTCTCTGACCCTCTGAATAAATCCCACCTCATTTGCATAACAGCAGGAAATGTGTGATATGTGGAGGGCTAGGTAGGGATCGAGTTTCCAATTCCCCATGTATGTTTTTCTCCGGTTTTATGAAACAATGCCACCTTTAATACAGTGACTTTTATCATAATTTCAGTGTGGCATGTGGCATTCTGTGCATATTGATGACCTAAGGGCACAAAGTAGTGACTTGCCAACCATACAGAGTATGATAGGGGTATCCATAGCAACAGTGATGGAGAGGGCCACTTCTAGCCCGGCATCAGGGAAAGTTGTCATGGAAACAGATAGAATGAGGCGTCATAATGTCCTAGAGGAATTGTATGTATAGACAAGCACTTAGTTTTCATTTAACATACTTATATTTTTTTATGTTTTGTATAAATCAACTTTGACTTGTTTTATTTCATCGTAATTTGATGTCATATAATCTGCTGTTTATGAGACGCAAAAGATACTAATATGATGTTGCTATTCAACCATCTATTCAGAATTATTTTTAGCTTCTGATCTTACTTTTTCTGAGCAGTCAATTTTCACATGTCTGTATCTTATAAAAAAAAGGATTCTTGTTTTGTTATGACTTAACAGTAACACTTGAATATATTCACATCCAGATGAAAAAAGCAGTGACATACAGCACAATATATTTCCTTTCAAAGGTTTGTTAACTTGAAAATAAAGGTAATTTATACAGAAAAGCAAGCAACTTCATTAGAAAATCATCTTATTGAGAATTGTTTGCAATGTGATTATAAAATGAATATTAAACCATTAAACAGTCCCCTCCCCAATTGTTGTTTTCTTATAGTTGATCTCCAGCCAAGATAGCATCCCTTTCTTTATTTTTTAGAGGTCCCTTTGTAACTTGCACCTGCACTTATACTATGGTCTGTTTTTGCACCCTGCTGTGTACAAGTTATCAAGGGAGAGATGTACCGTATATACTCGCATATAAACCTGTTCGCGTATAAAGCGACCCCCCGAAACTAAATAGGTATAAACACTAAAAAGTGCGTGACCCACGTATAAGACTGACCTATAACTCCAAGACATCACAAGATGGAAGTGGTAAGTTCCAAATGCATTTATTCAGGCAAACTTATATTAACAAAAATTACACATATACATCTGTCAGGGTTGGCATGTATGATTATTAAAAAGAAATGATATAAACTTGTTTGAGAAGTAGTTTATTTAATTTTCTGTTTTTTTATTGTTTCTGCCTAATTCAGATTTGTGTATAACTTGATTGAACGATGACAAGAATTGAGCATTCATGGATTACTGTAACACTACCTCTCCCTTTTGACTCAGTTATTGTTTGTTTATGTGTTATTGCATTGGACATTTAATATCAGTGTACCAGTAATTACATTTTTATTTTTACATGAAATTGTAAATACCTAACTCATTAAAATGTGATCCCAGTATGACAACACAATGAACAACAATACGGTTTGATTCAATGGTCATAGTTAGGCAGGTGAGTGTATTTACATAATGGCGCCACCACATGTACATTGTAGGTTTGAACACTCACCGAATGAAGTACATTCCACTGAATGAAGTACATCCCTTGGAGTTGAATCATGGGCACCACTGCACTAAACTTTAATGATATCTCCAAAATATAATAATAAAGTTTCAGAAATAATGCTTCGAAAATTATGCTAATACCATAAAATCTGAGTTGTAGTTTGTTTTGATGTAAGGGACCTTACACCATACCTGTCAACTCTCATGCCAGGAAGGAAAAAAAATCCCAAATTTTGGGGTCATTCCATTCCTACCTCCCGATTTCATATCTCCCGATTTTTGCAGAGAACTCCCAATTATTACATTATGTCTTCGATTTTCATTTCTCCTAACAAAAAGTCCTACATAAATATCATATGCAATCCATGGAAGCCATGTTCTGTTGTATCACCTGTGAATATTGTTGTGACAAAATAATTACTTTACTAGAAAGAATTTGCTGCTTCGCTAAATAGAATGTTACGTTTATACATTATTCAAGTTAATTTATGATTTTTTTCAACAACAATACAAAAATCAGAAAATTGACCAGAACAAAAAAATATACTACAACAATAAAAATGTCGGCAATTGATTTCAGTCCCAAGAATGATCCCTGTGAATACTGTAGCTCCATTCCCACCAAAGAAACTTACATGAGTGAACACCTGGCATTTTTATACCACATATACAAACATTAATTACCATTGTTAAATTAAAAGAAGGAATGAAAATACATACCATGCAGCATATATGTCCTCAAAAAACTAATTCAGAATACACCTATTTTATAGTAAACAATACTAAATGCCTTACAAGTGGACAATAAGGGAATAAGTTCAGATATACAAGGAGGGGAAAATAGATGCCACATGTACGGTACCATGATGCTGCCTATTTAGGCACCTTTAGTTCAACAAAATTGGGCGTCCTTTATTTGCCAATCAATTGCTGTGCTGGTGTTTGCGTAACACACGGTAGTGTAGAACATGGTTTCTTTGAATTATGATGGAGGGTCAGTCGTCTTCACAAAATAGTTGCATCAATAAGGATTAACTTTTAATTAGTCACACTGGCTTTCTTGCCTGTTTATTTAAGACTAACCTTTAGCTATTGTGCAGTTTGGCCACAGCTGACCAGAATATGAAAATAGGGCAAGTCCTGGGGGAAAATAAGGCGCATCACAAGGAGAAAGGGCACGTCCTTTGCTAATTTCATGCATATTGGACCCAGAAGATTGATCAATATTTAGTTATGTTTTTGCATTTAGCATGGTTGTGTCACAGATTGTGTATATACTTCTATAGTTGCAGTCGTGAAACTTGGTGAGGATATACATCTTGATGAGAACTACTCCAACATCACAAAAGTAGATCAGTGTGACCCATATTTCATGCTTCATTGACTTGGATTAAATTTTATTTTAAGTTTATTTTGCAAGCTCAATCCATCCATTATTCTGACTTTTGCTTCTGGGGAAAAATGCCAATACTTTATATATTTTTTTAGATATCTTCATGATATATATATATATATATATATATATATATATATATATATATATATATATATATATATATATATATATATATGCTAGTGGAGTACATGTGCATTTTGCTATTCACAATTCTTTACTTTCATTATTTGTTAAATTATCTATTGGCTCATCAATTCATCCATTTGTCACTTATATTTCTGAAGTAGGGCCCCAAAACTGTTCACTATTTGCCTTTGAAATCTGATACACATATTAGACTAGTGTCAAAATGTGCCTTTTGATATTCACATTTCTATGTCCAGGACAAATCTCCAAAACAATTTGACATATCTCTGTGAAATTTGAAAAACATAGTACACTTGTGCTGTAGACTACCTTTTGCTGTTCACATTTCTTCAAGTTTACATCACACTTTCACCTCTAGGACATAATACCAAAGGCAAATAAGATACATCTGTAAAACTTGGTATATATGTTGGATCAGTGGTCTAAATGTACTATTTGTTTCTTTTCAGTTCTTCAAATTTTATGTTGTTTTTTTTTCTTCTGGACATTTGTCTTTTCATTCATCCATCCATTATCTACACTTTCATTTATGTGGCAAAACTCCCAAACCTTTTAAGATATATCGGTGAATTGTTTTGTTTCTTAGACTTGTGACTATTTACCATTCTTCAGTTTCTGTATTTTTAACATTTTTATCCATTTGTTAATCCATCTATTACTCACACTCTTGATTTTAGAGCAAAATTCAAAAATTTTAAGTATATTCTCAATGAAAATTTATTCACATATTGCACAAGCAGTTTGGATGTCAGAAGATCTTCAGTCTGCTGAATGAGAGCTCTTTTCCATCATCTATCTACTATAAATACTTGCATATAACTACGAGTCCAACTGCAAACTGCACAGACCCAGCTCTGCTGTCGCATTATGCACTGGCAGATCAGGGTCTGTGCAGTTTGTTAGGAATAATTAGTAGAACAAACAACATACACCTGATCTACATGCACATTATGCTATGGTAGATCAGGATCTTTGTTGTAGGCACTTTTCTCAACTTACATGCGAGTATATATGGTACCTTTGGAGGGGTTTTGCACAGCAGCTTCTAAATTTGTTCAAAACCATTGGTGGTTTTAACTTTGGATAAGAAACAAACAATTTTGCGCTGAATGGTCCAAGGTCAGGGTCACATTGACTTGAAAAAGAAAAATGTTTCTACACAGTAACTTCTGTTCTAAGGCACTTACCCTGAACAAACTGGGGGGGGGGGCTTGCATTTATAGTAAGCAAGAAAGTAGTTTATGTGGGGTCAAACCAAGAAAAAACATGGTATCTGGATACACAGCAGCAAGCCTAAGTTCTAGACCACGTAGCTTGACCAAGCTTGGTTAATGATGACTTTGGAGCAAGAAAAAACCTGTTTTTGGTATATAAAATCACAAAGGTACAGAGGAAGGAAAACATTTTTGTAATAGAAACTTAAAATAAAGCTCATAATGACAAAAAATTTCATGTATGGCTTGCTGTTATAGGAAGGAAATAGGAATAAGATGATGGGTGAGAAAACTTAAAGATCCAGGTCACAATCACCAACAATAATAAACTGGCGTCTGCATGATAATTTATTTTTTTACAGCATTATCTTTCATTATTAATAATTGATATGCACTTGGACAAGGAAGTTTTAGTGTTAAAAGGTCAAGTATACTAACCATTGAATAACTGCTTACCTGAGTAAGGTATGTCCCCTACTAGTTTCTAACTGCAGCTGTTACTCATGGAGCTGATAAATTATGCATTTTTATGGTTCTCTTGCTCAATATGTACACATATGTTATGTATTATAATGACATGTTGATCCAACATTAAACAGTATTCTCAACACAGATTAAATGCCTCAGGTTGATGAACTATGAAGTTCGTGTTACTCTCCACTTCTTTTGAAGTTTGGACTTTGAGACAATCCATGTCATGGTTTGTATACTAGCTTCTTGGCTTGTTGGACAAATGCTGATAAAAATAAATATCTATATTAGAGATTTTAATATTTATATTCCCACCTTAAGGCAGAGTGCAGAGCATCATATGATATGATTTTGTTAGAGTGTATGGTGTTACCAGTATACGGTTTACTGCAGTATTTTTTTTTCCGGTGGTAACTATCACTGTACTGGTACCTCAGAAGTTTCCATCAGTAGAGGAGTGTGTGGAAATTCCCAAATATTAACAGCATGTTTTCATTTTTCAAGGCAAAAATTTTTAAAAAATTAATTTTTTTTACAGAACATTGGTTTAAAATATATTTTGAATATTACAGATATATTTATAATCCTTTGACACCTGTCCTGTATGCCCACATAGTGGCAAAATGGGATGTTGTGAAAGATATTCAGGCTAAATTAAACTTTTGGAAGCATTTCAGAGTTTTGTTTTTAAAATGTCATTTTTTGGTTATTTACAAGCATATGTTAATGTTTTAAGTACATGTATTAATTTGTAAGGCTGCAAATTATCCTAAAATTCTCAGGAAAGCAGCAGTTTTCTGTTTGAAGTTGACATAATTTCTCAAGTCTTGTTTGTTGAGTAAGTATCTCTCACATAAATACCTTACCCAGGTGTTGGCATCCCACTCTGAGTTTTCCTTCTAATTAAGTAAATATTGTGGCTAGTAAATTGTAGGCTTCATTGTGAACACTTCTATTTTTATCAACAACTCTCTAAATTCAGCACAATGAATTTCACAGCTTAGTCATTGCACATTAGGTACAATGTTTAGATAATGACTGGTACAATAATTGACATACACTTAGCAGAATATAAGGTACTGACCATTTAAGGTGGGGGGGGATTTCTTTTAGCTATGTTTTGTTTTCATTTGTCTCGATATAAATTTTTTTTTCAAATTTCAAACAATATAATGGGTAATATGGTGTTATTTTGCTATAAATCAGAGTAAGATATTTTTCCAGCTACTGAAAGACAATTTTTCAAAAAAGTCAGGCCCCTGCACCAGAACATAAAATTTTTGGTCTCTGATATAAACAGGCCCCTGCACCAGAACATAAAATTTTTGGTCTCTGATATAATTAATTGCAGTATACTATGATCCATATTATGGCAGTTTAGAAATGCTGTGATGCAAAATTTTTTGTGGTACCATCACTAGATTTTGTCCATTTGTCCATCAGTCCATCAGTAACTAGAGTTCTCTACCATCTACAGTTACCAAACTTTGTAGATGGCTTATATTTGGTATGAGAAATGATTTATGCATAACATATGCCATTTAGTGGTTTATCTTCCTAACTCAATTTATATTTTGCCCAACATAATGTAGAGTGTATCATATTATGATGTTCATCCATCTGCCCATCTATGTGTATGTCCATCAGTCTGTTCTCTATTTTGTAGATGGACAACAAGTCGGGTTTACCACCATCTACCTTTTCCAAACTTTGTAAATAGCTTGCATTCAGTTAAAGGAAGAAGCCTATCAGTTTTGGGATCAAAGGTCAATGATCACTAGCATGCCTTAAATAACAAAAGTGGTTTCTGCACAATAACATCATTTCTACTTTACAGACCTGGACCAGATTTTGTGGGGTAAGGAAGAAGCCATTGTTGGCCAAAAGGTCAAAGGTCAAAGTCATTGTGACTAAAAAGAGGAAATTTCGCTTCTCAGCCATCTATCTTCAACAAAGTTGTTGGTGGCTTTGTTGGGTAAGAAAGAAGCAATTGATTCGGGAGTCAAAAAGGTCACAGTAAGTTTAGTTCAAGACTGCATACATTGACCATTTCTGCTAGTGCCTACATAGAGAGCTATTATACACAGGGCAGGCATATAATGTGCTATTCACAGTTCACTTGATGAATATTAATCTGAATTGATTTCATAGAATGTTTCAGTAACTTTAGGTGTAGGGTCTAGAAGGTGGTATTGGTGCTTGGAAGGAAGTAATTGAGGGAGTGGAATGCTGAGTAGGAAGTCTGTATTGATTTAAGGAAGTCTGTACTGATTTATAAAAGATTTTTTGTTTATATTGTTGTGTGATTCTTGTAGACGAAAGGAAGATATGGCATGGAAGAGGGAAATAGAGAATTTCCAACACATGCTAGGTTATGACCATGATCATCAGCCATGTAGTAAGCCTTCAATTGACCTTGGATTTAGTCAGGGTCGCCAGCTGCATGATGTTGGTCTACATACTGATGCACTCAAAAGACAGTCTAGTTCTCAATCATTTGCCAGCTACAGACCAAATGCTCACAGTCTGATTCTGTCCTGTGTCCATTCTGCCCTGGCCATGGTCAAGGACAGAGAGGAAGCCACTGAGAGATCAACAAAAAGAATTACTTTGGTGCTGAAATTATTGCATGAAACATCTACCGAAGGTTAGTTGTGCAGAAAATCTAATATCTGATCTCTATGAAGAATAACTGTTGAGTCATTGTCATCCCACTAATATTTATGCATGAATACTTGGAATGTATATACATTGATTGGTTAATTTTCGTCTTCATTGTATCTCCATTTCAAGTAGCATGCAGTATGTAGGATTTACTTTGTCATTCAGTCTCAGCATCCATTCTCCTATCTGTGCAGTTTGTCCACCTGTACATCCTTCTATCCTTTCTGCCCAGAGAGTAAATGCTAATGTTGTTAATATCATACTTGTAGTGTTATTGCTCTGTTGGATGAAGGTGTGTCCTATGCTGTAACTGGGTCACTGTGACATATACTTTTCAAGGTATATTCCATATTGCTTAAAAATTTGTCCAGACTCCATTTCCAATATCCTTTCACCTATTTTAAATAAGGTTGTGCTGAATCTGAATGTTCATCTTGATATTGTTGTGTGCCATGCTCAAAACTGGGTCATTGTAACCTGCTTTTATGGTTTAACATTGGTAGAATACATGCTTCAGTTGCACAAAAACGTTTTCTAATGCCACTGACAATGCAGTGTGTATGAATTTTGTAATAAGTTTGTGTGCACCAGAACTAGCTCACTGTGACCTACTTTCATTTTTTATGCAACCAGGCTTTCCAGAGTTCTTGTAAAAATCAGTGAACTTTCAGTTTTCAGGAAAATCGGGAATTTTATATATTAGGGAAAATGAAATTTTTGTGAAAGGTCAGGATATTGTGTAACCTCAGTCAATGAAGTTTTGACATGGACATGCAAGCAAGGAAATGTATAATATCAAATTTGCTTTAGTGACAGATGTTTTGAATAACTCCAGCAGAGTGTTGTTTACTTTCACTTAATTCAAAGTCATTACCCTATCCACCAAGTTGAAGGTGTATAACACTGGTCCTCACCTCCCAGCTTTATGGGTGTGAGACCTGAACCATATACTATACACACATCAAGCAGCTAGAGAAACTCCTTATGCGGGCTCTCCACTCCATCCTTGGGATCAGATGGCAAGATGAGGTTACCAATCTCAAGATCATGGATAAAGCTAAGACCACAACTAGGGAGGCAATACTGATCAAATCCCAAGCCTTGTCATCTGAATGGATGGCATCTGTTTGTTGAAACAGATTTTCTCTAGGGAGCTGGCACATGGATAAAGAAACTAGGGCCAACCTTGCAAGCACTACAAAGACACCCTGAAAGACAGCCTAAGGTGGTGCAAAGCATGCATTAACCTTGAAAATGAATGCCAGATCCAGATGGAGGCAGCCCAGGAGCATTGCCATAGGTCAGTGACTGTCCCTGTAACTACAACAGACTTCCAATGTCCCATCTGTCAGCAATTATACAAGTCAAGACTGGGACTGCAGAGCCATCTCCATGCCCACAGATGATTGCTCAGTACCTGACCTCTCTAGATTTGAAGGAATTCATTATTATTATTAATCCAAAGTCAGATATTCTTAGAAACTTGGAGCAACATATTATACTGTGCTTAATAATAAAGACTGTCACAGTGAATGATCCTATTAGTTTTTTGGTCAAATAATTACTGGTTGGTTGTTCTTGGCTGCATTTTTACTACAGTTTGCTCTTGGTAGTTCTGTATATCAGCTGGGTGTATGGTACTAGTATTTTTGTAACTTGTATAAGCCTACTAGGTATACAGTGCTAGATTCCTGCATATTTCATACGTAAATAGGTTTACATGATAAAACTCTTTTTGAACTTAAATATTTTGGCAAGAATCTGCTTATTTTATACCCCTTCAGTTTGAACACCATGACTGATTAGTCATTTATTTTTAGGATTAAGATGCACTTTCTCAGTAAAGTCCATATTTATTATAACTGCTTGTTCAAGACAATATTGTTGTTATTGTGTATTAGGAACATAGGTATATACTTAAACAGCCAATGAGTACTTCAAAATAATTCTATAATTACTCTATAAAATTACAGATTTATTAACATTATAATTTGTATAAAGCATGTATGTTGGATATACATATGCAAATTTGACAGCATTTTTAATTTTAACATTTTTAGACACCCATCATTTAGTCAGAATAAAAGGTTAAATAAACAATGGTTTTTACTGCCCAAAATTTTGACTGAATGTATTTTATATACTTAGTATTTCTTTCTGATATGCATATTAAAATAGCAAAAATATATTCAAGCAGAGATTGTGTTGATGCTTGATAATGCACTCGGCTAATCCAACAATTTTACACTTTTAAGATTTTTTTCTTTTAAGGGATTTTATGACTGAAGATGTAGAATTATTTGTTTAAATTTCTTTGATTTGCATGAGATCACTTTTCCTGTTACAGCCTATGATAAACTCCTTATGCTGTATCACTACATTGGTGAGTTCCATTGATACAATTCACCTCTGCACATGTATAAGGAGGAGGTAAAGATTGTTCCAACACTTTCACATGCAAAATAGTTCATGGAATACTAAATCATATTTTACAAGAACAACAAATCTGTGCTTTTTTTGGACAATAAAGAATAAAAACATCAATGTGAACAGAAATCTTCATATTTAATCATTAATGACAGTATTTTTTCCATGAAAAGCCCAGTTATCCAGCCACAATAATTCACTGAAACATTAGGGGTGGGCTTAATGTGTGTTTTGTGATCCCAGGGTGGTTCAGTGCTTGTGACCCAAAAATATGACATTGTACAGTTCAGAATAAGCTATCTATTCATATAAGCCTTTAGAAAACATGATTGCAAATTTGAATTTGAGCAGAAAAAGCAAAATATGTCTTCAGTGAAGCATCAATTGGCTACACTAATCAGAATGGCAAATAATGGTTTCCATGGAGACAGTTGCCAATGTTGATATGGTGTTTGCTCTTTGTGCAAGAACTAAAATACCCCTTCCTCACTTGCTAATGTTTTTTAAAATTCTAAATCCCACCAACCAGGAGTTCTGAAAGTAAGTTTCACTGATTTTTGCTTACTATATAGATGGATCATCCTTACCAGAATGACAGCTTTGTTTCAACATTTTACCTTGTCACAACTTTATGATCATAAAGTCAGTTACAGAAAAAGCAAAACTATCAAATTTTGTAAAACTTAACAAATGATTTAATTATCAAAGTTATAAAATGAAAATGTAAGAGGAACTTACAGTATTTATGAAGTGAATACGAAATAATTATAAAATGTGCTCTTCAGGTCCAAAACAATTGAATGTTCTCAATAGATTTAAAATCTTCTAATGTAAGTATCACAATAGCATTGTCTAGAATTCCTTTGAATAATTCACAATAGTCCCAGAATAATATTCTAGTCCAATGAGCACTTTGTAGTTCCAAAAAATAATCTTAACAAATGTCACATATCAGATTATCTAAACAAATATCAAACACAACTGCAGACTAATTTCAACATAGGAATAAGAATCCAAAATAGGAATGAATCTGATTGCTCGGTTCTCTCCTTATATATACTTTCAAGAGTCTATTACAACTACACCACTCCCTCGATAACTCGTGTCCTGATAACTCACGAACCTGCTTATAATGCGGGGTCAGGCAGGGATCCTGTTTTTAAAACCAGAAAATACCCCAAAATTGATCCCTATTTATTGAACTTGAAAAAAATTGCGATCAAAATTAGTAATGGAAATTGATATATCGCTCGTTTTATCGTCAAAAATGGTAGATAGGACCTGAAATTTTAATCAACATTATAAAATATCAAGTTTAAAGATAAGTTGTGCAGTTTTTTTACCTTTTCTTTCCAAACAGTAGTACACCACAATTAATGATATGTAAGGAAATTTTGATCAATGAAAATGTCACTTACGCCGAGTGGAGGCAGTATTTTAACAAATAAATACAAATTAAATAATTGTTTTTGTCAATTGAAATTTATGTTTTAGTTCTGTCTTTTAGTTCCTTTTAAGTGTAATCATCATAAATGCAATGCATCCTCTTGTAATTAAACATAAAATGTACTGCTAGCGTTTCTCTGAGAACCTAATTAGGTGCCGACCGTGTTTTGATAACTGACTTGCAGAAGTATTTGTTGTATTGTTGCACTGAATTAAAAGCTGGCCTCCTTTGTATTATCACGTTAAAATTATGTCTTTTGAATCAAATAAAGGAACTAGAATAAAAGAAAAGTTAAAAGGCACAAAAATCCTACAAACTTAAAATGTAGCGGCCCCAGTTGTATGTCGGGTGAACTCACTTCATTTGATCAATCTCTGTTATAAATGTTGTTGTGTGTGTAACATAAACTACCTTAAATTAACCAAATCATTGTTAACTGTGATCAAAGATAGCAAGGTAATCAAGCGAAATGAATACTTCGTAAAATAAAGAGCTTAGTTTCACAGATACGGACCATTGTGGGCAAGTGAATTTCAAAGAATTCTTGAACTGGCACTTAGAGATATCCTCAAGGATGATAAGATGTTTCATTATTACTTCCAATGAAATCATGACATTATACTGTACAAGTTGAACATTACAAAAATTGAGATTTGATGTAGACGATTGTCTCACGAAATAAATTTCACTTGTTTTTGAAAGAAAGAAATCTTGTATGGTGGTGTATTGACAGTTTGTCTAGTTTTCCACTCTTTTGACTCCCGATTTGGCAGGATACTATGAAATACCACTCCGGGAACCAGACTCATCAAGAAAACAAAAAGCAGTGACATAATACACAGATGTTTTTGCGTACACATGATGGTTGTTGAAACCAGTTGGAACGATCTTTCACATGTTGGACATTTTGAAAATAAATGTTATTTAAACAGAATAATGAACAACTTCATAAGAAAAAGCGCATTTTTAAAAATTATTATCGACGCAATTGTAAAATGAGCATTCAGTCATTAAAACGGCCCAGTTCCCTAATCCAGACCCCCCCCACTGTTTTCTCGATGTCTAAGCAAATTTTTTCAACTTTTGGAGGTCCCTCGGTAACTCATGCGCTTGCTTATAGTGCGGTCTATATTTGTGGACCCCGTTGTGCGTGAGTTATCGAGGGAGAGGTGTATGTCACAATATACCCCACATGACAGATCTAATATTTCAAAATACCTATTAATATGCCCTAACCCATCCAATGGGAAATAACTTAATTCTTCTAAGAACCCATCTGACCTAAACCCTTTGCCAATGATAAATTAACCCAAATTTGTCAACAGATTATTAGAAACATGATGTATGTTTATAGATCCTATGCAATATACACTCTTAATATCTTAAAATAGAATTTTATACTCGAGCACAAACAATTAGCAATCTAATATCTTGTCCACAGATGATTATTACAATGTATAGTCATGAATAAAAACTTCACATACCCAGTAATATAGATACAGTGACGAACCAAGACTTACAAAAAGTATAGATATACATAACACCTCAACAGCCTTAAAAAATGAATAACATCTCCAGACTATATTCCAGATACTGAAATAGTCTTGTTTTACATTTTACATATATAATTAACGTGAATATTAATAAATCCTCTGGATTGATGTTATTGGTCCATGAATTCTTAAAATTGCTGCACCAGTAATAACAAAGTCATTAATGCATATCATAAACTTAAGTATAATGAGTGATAATTTTCCGGAAACTCTGAAATGTACAAAGGTTACACCTGTCTTTAAGAAAGAAGAAAAGGAGGATCCAGGGAATTACAGACCAATATCAATTCAACCTGTATTGTCAAAATTATTTGAAAAACATGTAGCCATTCAGGTCTATAAATTTTTTTAAACATACTCTCTATTTCATAAAGCGCAATCAGGATTTAGAAAGTACCACTCATGCCATACAGAACTTACCAAATTAATTGATCTTTGGCTGAAGGAAATGGATAATGGACATATGACTGGGATTGTTTTCCTTGACTTTAAGGCTCAGTTTTAGGTCCTCTCCTCTTCCTTATCTATATCAATGATCTGTCATTAAATAATGAATCCACAAATACAGATTTGTTCGCAGACGATGCAACCTTGTATACATCTAGTTCTGATACTGAAGTTATCCAAATGAGATTAAACTCAGACCTTATTAGAGTCCAAAACTGGGCACAACAAAATAGGATGGTAATTAATGAAGGTAAAACAAAATGTATGATTTTGGGGACATCACAAAAGCTATGCAAGTCAGGGAACCCAGAACTATCTCTTGCATAAATAATCATCCGTTAGAAAATGTCAAACATTAAAAGCTTGTAGGTGTGTCCGTAGATAATAATTTATTATGGAATGAACATATTGATAAACTTTGTGAAACACTGTCATCCAAAATTGCCCAACTCAGCAGAATCAAGAAATATTTACCTACGGAAACACACAATCTATACCACAAGCATTATATTCTTCCAACAATGGATTATTGTTCAAATGTATGGGGAAACTGTGCTAAATCTGAGCTTTACAGGATTTACAAACTTCATAAACAAGCAGCACATGTAATTTTAGATTCATCTATTAATCATCCCTCAAAAGCATTGTTTACAGAACTCAAATAGTTCACAATATATGACAGGATAGATTTTCACAAGGCAGTTCTTTTATATAAATGTCTACATGGAACTGCACCAGAGTATCTTCAGGACTTATTCAGGCCTTTTTCAACACAATACCAGTTGAGATCCATATTACATGGAAACCTTATAGCACCAAAACCAAGAACAGAGCAATTTAAAAAGAGTTTTCAATACTCTGTACAGTTCTGTGGAACAAGCTTCCACTACAAATAAAATCTGCTGAAAATATTAGAGTATTTAAGAAGAGATATAATGAGCATGTATGTGTTTCTAATAGATATTGGAATTTAGTATTTTAATACTAAATATGTTAAAATAAATAGCAGTTATTGCTATCTTCATATAATGTGCATTGTTATACTCTCCTTAAGAGGGCCTCAAGGGAGAATAGTCCTTGACTAATGAGTCACCCTTTATAAATAAAGCATTAGTAGTATTATTATTATTATTATTATTATTATTATTATTATTATTATATATACAGGATCTGTAATGGGTAATGATTTAATATTGAATTTATGAAATGAGTTGAATAATGTCCAGCTTTTGTTAGCCTTGGCTCACAAAAGCTGGACATTATTTAATGAGTTTCATAAATTTAATATTAAATCATTACCCGTTTGAGATTCTTTTTATCACATAGTTTTATTTCAGTAGAAATTATTTACATAGAAGGAAGAATGAATAATTTCATTCATTCTAACAGATGCTGAACCTTTCATTTGTTGTGCATAAAAAATAGTCCCAAACAAAGTTGAAATAGTAAAAGTATATTACAGTGTATACATTTTTGATAACTATAAATCAAAGAATAAGCATCTATCCAAATAAACAGAATATTTTACAAAAGACAAAACATCTGTCAACACAAAATGTCTAATGCGTGTAATGTCATATTGTTTGATACAGTGCACAGTACTGGTTTGAGTTGGCCTACACAACACAGTGACAGTGTCTATGTTAAAATTCCACATCACAAAAAAACATTACATTGTTGCAATATTTTTGTGAAAAGAAGGTTACTGGATGCAGAAATACACATATTTACTGTAATATATTTGTGACCAGATATTTGCAGTATTTGATTTGGAACATTAGATTGTACAGAAGATGTAAACAAATCTCTTTTTGAGTTGGACTTGCATCACATATTTACCTTGTAAATATGCTGTGGTTGGATAAAGTTCTGTCAGTTGGGGAGACCGGTTTATGTCTACATTCTTCTGTGAACAAAGGTGAGTTTATTTACTTCAGTAAGTTTACATTTAAACCAAGCTTGTATATAGGGTGGATTCCATGCTACAGATATACTGCTCATCCATCCCCATCCCCACCCTTGTTATCATGTAAGCAATACCAGTAGTTTTACTTGTTGTTATTGTTCTTGTGTTGGGGATTTTGCCATTTTTCATGTTATGTTATACATGACATAACAAATCCCTGTGGGGGCAAATAGACAATATTAAAACAGATGAGACCATTTTTTCCCCATTCTCGTTCTCAAGTTTGAATCAAGAAATTGTGGCCAAAAATGTTCAATGAAAACAAAACATTCCAGAAGGCAGGGTTAAAAAAGCTTTCCCATGATTGCAGCCAATCAGTAAAGAGAATATTGCACAATAATGTCATGGGCTTATTTGGACCAATCAGAATCACATAAAGTGATATGTTCACATGTATAATATCAAATATATGAAACTGCACACACTGTAGGCAAAGTCTACCGACTATGTGATAAGGAAAAATATCTAATTTCAGAGAAATATTGCCACTGAACATGAATTAGCCAATAATCAACAATAAAGATGGCTTTAACCTACTCATTAAAGGAAATAGTTTGTAATAAGCTCTGTTTTTTCAACATGCATTTCTTTGGTTTACCTAACTTCAAAAGAAATGGGTTGTTCCACTTCTTTACCCATGCAAATGCATCATATGGACTTTCCCTTAGCAGTGCTAAAGGACCTGCAAAACAAAATCAACTTGGCTATTGTTAATCACTTAAACAATATGTTCAGTTGTTATTACCTCAGGCTTCCTTTATTATTTAATCACCTCAGTGACAATTAACTATATCAACTGTCCCATTGTGATAGTTTTCCATGAGGTTTAAGTATTGTTTCAGGCTTTAGGCTACATCATGTATTGTGTTATCAACAAAGGTATCTCTTTTTCTTGATAATATTCTTGTGTGTTATTAAAATGACCATGTTATTGGCTTTGGGATTAAAATGGTATTTAACAATGGAGAGTGTTTGGGTCTGCATTTGGCATACAGTGTATGGTTAGAGGAAATTTGAATTTTGCTATGGAAAAGTCAGCACATTGTGGAGACTCTGTCAACTTTTCTTTTAAAAATCCCTTTCCCATTGGCACATTCCAATAGGGTGTCTTGGAAATTTCTGTTAAATAAAAAATCTAGTTCACTCTATGCTTATTGCATAGAAGTTTCAATAATATGTACAACATACTCACAGCGTCTGACAGTTGTCTTAAACTGGTCATTTAGTTGGAAGACTCTTAGGTAAATAAAACCTTGTCCATTAGGAACAATCAAGGGTCATTACAGATTTCTCCATCTTAATTATGATCATGTGTGAAATGTTAGAATATTTGACTCTTTGGTGGAAATTGATATTTGTATGTGGCTAGGGGTCCAAGAAGTCTAAAGTCACAAAAATATTACGATTGTGAGTAGTTTCTTGTGCTAGCTGAATATCTATCCCAACTAATTTTCATTACATAGAAAAGTATGGAAAAACAACCCTGTCACTAATTGTCATTACATAGAAAAGTATGGGACAAAGGACCCTGTCAGTAATTGTCATTACACAGAAAAGTATGGGACAAAGAACCTTGTCACTAATTGTCATTACATAGAAAAGTATGGGACAAAGAACCTTGTCACTAATTGTCATTACATAGAAAAGTATAGGACAGAGGATCTTGTCACTAATCGTCATTATGCGGAAAAGTATGGGAAAAACAATCCTGTCACAAAGTGTCATTAAAATATTAGTGGAATGACTATTTAAAACTTCATTAAATATTCACCATTAGGTTAAAGATCTTAGACCCCTTATAAAAAAAAATAAGAAATATTTTATGTTGATTAGTGAAGTTTTTCAGTTACACAATTATAGAGTTAATGCTGGTTTTCTGCAGTAGAAAGCCTGCACAGACAGTATATGGCAGGATGTAAATTGCAAGAGAATTTCCTTATTGTGATTATTCTGATTGCTTTAGCAATTCCTTTCACATTATTTTAAAAAAAACCAGATGTCATAAACAACTCCTTTTGCATCCAATCTCTGCAGAGCCCACTGCATCAGATAACCTAGATGAAATAAATGGGGGTAGTAGGTAATGTCCTTTTCTTACTTTGAATCCAAGTATGTCTGATTTAGAAAAATGTTCATACTCTGGTACATTAAAGATATTGTTTCCAATTGGCTGTTTTGAATGCATATTTTGAGAGGATGAGTGAAAAAATTGGACTTCCTGTTTTGTATTGTTTTTCATTTGTTTTTATTTTTTGTTGCTTTTTTGCAATGATTTTCACCTCCAGGTGCATTTTTTTCTCCTAACCTGAAACTTGCCCAACTATTTTGGGAGAGGCTAATCCATTTGCCTGCCATTTGGATCTGCTGAGGTCCAGTGGTAGGAAGTCAAAATATGGACAAAAGCACTGGTTCAGGAACTGGCAATTTTTGACTAAACAAGAATCTGGTTTTAATGTTTGATATTTGATATTTCCCAAGTTTTCTGCCAGTGTACATGGCCCATTATGCCCTTGGCTTGTAAAGGCAGCACTCTCTTGTTTTCAAGTTGACAATCCATGTGATCTTGCTCACAGTTGACACGTGTTCAGTTGCAGCCTTCAATAGATTTCACAGAATGTCTGATCAAAGTGTTACTTACAGGGCTCAAGCTCAGTCTCTACATAAACACCAAAGGAAATGGAATCGGATGTTTTTTACTAGAGGTGATGGATGATTTCAGAACTTTACCAGAAAGTGAGAATGAATTTTTGGACTTTGAACCAGATGCATTTAGACAAGGACATTTATAGGATACTGTGAATAAAAAAGTGTGGACTAAACTTTCACTGTTTATTTGTAAGATGTTGTGAATCGGATCATTCTGAATTATTTTTATATTGGCATGTGTCCTATAACTGAATTTATGAATTTGTCATATAAATGGATTTCAAATGTAAAGCAAATTGGCTTTTAATGGATATTCAGGACAGATTTTTAAGTTGTCAATTGATTTGTGACATGTTCCACTCAATAATATAATTGTGTTTTAGGTTCTGTCATTAGTTATCTGTCTGCTTGTCTATTTATCCATCCATCCATCCATTTAGTTGGGCTTGTTTATTTTTGCAGTGTAACTCTCATTGATGACAACTCACTCTCTTCAAATGGATCTGACTTGCAAGATAGACTCCACTTTATAGTAGGGTCAAAGAGAAAATGGCTTTTTGTAGCCCTTAAATAGTGGGGATTGACTTACAGTCAGATCAAGTCATAAGCGAGTATATACAGTAAGTTTCATGTTAAATTTTATATATATCCATATATTCGAAACTCAGAGAGGGCTAACTATCATGCTTGATACATAGAATCAGAGAACTCAGCAGTTTTATATTCGTGTACAATTAAACCCATAAACCACCCCACCCCACCCCCTGACCTTTATGCAGAGTCATTTGAAATTGAAAATCAAAAACAGTGGAGCAGATATATGGCATATAATTCCTTGAAATTTCTTGTTTAAAACATGGTACATGGATATGTCATTTGCAGTTGGACCCAGCTTTTTCCAAGGAGTCTGCAGTCACATAGTCACTCTGTTGAAAGAAAAGGAGGATAAAAGTGGTCACAACCCATCAGACTGGCTCCCAAATGAAGCATCTAAACCAGAAAATATCAACAAAGCAGGAACTTTCAGGTAAAATTTGATAATTGGATTATTTTGTCAATATTCTTTTAACATTAGCAATTTCTTTACAGTTTTAGCCATCTGATATTGTAGATTTCAGTTGAGAAAAATATTTTAAACAAAATTTTTAATTCATGCCCATTATAACTCTTAAATCAAGATGGTGAAGATGCTGGAGGAGATTGGATACAAATGCAGGATAAATGTTCTCATTTTTTATATTTAACATAAAATTGTTCCAGTTGAATATATCATGAATCATCAAATTGAGAAAGTATGAAATGATTTTCTTGTTCTAATAAGTTTGTTCTCATCACTTAAAGATTTCATATGACTAAGTTTGGGATTAATGTAAATCAAAACTAAGGTCTACTTCTGATTCTTTTATTCCAAAAGTTAATAAAAATATTTCAGTTACTAGTATGTGACATCATTGGTAGTAGGCACTAAAGGCTTCTTTGTTTGGAATGTGGGAGATTTTATATCCCATGCAGGAGTTCATTTTTAAAAATGAGGGAAAGTCAGTAAATGGCATAGTACTGAGTTTCTTTCAGTTTAAGGCATTGGATAACTTGCTTAGCAAATTGATGTTTTTGGTTCATTTTTAGTTCTACTGGTTGTAGACCAGAAGAGCTTATGGGAAGGTTTGTTGTCTGTCGTCTCTCTGCCCATTAGCCCAAAAGTACTAAGACAGGGTAGAAGCATCTGAAAGAGCTGAATCCATCCAAGAACAGTTGTTTCCTCCACCCCACCCAGACTCAGGCAAAATGATGATGATGGTGACATCTGTGCAAGATGCTGTTGAAATATTAAATGATTTATTTTTCAGATACATTACCCAATCTTAATACCTTAGGAGAACTATTACTACTTGCATATCTAGCCTTCCTGAGCTAAAATGTTGTAGGTAAAGCTAAAAGTTCTCTACCCACCTAGTTGGCAGTTAGAGTGATCTCCCTTTGATAATGGGATTGGCAACAAATTGCGTGAATTTTTCAGTTACTACTTCTGCTCATGCTGAAGTACAGACAGAGAAGCCTCGCAATCTATATACAAGCATTTTGGAAGTTTTGTTACCTTAAAAAATTTTCGGGGAGTGTTCTTTTCAAACTTTTCTGTTCATTCTTTCTTCAGTGACAAAGTAACTCAGACTTTTCAGTTTAATTACTTTGCCGTCCTCATACACTTAAGCTCCCTTGGTACACGCCTGCAAGGATTGTAATGGTGTCCTCTCACATAACTATTGTTGTATTAAATTTGCTACAGTCAGATACGTAAAGGTAAGTTTATCCATTAATATATTCTTTGTGTCCACTTTGTAGTTATATAGATGATGCTATACTGCTTTCACCTGTATTAGCCATCATTTGGGCTCTCCTACATGTAATATTGTCTTATAATTGATATTGTAGCATCCAGTTCATAAGTATCAATAATGAAGCTTTAGTTCAGTTTTATGTACATACATGGTATGAACTGTAGAAAACGTCTTTATATTACTGTATAGTTTCCATCACAGTTGCATACATTCAGGTAAGTTTTCTATGCATTGTTTAGTCATAGCCCCCACATCATAGTTGCTATAAGTGATGTTTCAGTGATTTTACCTGTATCGGCAGTCATTTGGTCTTTTATACAGGTAACTTTTATTAGAATTGGTATTTAGCATCCATTTTGTAAGTATACTCTAGGCCATATGTACCCTTTTACAGGTAATTATCATGGTGTGTAGCTCAGCATGGACACTCAGAAGTTCATAAATCATGATGTATACTGCACTTTGCCTGTATATTTTGTTCTATTTTTATCATACAGAATTAAACCATAGGCAAGATCGTACTGACAACCACTCTGCATGTGTAGCTTACTCCAGTTTTCAATTTATGAGTACATGACAGACGTGCATATTATGGGTAGCAGCACTGAGGGTAATAAAGGAGAAGATGCAGATGCACACCTTCAGGGATGGGGATGTCATCAGTTTGCATTCAAAGATTTGACATCAATCACATTCTGGGGAGTGAGGTAGAGATCAAACAACAGCTTCAGTTACCACCTTGCATATCAGTTTTATATGCTGGCTTCATAGATCAATATCCTGTACCCTGTCCCAACATCAAGACCTGGATGTCATGCCAACCATGATGGCCATGCTCCATCGTGTCCAGACTCTTGCTATATATCTGTGATCCCAATCAGCCATGATCACAATTGATCATACAGTATCAGTCACCAGATGAACTATCTTTGTCTAGTTTCACAATTTGCACAGTGCACTTCCTGCATATGATGCCCAGCTTAGTGCCTCAGTATCCAAGAACCCAGTTTATAAAGGCACTCTGATGGATCAGTCTGATCTGCATAATGCCAGTAGGTACTTCATATATACAATGACCAGCTTGGTGCTTCAGTATCCAAGAGATGTTCTCAGGCCTTTGTCACTCAAAGGGAGCCTATACTTAGCGACAGCTTGGAAGCAGTGGTAACTAAGCCTGGATGTGCTGTGAGCATAGTGAGCCTTGAAGTCTACTCCAGCTGCTTTACAGGTAGCTCAAGAGATGTTGGCTTCACCACCTTTATCCAAAGACAAGTAAAACTTGCTCTTGAGTCCCTGTATCATTTTTATATCATCTTACTATTATGCATGAAGACTCAGCTTTATAGGCATGAATTGAATAAATTTTCTGTCTACTGCCATCAGAGTTCTCCTCCCTCTTCAACAACTGCCTGATCTTCAGTTCTGCCATCAGTTGATGAATCTATTTTCAGTTACTTCTACTTTCTGCAGAGTAATAGACATTTTGAGCTGCTTAAATCATCTGTTACAAGACCCAAGTGTCAGCTGAAACTTTTTCTCAAAGACATCTTCCCTTGAACTTTAGTCAGAGGTTCTTTAAGTCCCACTCACCAGTTTTCCATTTGGATACCTAGCAGTCACTAAGATATCGCAATTTTGGGGATGACAAACAGTCCTCTCTATGCATGGATTGGAAGTCTTTTAATAACAAACAGCAGCTGGTGTTCAAATTCACGACCATGGGCTCGGTGTTGGATCTAGTATCAATGGCAGTCTTTCAACAGGCAAAACAGCTTTTCTTCTACCACCTAAAATCCAATAGGGCATGCATTGAAGTCAGTATCTAGAATGGCTCATGTCTTAAATACAGTGGCTCAACATACTCTGGCCAATGCCATAACAGCAGCTACATAGTTACAACTGGTGGAACAAGTTACAGTGCTGTCTACCTCCACCTTTCTTAATTACCATCATAAGGCCAAGCAAAACTTGAAACATTTTTTATTTAATCTCCTTTTTAATGAACAGGTTGATGAAGTCCACAAGCAAGTCACCAAGGACACCAGTTTCCATCCCTCTCAGTCTCAGTTACAACAGAGGGATTTGCAAGGCAATCACTGAAAGATTGCAGGAACATCACTGGAATACCAGGACATTTGGAAGCAGTTCAACTGAATTTACAACCATCAAAACCCAAAGTTCTCCCAAACAAATGTGGACAATGGGGGGGGGGGGGTGATTGCTTTTGCCAATGTTTCTTTCCACAAAAGCCTTCTGATCAGAAAACCACATCAACTTTACACCACACTTATCATGGATCCATAAAGGGGGAAGACTCCGATCTTTGATGACAAATGGGGAAATATTTGCCTTGATGACCTATGGATCTGACAAGTGGTTTCTGAGAGACTTGGTATCACTTTCAGCACACATCCTCCTTTATCAAGAGTTTCCTCAGCTAGAAATGTGACACTCTTTGCCCAGTCATAGACCTAAGTGAATTAAGTCAACTCATTTGTGCCCATTGGTTCACAATGGAACATCACAACTGGTTCTAAATGCCATCTAGTAGGGAGACTATGCAGCCAGTGTGGACTTCCCCACTCACACTGCTTCCGGGAGGTTCCTGTGATTCACCTACAAAGATTGCATTCTGCAGAAACAGCAGGTGAGTTATATCTTGGAGCAAGACATAATATCCCATGTTACTCTCCTTCTCTACCTCAGTTTCCTTGTCAACAAGGACATCTTCAACCTCATACCATCTCAAGATTGGTCACCTAGGTCTGGAGTTCTACTCTTATGTAAACAGTATGTCTCCCTCAGGAATGAGCATTAAATTAGTACAGTAGTTACTTCCCTGCTCATACAGACAATCCATCTGCCAGCAATTTCCTTCACCTGCTGGGTTTGCTCAGTGTGGCAGTGGATGCCTTAGTCCTGTGTAACCTTCTTATGTGCCCATAACAAATGATTATGTTGTCCAAACAGAGGCTTAGCCTTTGCCCTTTGGACCACTTCTCACAATCGGAAAAATATGAGGTTCCATCTCAAAGATGGGAAAACCTCCCTTGACTCATGTTGGGATGCCTCTGTAAGTGAAAACTGGGGGCATGCCTCCTTCACTCATTCTGGCCAGTGGAGTGTGGCCACCGCAGGATCATCAATTATATGTGAACATTCTTGAAATCAAAGCCATGTAGAAAACTTTTCATCAATGGGAGGAAAATCTACATGGGAATGGAGTTCTTATTCTGTCAGACCGCTCCGGTGGCCTAGTGGTTAGAGTGTCTGCCTTGAATCCGGGAGGTTGTATTTTTGATCCATGGCTGAGTCATACCAAAGACTTATAAAAATGGTACTAACAGCTGCCTCACTTGGTGCTCAGCATTAAGAGGTTAGTGTTAGGACTGGTTGGCCTGGTGTCAGGATAATGTGACTGGGTGGGACTTCATGCTACATGTCTGCAGCATGATGCCCCAGTGCTAGTCATCACTATAAACTGCCATACTGCAGACATTGTAGTGATATGACTGAAAAATTGTTAAAGCTATGTTAAAAATCAAAATCACACACTCATACTCTTATTCTGTCCAACAACAACAATGTGGAACCAAGTCCCCAGACCTTTGCATTCCTGTTTGCAGTTTCTAAGTTGATGTCATCAATGACAAATCCACCTCCAAGTTCATCATGTTCTAGGCCAGCTAAAGGTATTAGTGAACTCAATGTCCTGGATGAATCAATAAATAAAATGGCATGTTTCTGATTCCTCTATTTTCCCTCAATATGTGCTGGATAGGTTCAACCAGTGGTGGACCTATTTGTAACAAATTGGAATGCCAAACTCCCAACTTTTGTCTCACCAATCCTGGATGCTCTTTCTATAGTTTGGAATGGACTGGATGTATATACTTACCTTCTAACACCTCTGGTTATGAAGGTGATACAGAGGCCAAGAAAATCCATGTTGCCTCATTGTGATTGCTCCATTCAAATGAGCAAAACTTTGGACCAGCAACATCATCAATCTTGCTACAGAATCTCCACCTGCATGTGTGGAAGATAATTAAACAATCTCTAAGGAACAAACAGTTCTACAAATGATAGTGGAGAAATTGCTCAAGCGAGATGGCCCTCCACTTTAAAGGCATATGAAGGCAAATTGAATATCTTCAGACATAGGCATGCACAGGAATGCTTCATACTACTGCAAGCATCCATACCTCATTAGCTAACTGATATAGCTCTTTGACAAGAAACAGTTAGCACCAATCATACGTAAAGGCTACTGTTCCATGATCAATGGCACTCTGAGTCATCATGGAAGAGAGGATATCGGACAAAGCAAAGACCTATCAGATATTTTGTCCATTTTTAATTACACACATATAGTGACATTGGATTCTTGCCCAAAGTGGAATCTATTTTGGATACTAACCTGGCAGATCAAGGCAACATTTGGACTACTCTCAATAACCTCATAGGTTCACCTCTCATATAAGACCTGCTTTCTCACTGCATTAGCGAACAGCAGGCAGAATGAACTAAATACTTGCTTTATCAGTGCAGTTCTGATAAGATGGGTCAGTATCACTCTACGATGGTCCATGCTTTCACTACCAAAAACAGGCTCCCATTCATGGGGAACCAGACTTTCATAATGAATTCCTGTCTACTCTGGATGCCTCATCTCAAGATCATCTTCAAGCTCTGAGCCCATGTGTCAAGGGAGATCACACATCTTCTTACCCTTCACAGAGGGAAAGGTTGACAAATCAGTACAAATATCTTCATCCTGAATAAAGTTGGTTATTCACTCCACATATCAGAAAATAATCCCAGACCAAATGAATTTGCTTTACATCTTGGCTCATGAAATTAGGACAGTCACCACAAACATTGCATTGGGGCAAAACTGTTCTGTTATTTTCTATGCCATATTTTACTAGATAAAATTGGTTTCATGACAGGTATCTCCAGTAAATGTATTAGGAACCAATCATTATATGCTCCAGGGAAATACTGACCAATATCCATTCTACCTATATGAACAAAATTATTTTAAAAGCATGTTGCTATGCAGGTCTATCGATTTTTGTAAAGTTACTTTCTACCTCATAAGCCACAATCAGGATTTAGAAAATAGCACTCATGCCAAACAGAACTCACTAAATTAACATATCTTTGGCCACAAGAAATGAATAATGGTTCTTTGATTTGGATTGTTTTTCCTTGACTTAAAGAGTGCCTTTCATTTAGTTGATCATGAAATTCTCCTGCAGAAGTTGATATTCTTCCTTAGTCTGGTTCAGATAAAACCTAAACCAAAGGTCTCAACAGGAAACCATTGGAAATATTAAATCATAAATATGCACTATTCATTAATGGTCCCTCAAGGCTCATTTATAGGCCATCTGCTCTTCATTACTTTTGTAAATTCACTATTAAATAATGAATCCACAAATATAGATCTCTTTGCAGATACTGACACTCAAGTTATCTAAACAAGATTAGACTCTGCCCTTATTAGAGTTCAGATTTGGGTACAGCAAAATAAGATGGTAAATAACGAAGGTAAAACAAACTGTACAATTTTGGGGACATCACTATGTAAAAAATCAGAGAACCCAGAATTATCTCTTACAATAAATAATCACCTGTTAGGAAATGTCAGACATTTTCAAAAGCTTGGTGGTGTTCATTAGATAATAATTTGCAGCTGGATTACCATACTGACCAGTTGTGTAAAGCACTGTCATCCAAAATTGTCCATCTCAGTCAAATGAAAAAAATGTATACCCACAGAAAGTCACATTCTACATTACAATTCATATATTCTTTTACAATGGGTTATTGTTCAGATGTATGTTTAAACTGTGCCAGATCTCAGTTTTACTGGATTTATAAACTTCAGAAGAAGGCTGCATGCATTAATTTTGATGTATCAACTGATTATTCATCAAAAAGCATTGATTACAGAACTAAAATGATTTGTCTGTATGGAGCTGCACCAGAGTATTTTCAGGATTTATTCAGGCCAATTTTAACACAGTACTAGTTGAGATCAACATCACATTTAAACCTTCATCCACCAAAACCAAGAACAGAACAATTTAAGACAAGCTTCCAATACTCTGAGACAATTTGGTGGAACAAGCTTCCAATGCATGTAAAATCTGCAGAAAATATTTGCAATATATAATATATAAGAAGAGATGTCCTGAATATTTATGTATCACTGATTGGTAATAATATTAAAGACATGTGAAAATAAACAGTAATTTTGGATGATGCAGATTTTTGTACTTTTCCTTAATAAGTCCTCAGGGGAAAATATATCTTGACTAAACAAGTCACCCTCTATAACAAAGATATTTTTATAATTCCTTCTAATCTACTTAAAAGATCACCATGAAACTTTACACACACATTCATCCCAATGTCTAGTTTGTCCTGAATGAAAACCATGCCAGCCATCTTGAAAAATGTTGCTATTGCTGCTTACTCTAAACAGATGGTCATATCAACATGGGAGTTTCACCAGAAGACTTCTTATGTTGTCTAGTTGGTCGTAAGTAAAACTGATGCCATTATGGCCAACAGAGAAAATCTTGTTAATGCTACTCCTTTGCAATGGATGGTTGTATCAGCATGAGGTTTTCACCAAAAGACTTTGTATAATGTCTAGTTGGTCCTTTTAAATACTCAGCAGGTTGAAATACCACTTACTTTAAGATGATAAGGCAAGTCCCAAGATATTGTAATCAACATATCTATGCCAGCCATTATTCTGGTTCCTTGCCTGTTGTGGCTTCAGTATTTATTTCATCTTAGCCTTGTTATTTCTGATTCACTACCCCATCTGTTCCCTTTTACAGAGTGATCAAATTAACACCATGTGTTATGATTAATATATGATATTGAAAATGTTTTATCATCTGAAACTATTTTTAACAATGATCATGTGAACTTGTTTTTATTAGATTTTTCCATTGATAATCCAGATAATGGATAAGGAGGTAAAAGCAATTTGTATCTTAAAGATAGATACGTACTTTGAGTTCAGACAATTGAAAAGTCTTGATATTTGAATTCAGGCTTATTTTATTTTAATAGGCTTGCATTCATATGAATTTCTTTATTAAGCTATAAGTACATGAACAATACCTGGAAAGTTAAATGCTTCATTTACTTTATGCAGGCGTGCATGCATCCAGTATCTGGAGTCCAGGATCTCTCCAATACTTGCTGGAATTATAGCCCACATCGACACCAATCAAAACCTAGACATCCTCTCGGGACATGTTTCCCAAGGAAATTTTGTTGCTCGGCTCTGGCTGCACATTTTCAACACCCCAGCTGCCATCCAGCTAAAGTACTCTGACCTCCAATCTCCTGCCAAGCAACAGGAGCTGAGTGAAGCCATCGTCAAGACAACAGGATGTGAAGGTCATACATTCCAAGCTGAACTGCCATTTTCCTGGCTGATCTTTGAACAAATAGATGCCGTTTGTAGAACTGCTCATGAAAACATGATACAGGAAGGTATCAGTACTCAATTATTTACTTCATAATTTAGCAATAAATGAGTAATGTATGCATATACATGTATATTCATTTTCTTTGTGTTCCATTTGCATTCTGTTGATATGTGCATTTCTTATATCATCTCAGTCATTTTTTATGATGTATTCTATATTGCTTTAATTTTATTGTGTCTGTTTATTATTTTTTCCCATTCGTTTTTAACTTGGAACAAAAAGGAAATGAAATGACCAAAATCATGTTGTTTTCTAATTAAAGGGAAGCAACTATTGTTTTTGTGTCTTTTGTTTTATTAAAGTGTGCTTGAATAAAATAGCAACAGTTAAAAATACCCAAAAGACCATTGAATTTACAATAAATATAAACATACAGGTGCAATTGTAATACATGTAAAAATGTGGCTATATAGTATTTGTTTGAAAGTGCTTTATGGTTTTTCGAAGAAAATGTACATTCTATTTTCTTTTCTTCAGAATTGAATTTCCAGTAAGTTTATGTAGGCTTTTAAAAATAGATAACTTATACTCAGTTGCATAATGTCACTTTGGACACAATCACTGACCCCATTTGGAACCACAAAACATACTCATGGGGTCTCAACAAACCCTTCTCCAGCACTGTCTGAAAGGTTGGCATGTATGATAACGGTCTTTGTATGTTAAAGAGATTATGCTGAAATGAGATTTAGTATGGATGAAGATACGAAAAATAGGTAAACCTTGAAATGATTGTTTTCATAATATATGGCATTCAACAGCATTTGAAGAAATTTCTTCAGAAAGCATCTCATTGACCCAATACCTTGACTACCTGCTTTTGCACTTCACTATTCGGCAGACGTCAGTCAGGCATACCAGCCAACATCTGAAACTGATTTGGTTTTATAACTCTGTTAATTATAGTCCAGATGAATTAAGGGATGGCCTGTTTGTTTTCAATCATGAATGTCTATCCATCTGTTAGCACAAGTCTGCTATCACTGCTTCTCCCTTGGAGAATTGCTATTAAACTTTACATATGCATTAATCCTAAAGTCTTGCTGGTACCAAATGAAAATGGTGCTGCATGACCAAAATAAGTTATGTTCAACAATTGCAAATAAGCTACTTATATAAACCTATTGAATATTACTGGAAATTCCAATTTGAATCAAGAAATGTAAAATATCTGTTTCTTTTGAAACATTTCATATATTGTCATATATCATCACCACACACAAATATATGCACATACTGTCATAAACACAATGACACAGATATCAAGTAAGCAAATGCACCAGATCTCTGGCTTTAAAATCCACTGGACAGAAGAATACATTATTAACTTGTAGCTAATCGCTGTTTTCAGTGCTCGTCAGAAGGTTTGAAAGTGATGCAAATATTGTGTCAGGGGCTAAGGGAGTCAGAATTTGTGATTTTAGTATGACACATCAGGACCTGGCAAGTTTGGTCAGGTTATCAATCTCACGCTCACATGGGCCTCTTGTTTTTCATAAGCTTTTGATAACTTTATGACTTTATGGCTCATGATATGGGGGCAAAACTGTGCGGCAAAAGTATTTTTGTGAATATACTACCACAGATATGAAAGAGGCATGTAGTTTTACCCTTATCTGTTTATACATGCCACGGTTCAACTGGTGATGTTGAATAGACATTATGCACACTCCTGCATATTGTAAGAGCAAATAGCGAAGGCAGCCATTTTGCTCAGGAATGCATTCCATAATGAAGTTCCAGCTTGCAAGCTCTCAGACTTTTTTAAATAATGGAATTATATATTTAAAGTTATACTTTGCATTTTATGAATTTTGTCCATTGGGAGGTTTTGTTTTGTGTCCTTTTTATTTTGTTTTGATATCGAAAGTTTTACTTGGCACTAGATAGCAAGTACTGTACTGAGTGCCATTAAACCTTGTGCATACATATATCAGAGATGCTGCCAGGGCACATGAGTGTTTAAATCACTGTTACGGCTCTCTGGTCATAAACTAAGTAACAGAAAGAAACAAAACCACCCAAACTTAACAAATAATTTAATTTGCTAAATTACAATGCCATATTTAAGATGAACATACAGTATTATGAATTTAAGCCAAAAAATTCTACACAAGTCCAGGTACTCGAATGTGTTAATGTAAGAACAGGCGTGATGTATTAATATGGCATTGTCCAAAATGTCTTTGAATGAAGTTACTACAGTTCCAGGAAGAATTTTACTCCAGAGTAAATGAGCACTTTATAATTCAATGAACTGACAAATGTTTACTCTTATCTTATATCTAAACACAACATTAAACATATCTGCAGACTGATGTTAAAACAAGAACATATGAAATAGGAAAAAATTACTTTTCAACCTATTCTTTCTTGTATACCCCATATGGCCCTAAAACACAATTTTTTTTCCTTCTTACAAGTAACATTTTTGCAATACCCCACCTTGCAAAAGAACTCACCTGACCAATCCATACAATGAAGTTTCAGTAGTTTTTCAGACATTTCAAAAGGTTTCAAATAAATAATGGATATGAATTAAACAGGACTTTCTTAATCAAGGTGATATTTCAGTGTACATGAAACAAAATTATACAGATGTTGTAATTATATGACATCCAAGGCAAGAGATATGGGAGTTAATAATAATAATAATAATAATAATAATAATGATAATAATAATAATAATAAAGACTTTATTTAGAGAAGGTAACTCACTTAGTTACAGAATTAATCTACCCTGAGGCCTTCTATCTGTTATGCACAATATATTATATACAGTATATACAACATCATGTGAAGAATCTGGCTAGACACTAAATAATTAAATGATTTTAAAAATCAAATTATCAAGCCTGGAACATATGCACAGGCATCTGTGAACACATAAACATATATAAAATATAAAATATTATCTTGCATTGAAAAATTCAACTGTGAAAATGATGCAAAATGACAGAAAAGCATCCCTTTGAGACATTGATTAAGAAAAGAAATGCTAGGAGTCTGCCTTATGTCACTGTGTTGTACTGCAGACTTGATTTTTGATTAATGACTATGATGTTGTTGTGGTCTCTTGATTTAGTCTTTGTTCCATAAGCAGCGGTGACAAACGTTTATCATGATATAATTACTCTTATTTTACACTTAATTCTAACACAACTAGAATATTTTGATAATATAAACAATTTGAAGGATGATTCTATTTGTGGGCCAAGAAAACTCTTCCAAAATATGACTTTTTTTTTTTGACATGGGTATCTGGCAACAATATAAACAATTCCCACCAGTGAGCTATACGTTGTCCCTCCTTAAATTCTGGAATTTAATCAGTTTGGAGTTATAAAACCTCGAAATCATCCTGGTTCAATTCCTTGTCATATTTAGCATGCTAGCCGCTACTGTTAAGCTCTTTATGGCACAAAAAGCAAAATGCTTGTCCTGGCATTCAGTTTTCATACAGATTGACCAGTTACATTCCCATCAACTTTGTATTCAAGCTATTCTCATTGCTGCACATTTTTCAAATGGTTATTCAACTTGTATCCCGCTCGAAAATTCGAATTGCCATGTTTAGCAAGCATGCTCATTCCCATCAGTTTCCGTTACGCGACGATTCATTGGGCAGTTACAAACTTTTGACCAATCAAAAAGCTCTTTATAGCAATCATCTGTTAAATAATATATGGAACAAATACTTAATAGAAAGCTCGTTGCGGAATGCGAGCGGATAGAGCATTATAATAAAAAAAAAATTTTAAAAAGTTTCGGAGACAATATTTAAAAAAGGGTCCATTTAGAGGAAAATCAGATTCAGGTCAGGAGAAATGTGAAATTCTGCTTTAAAACAAAAAACAAGAAAACAATCTTTTTTTGAGGGAAGTTTAATCCAATTGAAGTTAAACAAAAATACAACAACAACAATTTAAAAAAAAAATACAAGGAAAGATTTGGAAAGAAGTTATTATTCCCAAAATGAACAATAAAATTACAGCTATCAGAAACAGGAAATATAAATGTTGCTGAAAATCATTCAAATTGTACAAGAAACAAAAAATAAATTTTATTATATCTTGGTGATAATTTTTATTGAAATGTCAGTGATATTACAATCACAAAATATCACTATATTTTCAGAATTTTTGGCAAAGTGTCAGTGAAATTTCAGTCACAAATTCTCACTGATATTTTCGGAAATGTTGACAGTCAGTGAAATTTCAATAACAAAATTTGACTGATATTTTCAGAATTTGTTTTAAAATCTCCTAAAATATAATAATTTTAGTGAAAAAAAGGACATTTGAGTGAATGTCAAAAAAAATTTTCACTGTGATTTTGCTGAAATTTCAGTCACATTTTCACTTGGGTATGATTGTTGTAGAGCATATTTTAATAGGAAGTAAAAGAAACTTATTTTTCAGAGTAAACATCAGATCAAGTCCAAAATCCACCTTGCACCAAATTTTCTAAGTCCAAAGATTCTATGCTAATGTAGTTCTTTTGATAAAGTTCAAAATTACACCTAACATTTCTGCCAAAATCAGTCTAAGTCCAAAATCCGTCTTAAAGTAGGAAAATGAACTGGACAAGCAGAACTTTTCCGTCTAACAGTTATCCTTTAGGAGGAATATAAGAAATAGTACGCTTAACTATTATACGGATTCAGTCTGTCACCTTAGCCGTATTCCCAGTCCGTCTAAAGTCTGTCTGAAATTTGGTGTTTTTAGGCGGAATACACCCTGAGTCCACTTAAACTCCAGGCAGAATCTGCCTAAAAATTTCGTACAGGAAGGGAGGTGAACATCTCTCCTTCAGATAAAATCCTGGAAGCATTCTCTTCATACATCCATTTGTACATCCAGTTACCGGTAGTTAAGGTCTATTTATCCTGCATTGCTGGCCACAGAGGCTGGATACCAGGGCATTTGTGTTCTGTCAAGATATTTATGATTCGTTAATTAATCTTATGAAGCTTTTATTACATGAGATGTAAAATTTATCAGATGTAATATTAATGATACATTTCTACCACCACTTACTTTATGGGAAACATTACTTAAGTCCATGATTATGGGATTTTTTTTTTCAGATCAAAATACCTTGAATCTTGAAAGAATAGTCAAGGTTTTCAAAGAGACACCTTTGGGTAGAGTTCTGAATGAGTTTCAAGGACCTGTAAGCAGCATGGTTCAGCTTTATACAAAGGACTTTATCAACATGACTATAAAAGTGCACACTGATGCAGAAAGAGAGGTATTATGTTGATTTCAAGGAATGCATGGGGTCAGTTGTATAATGCTTGAATTGGTATTATATTGGTCACTTAATACTATTGACTTGAAAAAGGAACTAAATAGTACATTACATTATAAGACCAACAATTGACTAATTACAGGACATGCCTCGATTTTCAAAATTGTCAGAGGTTTAGATTATTAAAAATTTTAATACTTAGGTAAGTATTTGTAAGATCATGATGGGATGGAAGTGAATCTGTTATCTCATTAACATTTCTGTTTAAACTTTGTGTTTGAAATGTTATGCCTTTGCCATATCTTCTTTTATCTTTGGAGTATAATACGACAACACCATATTTTTTTGTGTTGTTATTCATTTTTGGGAATCAAGTTCAGGTGTTGAAAACTTTATTTTTGATGATATATCCCTCTGGTAACTTTCATAAATTTGTGTTGATGTGAAATTTCAGAGAATAAAAAACAAAAATTCTGTGACTGTGTCTAAAAATACTCCTGCCAGTTGTATACAGATTTTGGTTGTTTTTTTTATGGTTGCTGTAGTTCTACAGGTTCAGGGTTTTAAGTTTGTAAGAGTAGTTCATATTTCTTTAAATGACCAAACTTTTTGTTAGTTAATGAAAATATTCTGCTTAACTGACAAAAGGATAGAGTTCATTTGACCCCCATCCTACAACCCCATCTCTAAATCTGCTGCTGACCATACATTCACAGCAACATAAACATTTTTTTATACCCCTATCATATTCTGTGGATATGTCAGAATAGCATTGCATATGTCCATATATCCTGTACAGCAGAACTTTAATGTTTTGTTGAATAACTTGTGAAGCAATTTTGGGATGCTCAGCTATAAGAAATAGGATTAGTTTCTGAAAAACAAGTACATGTAATAGCCGTGCTATTGTTTTTAGCTTACCTAGTCAACATATAGTTAGTATTAATTTACTAAGGTTGTAGAAGCATGATAGTTGTGGATTTTATAATTTATTTTGATTTCAGATTGAAATTTCAGTTGTAAAATGAATGGTGTGATTGGTTCTGTTTATACAATTAAGAAAGATTTTCTAAAATAAAAAAAAATCGCCTTTTTTAAAAAACTTCACATATGTCTTCATTGTGATTACAGATTATGCATAGAGTCATCTTAAAATCAGCCAAATCTGCCTTTGCTCACAATCCGACATGTGTATTGACTGGTTTTGTCAGCATCCATGAGGTCTATCAACACATTGCCCAGCATCTGACTTACTTCCACAGCATTAATCAAGTGTGGCCTGAATGCAGTGAAACTCTGAGGATGTTGCAGCAAGAGAATCCAGATCATCAGCTCTTCAATGAGGTTATTATTCAATGGCTTCCACTAATTGGTGCTTGGTGCAAACTACATGTAATGTGACATATTAAATTCTGATAAATCCAATATCACTTACCTGCTTGTGAGCTCTCTTGTTAAAGGCAGTACAGAATTGTACAATTATGTTATACCTAGTTCATTGGCTTGTCAGTTTATACACAAGTCTTGTATTAAAATCAATTTTTTACAGTGGTACCTCATTATAAAACCCCTTAGTATACTGCTGCCATATACATAATATGGATATGGTCATGCATAAATCCGGTTTAATTTTTAGTCTTCATTCTTGATTTTTGTCCTTTATATTCTTGATTCAAGCTTTGATTATTTTCCTAATTTCTAAACTACAAAATGGACTTCAATACTTGAATTGCTTAAGACAAAGAGCCCAGTACTCTGTTTGAAAGTTACTCAAGACAGCAGTTTTAAAGGTAAGAATGAACTATATCAGGATATCACAGGCAAATGATTGAATACAATTCCATGTTGTCTGGATTGCTGACTCTACATGTTTGTCCTGAGGTACCATAAGATGCTGCCACATTTAAATTGGGGAAATAACAAATCTGACACAAAAAGCACTGTTTAATTAGAACATAAATTATTTTCAGTTAAGTCAGAAGATTTAGAAAAACAAATTAGCAGAGTAGCTAAAGGCATAAACAGAATTTGTATGTGATTTAGCAAGCAGTTAAGCTGAACTTAAATCCCAATATTACATGTGATGCTCATATCTTTCATGTATAATGTAAACAGATGGAGACCATCAATTGGTCATATTATTTCGTGACATTAAAGGAGCATTCACTTTTTCAACAGAAGTCGGAACAAAGTAGTTTAGTTGCCAAGAATTGTTAACATAATGGTTTTTCATTATTTTGATTTTACAGTTTGTCATCACTTCAGTCATTTGACATGATTATGCAGTCTTGAGTCATTATATGCTAATATTTTATTTCATTTCTCTTTTTATTTCAGAAGGTAAGTGGACATTTTAAAATGTAAATGTTGTGAGAATATTATACCTTCAGTATGATCTGGCCATTGCAAAATTGAATCTTATTTAGTAATCATTAATTTCTTTTTCTTGTTCCAAATTTTAAATAAAACTAATGGATCCATCGATTTATCACATTATAAGTGGCTTTTGAGTGTTCTGGACACAGAAAAGTGAATTAGTAGCATATATGATTCAGTTATTGCTGTAAATGCAGTTTAATCTATCTTTTAAAATAGGATGCTAGGCAGAGTTGCATAATTAGAGCAAGGTTTGTCATGATATTTCTGATCTGATAACAAGATTGTGAAAAATGTTATATACCATTGTATGCCATGTAGTATATATACCATTGTATGCCATGCATTATATCACAGCTATAGTTGCTAAAATTAATGACTTTACTGCATTGTATCATATATCCCTATATTGCATTACTCAAAAAAATGATATTGTGACTGATTGTAACCTGCAATTAAATTTTAGACATCAGATGTACAAGGACTGTCCCTTCTGTTGGACCAGATACATATTCAAGATGCCAAGTCTTTCAGCAAACCCGAGGTTCAGGCCTGCTGGATGATGCATGTTCTCCATTTTCGTTCTGTGGTGGAACAATGCCTGACCTTTTTCAGTAGTGACCCAATGCTGACTGTTAGACCTCATTTGGTGAGAGCAAGGTAATGCCAGATGTAAGACCTTTCCAATTTAAAGTATTCTCAAAGTAAATTTTTTCTTACCTGCAACAGCATCTTTAGTCTCATTCATCCAGGTTTCTCATGTGGCTCCACCGTATGAGGGTTTCCGACCTGCCAACCCATATGATTTTAACATAAGCTTATGGAAATAACCTTTATTATGGACGTACTGAATAATAACCAAAAATATATAAATGCAGTCATTTCAGTCAACTCTGAATATTGGCTTCTCAAGGCATGGTCTAGATCTGGGTTTTCATATTAGACTTGGGGAAGTTAGTCAGAGAACCAGACTAACTTGACATGAAGTACCTGAGATGCTTTTATTTGCCTATATTGTTCAATACAAAACACCTGTGTGTCAGACTTTCTTACATTGTACCATTGTCTTGAAATGTCCAAGAAGTAAAAAAAACTTTAAAGGTGAAGGGGGAAGATAGACTCTTAAAAATTCCAAACAATTGGTACAGAACTATTAAAATTAACATTTTGAAGCTTGACCAATGCTTGAGAAGAAAAGAAAATGGGAAAAGAAAGTGATAATTTACATTTATTGAACATTATTTTTTGTCTATTTGAGTATTGCCAACAGCAGGAGGTACGCTTTCTAATGCCAAATAAATTTAGAACAACAAAAGATTACTTTGAGTTGAGAAATCTTGTAAGAAGTAATTTACCTGTATGGTGTTTGGAACTGCAGTTTCTGAAACTGAACTGTTGGTCATTAAGGCCCAAGTGTACTTTACAAACTTTGTAATTAAAGATAATGTTGCCTTCACTGTATCAGACACATTTCTATGCTTTTCAGATGCATGTTTTCCACTTCAGTATATGATATTTCATTACAACTTGCTGAATATTGGTCATGAGACAAAATATTCACTGCCTTATTGAGAACGTTTTTTCAGAGTCGGCAACGTGGAGATTGGTAAACTATTTCATCAATTCCTGTTATAAGAAGAAGTCACTTTAGTAAAACTTTGCAGAATAAAAGCTACAAGATTATTTATTGTTATTTCAAAATTTATGTAAATTTATTTTCTACAGTTATTCAAGATAAAATGTCATTTCTCAATCAACCAAGGAATAAATATTTCATTTTTCAACACATTGATGCATTATGTTGCTTCATTTCATCAGGCAGCCAGATTACTTTTCCAAATTTTGGGAAGGTCTCATCCAGGTTCTACAAGGAACACAAAGTTGTTACTACACCCTTGTTAGGCAGAGATCTTGCAGAGCTACATGGGATGTCTGGTTGAAGGATACTGCATCATGTTTTAACGGGCATCACTTTTCTGCCACCAGTAGCAATGTTAAGATTTTAGGTTAAAAAGTTTAGAGTTATTCTTTTTGCAAGACAGATACAGATGGATACAGACTCAAAAGCAGGTAATTTTATGAGTCAAATGAAAATGGAATGTAGAACAAATAATGAAAATGCTTAATCGGGCTGTATAGTGCTGATTATGCATTCGAAAAATAATGCTAAAAAATTGTGAAAGCTTTATTAAGATGAGCTCTTCCAAATACAGTATAGGTAAACATGGACTCGTTAAGATTAAATGATAAAAGTTAAAGATGGTAAAATGATGTTGGTGAAAGGTATATAAAATGCAAATAGTGGCAAGAAATGTAAAATCATTATAATACAGGGTCCAACTGTTGATATAAAGTGCTGTTTTTTAATAAAAAAAGTGTAAGTTTTTTTTTCTTGTTGTATACATCATCAGATAGCTTCTTAACTGAATTCACATCAATAAACATCTGTCCACAGGATGGCATTTAATGTACTTGACAAGAATGTGTTCTGCTTCAGTGGACACTGCCAGGGTATGCACTCTGGTCAAAGTTCAACCTTCAGGATGTGTTCTATTTGAGGGATTACACCCTCAAATATTTCCAGTTGAATTACTAATTAATACAACATTTAAAGTCACTTGTGTATGGAAATTTCCATTTAAAATGGATAACTGCATGGGAAATTCAGCTGCTTAACTGACTATTCATTATCCTAAATACCAATGTCAGTAGGAAGCCAACAGTACAGAATGCTTTTTCCAGACTGTATGAGCAAATCATGTAAGACTTGGGATATCAATAGGTTATCAAATTTAGGATTTTGCAAGGCTTTTAGAGTGGAAAGGGAATCAGAAAAGTTGATGAAATTTGGAGGTTTTTTTTGCAAGGTTTCAGTATAGTTAAAAGATTTGAACATGGCTGTAATTTCTGCTGTAACAGTGGAGATTGTGTTTGGCAACTGGTTCCAGATAGTGCCATTGGGTGTTTCAGTAGCAGCTTCCACCTTGTCCCCAACTTTTCCAGGGATGTTAGAAAAAGTTTAAGCCCATCACTTTGTACTGTATCAAGCACCAGCAAGCAAGATTTTAGTCATAGATCTTACTAAAATACTGTTGACTGAAGTAAGACCTTGACTTTGCTTTAAAAAAATGAAGAATGAGTGGAAAGCACAAAACGAAATGATTGTTGCTTTTTAAAGAAAATGGAAAGCACAAATGCAGAATACAAGATGCAGAATGATGAATGAAACATGAATGAAGCATGAAAGCACTTCATGAATGGTTTGGAAAAGATTGCTTTAAAGCTGCCACTGCATTTTTGTGGCTGAAGTCCTTTTGCATGATGATTTAGGATCAGATTCCTTAAACAAACAATTTTTGAGTCCTGGCTACAGATAATGTTCTTGTCAAGGCACACATAAACATCATTGATATGATGATGTCATATTTGCTGGTTGTAATGGTATAATTTTTATTTGAATAAATAAGCAAACAAATTTGCTAACAAATATGCAGCAGTAATATTTTTACAGATTACAGATGTGGTAATATATCTTAAATTCGGTCCTTTGTAGGTTATGCATTTTGTTATTTTATTAAAGTAAAGTTTTATAAGAAAGTATACCTCTCCATTGGTAACTTGCACACAGCAGGGTCCAGAAGTACTGCAATATAAGCAAGGGTACCAGTTGCTGAGGGACCTCAGAAAATTAAATAGGCGATGCCATCCTGTCTAGATATTGAGAAGAAGGTGAGGCAGATGGAGAGGATTGTTAAATTGTTTAATAGTTAATATTTGTGTTGGGAATAATTGTCAGTAAAAATACTTTTTCTAATGAAGTTATTTGATTTTCAGTATAAATTAACATTTATTTTCAAGATAATGGACCTTTGAAATATTGTTAAAAACATTACTTCACAAGGATTTGAAACACAACATGTGCACCTCCAAAAAATGTGTATTACATCACTGATTTTTGCTGGTGAATGTAGATATGCTTGAGTGCTATTGTTGTTTCACAACAAAAGAAGATATACTTGTTTTTAAAAACTTGGGACATTTAATGCATAAACAGTAAATTGTTAACATTTAAATGAATCAGTAGGTCAATCGCTGAAATAATGTTAAGACTCTTTAATTATGTACCTACATAATAATATTTATAAAAGTGTTCAATTGATCAGTTGAAATGAGTTGACCTGACACACTATTGTGGCTACTAGCTCTTTCATGTGTAGGATTCTGAATACCTTTGAATTTTTTTTATTATCACACCCCTTTGAGTTGATATAGATGTAATTATTGTGAGAATACAAAGCAGATCGGCCTTTAATTGAGTGTAACAATGCAACAAATACTTCCATACCTGACCCCTGCATTATAAATGGGTTCATGAGTTATCTAGTGAGCATTGTATATATGAAAGCAATTTTTCTCTTCCTTGAACACTATTGAGAGTAGAAAATATGATTTTGGTGAATGTATTTCCATTTCTTCTTATCTTCTGTATCTTATCTTGTACTTTACATTTGCATTTATTTGAAAGGATTTAACTCCCAAAAGGTTTTGCACAATTTCTTTATTTTTCCATTTGTTGAACTTTATTTTTAATTGGCACTATAGCCATATTGTGCTGAGGTGCTGCTAAAAGCTAGTACATGCATGCTTGCATTTCCATTTCTGTCAAATGAACCAAATCAAAAGATGTGCAAAAAATGCAAATCAGATGCAAATGTGCAGATCTGAAATGAATGCAAACAGTTCAAAGGAAATAAATTTAAATAACATTTTTTTTTTTAAATTACCTGTTTCAGGATCTATACATCATTGCATAGGGAAGATAATAACTTTCATCATTGTTTTTATAATGGTTTTCAAATAAGTGTCATTGTTTCTATCGTTGTCACTTCTTGTGCTTGATCAATCAAATACAATAAGTGGGATCATGCAGTGTGAATGGAGTACTTAAAGCATCCTTGTTCTAATCTATCTGAACTTCTCCCTTCATAACTTGTAAGGGACTAAGTCCATAAAGTTACATGAACTACAGTGTAAGGGAGAATGCACGATAGTGTCAGTGGTTTGAAATTTTGGCAAAAGAATCTCCTAGCAACATTAATTAATCCTTAAGGATTATAGTTTCCATTATCAAAAACAAAAATTGTCTAATAGATTTTAATGTTAATGCATCTGAAGTAAAAAAAAATTTGATGTTCTTTTAATGTAACAAATCAAATTGATATGCAGTACTCGTATATTCATGCATTAGTAAAGTTGGAGTTGCCTCCCTTTCAAGATAAGAGCATGTATATCCATTGTAAGCAGACACCTTTGTGACTAGAATTACACTTATAAATCAGAACTGAACCAATAAATATATTTGCCATGGTTAATTACAGAATATAGCAATTTTGAATGTCAGTATACTGTCTTGTGTCAGTATAATGTTTTATATGCTGATATGTAGATATATTTCTCTTATATTTTCCATTCATATTGAAAGATAACTTGACATTTTAACATTTAAAATGCGTGAATATTGGGTGTTCAGTATGATTGAACTTTTGCAAAACATTCTTATTTTGACTGTGATCATTTCATTATTTTTGTTGACAGCTTTGAAAAATACTGAAAACATTCGAATCCATGGATCTCATCACATCACAAATGGGTTCATGGATTGAAAAGGGCGTGATGTATATTGTAATCTTCTTTTAATTGTGTACTTTTTATCTATTTTTAATTGTGTACTTTTGTACCAGATTAACATGTTATGCCATTTTAAGGTTTATTGCTCATCATTATTTGGGCATTGGTTTCTTTGTACAAAAAGGGAGATTATTTTTTTGGTAATTACCATAAATTTCAAAATCAGTACATTTATAGAAATATAATGATAAACAAATGATTGGAAAACTTGGGACACGGTTCAGTGGTTTTCTGAAAGTAGTATCCATTATGATTCTTCTGTACATGGCAGCTGAATATTTTTTTAGTTATTTCGCAAAAGTAATAGTTTAAAAAAATTGGAATTATTATTTCAGGTAATTGTTAACCTAACCTTTGTTTCCTATCGGACAAACAAGCAGGATCTTTTACATGTAGTTGGTTTGGATGCATTTACACTACCAACACTGAATCCAAAATGATACAATGGAGTGTTTTTATTATATATTAGTTATTTATTTTACTCTTTGTTTCTGTCATTTCTATTGCTGTATATTTAACTTAATCATTGTATTATTAAAACATTACCATGTCATTGTAATCAATTTTTATGAATATACTTATGGGTCATTTATGATTGTATCAGGGTAAAGGGGTGGGGAGGGGTAGAGATGAACATAACAAGTCAGCGATATGTAGTTATCAGCTTGCTGAATAGCATGATTTAAAAGGTCTAGGATAACTTGCTGATCATCTTCTTGGCTCCTGCCCAGTAATCACATTTTGAGCAAGATAAGAGTCTCAAGTGTATACTGAAGTAAAGAACAACAAAACTAGAATTTAATGAATAGCCTTTTACCAAGCTCAATAAAAGTACATAATTTTCACTACAGGCAAATTTGGACCAGAATAATGGTAATGAAGCTGTTCATTGAACATGTTGGCACCATGGATAGAGGAGAGGATCACTTCTCAGTCAAAAACTGCATGCTGTTGTGCCAGGTAAAACAACAAGAATAAATAACTGATTTTATTAGTAGCAATTATGTTTTATGCCCCCCTCCCCTATGAGTCTTGAAGAACTTTAGCATTGAGTGAAATGTTTCATGCCCCCTTCCCCTATGAGTCTTGAACAACTTTAGCATTGAGTGAAATGTCCTGTCATAGTTAAAGCATACGAGGAAGATTTATTATCACACTTTGTTCAAAGACTAAAATTCCATAAATTACTGTAAGTATCCAATTTGTTTGAAGATTGAAGATGGGATAATCATCTAGTTCATGATCATTTTCCCCTCAGTACACCACTCCCTCGATAACTCGCGCACAACGGGGTCCAAAAACATCAACCGCATTATAAGCGAGGACGCGAGTTATCGAGGGACCTATAACAAACAACAAAACTAACAAAGGGATCGACGTAGAGGCAAAAGGGGGTTGGGAGGTTGGGTTGGCATGTTAGTGTTGAATGCTCAATTAATAATCGTGCTAAGATTAACTGTGAATAAATATCTCTACATAGCGGTGTACTTTGTTTACTTTTTTCCTCACAGAGTAACATTAATTTCAGGATAACTTACAATATATTGAGGAGATCATCAAACGATTATTCCACATAGTTTCCTTTCGCTTAACACATGTACGACTTCGCACATTGTGTACTACGTCACAGATTTTTGTGTTGAATTGGATAAATTCTAGTTTTATTGTTTGATCCAAAGTAGACTTTTTTTTTCTTCAAAAGATCGACACTCATTTCGAAGAAACAGTGTCGATCGAACGATGGGCAGATTTGATTGCGGTAGAAGTAAAATGAAAAAAAAAAAAAAATTTACAAGGGTTAACCATTACCAACATGAATTTAATGGGTCTACAAATTTAAAATAACGTAAATTAGAACATGATAATACTTGCAGTTTGTGACACGTTTGACAAATATCACTTCACATTTTGAAAACATCTGTTCATTTTGTTTTGTGTTACTCTTTGATTTCTCTGCCGCCTCTGTGTATTGTTCACGGATGATTATCTCTCTGAACTGGTATGGATAATTACATGCAGCTTCCAGATTCGCTGAGCGTATTTCTCCTGACAATGAATTTTGTTTAATTCTATGTCGGCGCTGGAATCTCCAAAGCCATCCATGGCTTGCCCTAAAATGAGATTCATTCTCCATACTTTTTGCCATTTTTTTCTGCTTGGGCCTTGAGAATTGTTCCAGAGATGGGAACACCTTGTTCACGTTGCTGTGTGAACCAAGCATCATCTAATTCAGTATCGTTTGCAGTCCATGCTCGTTTTCGTTTGATCCTATTATCTGAATCAACATCATGTAAATAATCCTGAAGTGTCTGCTTATCCTTAAGCCAAGCTCTAAATGTCGACTCAGCAATTGTTTAGTTCATTGCAAACGTTGGATCTCGCTTATCCATTATGAACCGTATCTATGATGCACAGCTTTTCAGTCACCGAGTACTCCTTTGCTCTCCATGGTTACATTTACAAACGATATGTATACATTACTGATATTATATACTTTAGTGATGTTAAGTACATAAAAATGTGAAACCATTTTTGATTGGTCAAATAAAATGAATTTTGAAAATGGTAATGACCACAAGAACTTACGCTGCTATTGGCATGCCTTTAAAAAAAATTTAATTGTACTTCCCTTGCTTGATTTGATACAAAAGACATATTCAAAGTGATAAAACAACACAGGTCTCTTTTAATTGATTTGTTTAATGCAACAAACAGTTCCCCAAGTTGTTGATCAAAACAAAGCCGGCATGTAATTAGGTTCTCACAGAAGTACTCACGGGTTTCGATGTGACGGTTGATTGACTCTTTTCATGTTTCATAGAAGAGAATATGTTGCGATTATAGTGTTTACATTGAAGCGAAATTAAAGGATTAGAACATGAATTTCACATAGCAAGACATTTAATTGGTGTTTATTTCATTCTCTGTTGCCACCTGTTAGCATTTACCAGAATTTTTCGTTGATTGCTGTTTCACCAGACTGTTTATTTACAGTGTATTGACAACTATTTCTCTCAAAAAAAACCCCCAAACATAATATGTGATATCTTATTAGAACTTGCAAATTTCACAATATGGATTCTATCTTTACGGGCAATAATCACCATTTCCGATGATAAAATGAGCTGCCGTATTTCATGTATTTTTTTCGTACTCTTTACTTTTTCGTACACAATCCAGTTATCAAAATAATAATTATTTAAATGTATCATAATTTTTCGTACATATCACTTTGTATTATTTGAAAAATACGTTGAATTATCGGACATAAAATTTCCACTAAGAAGATTTACGTTTGCAAAAAAAATCGAAAATACCGTATTCCCATTTTGTTTTTACAAAAATTAATTATTAATAATTATTTTTTCGTGTACGAAAATTTACATAAAATATGGTATGTATCAAGGTTCAATTTACCAATTCTTATCGCGATTTTGTTCACATTCAGCAAATTTTAAAATACATTTTCTTTGGAGAAAAAAAATCGGGAGCCATGCCGGACACCGCGTTATAAGCGGGTTCGCGAGTTATCCGGGCGTGAGTTATCGAGGGAGTGGTGTAGTTGGTAAGGGTTAGTCAGGAGGCTCATCTGCTTCATTTCTAGTATAATGCCAGATGGGGCCTTCAGGCATGTTTGTAAAAGAATACAGATTGCTTTACCTCATGATCATTCTTAACAATAAAACAGAAGACACAATCTGAATGGTCATGCAGTGTTGAAGTGAGCATATGCATGAAAATGAGCACACTTGATAATAGAATTCTGTACAGGATCATTTAAGATCAAATCAAGTAAGTAGTAGGATCCCTCAGCACTTAATTTTCTTTTGAATTTGTTCTTTGAGCACTGAAATATAGTTGTAAATATCTATACATATTGCTGATTGTTCCACTTCATATAATTTTGTGCACCAAAATTTAGCTTTTTTCAAAGTAAAAAAATAATATGTAAAATGGTTAATGAGGAGTTAAAAAAATAATGTGTACAAAAGTTAATTTAAGGAGGAGACTATGTATAAACAAATAAAGGACTAGACATTGACAACTTCAAAAATATCCACATGATCATCAGTGTTAAATCTGCTTGCATGAGACATAATTGTGCTACAGCATCATATACTAGTACATGTTGTTTGAATTTGTTTGTTGTATTGGAGTTTAAAAATGCATAACCAATGTCATTGGCACATACAGATGTATTCCATCTTTACATATTTATTCTTATACTTTGTGATCCAAATAAAATGTACCCTGATATGAGATACAGAGATGTTTCATCCTTTCTTCTTGCTGTTTTTTTGCTCAGTGTACCCTACTTTAAATGTCCCAACTTAGCTGAAGCTTTTTCAAAAAGGGTCAACAGGAATAAAATAGTAAATGGAAATTATAAAAAAAATACATACCATGTTCTTTTAGTTTCAAAGATAAATAATTTCAGTTTAGATCTGATAGTTATATATGTATATATTCCATTTAGTGTAAATCCTAATGATGATGATTTAGCATTTTATTGTTTTCTCAGAAAGTGTAATATCACCACCACAAAAGCAGATTACCCGTATTAGTAAATGCATATCAACTTCCTGTAGTTAGGCAGCATTTGGATTTATCTTTGTTCCTAGCTGCCAAGTTGTTACTGTTTGAATTCAAAGACATATATATATATATATATATATATATATATATATATATATATATATATATATATATATATATACACACTTTTGTTAGTGAGTACAAAAATGTCACTGGTTAAGAAACATACTTGAATAATACCTGGTATTCCATTATACTGTAAACATTATCATAGATAAGCATCATCTTGTGAAACAAAAAAAGGTTGAAAATATAAAATAGGCAGCATATGTCCATAAAAAACTAATTCAAAGTAAAGAGTGTTAATTGCCTTTAGAATTAGATTTAGGAAAAAGGTGGGATAATATAATGGCTCTCTATAGAATTATATAATATTATATAATAATATAATGGCTCTCTATAGATAAGATAATTTGATCTAAGGACACACAATATTTTAAATTTGAATTTTGAGATTGCAGATATAAACAGTTGTTAAGAGTAAATCATATAAGCTTTATGTATTTATACTCAAATTCATTACTCAGAGAAAGCATACATGCTGTTTCATTATGTCTTTATTGTTTCTCTCACTCTCCTCATTTGCAACAGACTTTCATTTTTATAACAAAAAGATTGTATACAGGATCACCACATCATTGTGAAAAAATGGACTGACTTGACTCATAATAATGCATTTGTACAATGATGTGCAAACCAGAAGAAATGAGAGCTGCATATATTTGTCAACACATCTTCCAGATTTAGCTTCCCCTATGTACTGTTTTAGTATGATTTGAAGTAACTGACATTTACTATTTAAGTATGATTGGAAATATCTATACTTGATGATTTTGATCTACAGAAAGGTCAAAGGTGTTGTCAGTTTGATGTATGTTCTACTAAAAGTAGTATATATTTAACACACTGGTACTGGAGGGAGAATCTTTATCATGGATAAAAGTGTCAGGTAATAAGTAATTATAGAAGACATTTTCCATCAATATCTGCTTTATTTCTGCCAATTTTTTATACAATATTTGTATGTATTATTTAATGCTCAAACACACCAATCTTTAGATTTCTAACTTCATTTATGCAAAAAAGTATAGATGTTTGGTTATTAAAGGAAATTCTATGTATGACAAATTTAGTATGAAACAAAATTATGACTTTCATATATCAATTGGTAGTGAATCAGCTGTGAACACAAAATTCAATGGTATAAAAAATTATATGAATTACAGTAAACAATTTAAATCCTTGTACAACCTCATTCACAGTAATGTTTCTATTGTAGTTTAATGTAATGAATAAATTCCAATACTTTGCCTATTGGAAAACGGGTGGGGTTTTTTTTCTTATTCTCTCATTTTCTTAGGTTACCTGTCCCAATGGCATACCACCCACTTTGTGGGTACTTGAAAATCAATCTTCACAGAAATTAGGAAGACCATGATTTAGCATTGCAGAGTCTATTATGATCAGATCTTTATAGCAGTACCACCACCACCCCAGTAATTGAACTGTATGACTAGATCTAAATCAGCGTTATTCAGTCAAATTAATAGGCCTTTTCATTGCAAATATTCAACAATCAGAAGTCATATTTTGCATGTTTGTTGTAAATATGTCAGAGATTGTTTGAGAAAGAAAGAGATTTGGGTTGTTTGCATATGTAATAATAATAATAATAAAGACTTTATTTAAAGAGGGTAACTCAATTAGCTAAGAGCTAATCTACCTTGAGGTCCTCATACAATGGAATTTATTTATTTTAGCTGCATCTCTGAAGCCACTGGATATACTGGGTTTGGAAGAAGGAAATAGAGTGGGCATTTCTAATCTCAACTGGAATACTATTCCAGAGCAAAGTTCCAGAGTATTGGAAACTTTTTAAAAATAATTCCATATTTGGTTTGGGAATTTTATACTGTTTGGTAGACATGGATCGCAAGTGGGGAGTATTACCAGGTAGCCTATACTGGAATAGTGATTGTAAATATTCAGGAGCACTGTTATTGGATATCCTGTAAATTAATTTGGCTTTTCTCAAACAGATTCGGTATTTAATAGGTAATATTTTTAACTTACCAGCTAAAATTTCCTTGCTTTCTTTCTGTATTGATATTAGCCCAAATGCTCTTTTTTGAAGATGTGCCAGCTTTGCTAAGTTTTTATCATTTGAATTTACCCCATACTGTACTTCAGTAGTCTAAATAGGGTTGTATGTAACTGTTATAAAATAGTTTTTTGTGCCTTTAAGGGAGAAAGTGTCTTATCCTACTGAGAAGCCATAAACTTTAATTGACTTTTTGACTGATATGTTTGATATGTTCGGTCCATGATAGGTTATTGTCTACCAAAACACCAAGTAGTCTATCATGACAGACCATTTGCAAATTTCTATCCTTCCATGTCAGACATAGTTCATCACTATCAAGTTTTGTCCTTTTTTGCCGTGTTGAGATAAGTAATATTTTAGTTTTACCAGTATTTACCACTATACCATTGCATGTGCACCAGTTGTCCAGTTTGTTTAGGGCATTCTGTAAAGAAATTTCAAGTTCATGCTTTGTGTTTTGGATGTCTGACAATGTTGTGTCATCTGCATAGAGATCTGTAGATGATATTGAGTCCCTTAGTACAAGTGGTAGGTCATTAATAAATAAAATAAATAGTAATGGACCTAGAACTGAGCCTTGTAGTACTCCACATCTAATTGTTCCAGGTTCAGACAGAACATTATTTAAATAAACATGTTGTGTTCTCTCACTTAAGTATGAAGTAAACCATCTAACTGTGCTTTCATCACATTGGTAGATTTTCAGTTTCTTCAAAAGGATGTGAGAAGCAGTGATGTGCAGAATGCATAATTTAAGACTTTTAAGATTGATAGATTTCATAGTTTTGTTAAAATAATCCCAGTAGATTTTATGTACTTTGTTAGTTTCAAAATGATTCCAGTAAATTTTATTTATTCTCTGTCACCTAAAGTGTTAAGCTTGTCTCTCCAACTATTTTCATAGATAATCGCTGTGTGTACAATTATACTTGATGTAAATGGATTTTGAAAAAAATATATGACCTTTTCATTTTAGATGTTGGAGGGTATTGTAGACCTTAAGCAGATTGCATCATTCAGAGAAGTGGAAAAATTTTTGAAGATATGTAACAGAGCTGCCATAGAAGCATTTTACAAAAAGTATGATATTTTAATATACTTCTTTGCAATATAATTTTTTACAATAATTTGGCAGTGTGTTAGAAACTTTTAACAGTGCGAACATGTTTTACCAGTACTGGTTATTGCTAATAATACCCTTCACGTAGATATTTTATTGCATGCACATTATTATTTCATTCAACAATTTATATGTGTATTTGTTTTGTTTTAATCGGATGTTATTGTCCCTCATATCTGACAACCAATTACAGTAAAACACACTTAGTACATGGATACAAGAAATTTACAGTTGTTACACAATTTTTGTATGCAATGAAGTGTACTGTATCTACATTATATAACACACAGATAACTGAGATAACTATAGGAGATGTCATATGAAGTGAGAGTGGTTTCATATTAATCATCATGGCCTGAAGGCTTACATTAAAAATATAACATGTTAATTGATTCATTAATTAAAAAGTTACATGTAGATAAAAATATAACATATTAATTGATTACTCAGTTACAGATTTAATTGGTTTTTTTTCCATCATTACCCATGAAGTGGATCCAATGGGACACTGTATGGTCTAGTACAAATGTAATATGAAAATAACAGATAATGGATAGAATGAAGAAACTTTTGTGGTTACCATACCTACCATATTTAAATTTCCCTGCTAGATTTTCTCTGAGCAAATCCTGGTCAAAACCAAGTTGTTTTTGACAATTATAATGTTAGCATAATGTATCTCATGCAGTCTGATCACAAATTATGCTCTCTCTATAGAAAAATGAATATGCATTACATTTAGGACTGACAATTTCATTGGGGTAAGAGGAGGAACATAATATTTTCAAGTTTAATGGGGACAAATTGATTGGCATATCTTAACATTTTTTATAAGAGGTTCATGCTAAAGTTAACACTATTTTGACCACTAGCATTTGTTTAAGAAATGAAATTGTTGCAGTTTTCATGCCCCTACCCCCCCCAATGGATGACATTATATTTTGCATCATCCAAAATACCTGTGTAGTGTTTGTATTGAAGCAGATTAACGTCTAAAGAAATCTCTTAAGATTTATACTATTTCCAAATTCATAATAGCCATTACTCCTCTTTTGAAGAATTTCCCAATGAACCATCCTCAGAACAGGAGTATGATGATATCCATGTCCCAACGAAAAAAAAAACTTAAGATCTTGTTGCATAGAAATGTAGTACAGAACTGCACATAATAAGATACAGTCATAAAATTACTGATGATGTTGTTGTTGTTGTTGTTGTTGTTATAGAGTTTAACGCCATTTTTCAGCACAAGATAGGCTATACATGGCGGCCAGTATTAATGGTGGAGGAAGAACCCTGGAAAACCCCGGGAAGAACCACCGACCCACGAGAAGTTACTGGCAGGCTTTCTCACATACCCACGTTAGCCGAGCCTGGACTCGAACTCACGCAGACAGAGGTGAGATGGCAGTGATCCGTAACGATCAGCGCTTTAGACCACTCGGCCACTCGGGGCCCCACTGATGATGTATTCCAGATTTATTTCCATCTGAAAGTGGTGCTGACACTGGGCATTCATATCTCATTAGTCAATTAGTTCAAAATTACTATTTTTATCTTTAAATATTATATAAAATTTACATGTCTTCTTTTAAAAAATATTCACATTGGTGGAGGTAATGTTTTTAAGATTTTTATTATAGGCAGCCCAAATGTCCAGTCTGTGAAGTTCTAATAGAGGGATCACCTGTCACACTACCATGCAGAGATGTCATCTGTAATCAATGTTTCCATAACAACAAGGCCATGGAGATCAACCACTGTCTAAAATGTCAAAAATATATTCCAGCAGATTTTATCCCAGATAAAACAGCAAAGGAAAGGTAATACAGAAACATTAACTTGTTTCCAAATGGTGCTGTTTAATAAATAATGAAGTATGTCTTCATTTTAATTTATCATCATGGCCTTCCCAATTTATTCCTGTGTAATAATCTATATAAAAGACATGTATGAAATAGTTCCCAGTACTTCATGGCAAGGTGTTTCCTAATCAGACATTGTTTTAATACTGCTTAAAGCAGTCAGTTGAGCATATAAAGCATGCAGATGAAGCATTTTCACAAGAAAAGCACTGTTTTGATAGTGACATGTCATGTAAATGATGTTTACACATGTCTTTTATGAACTATAAACAATTCATCGTGTCATTGTAACTATAAATTGATTGATTTATCCATTGCTGAATTTGAATTGTTATATATATATATATATATATATATATATATATATATATATATATATTGTATATCTAATTTTTATCATGTTTGTAAGTTTTATATGAATATTCTGCATACATATATCCATGGAGTTTTTGCCTACTTGTCATAATGTTTACTAGAATTTTTAGGCCTGACCTTGTTTACAAGCTTAGTTGATGCTGGAAGCAAACTTGTTTACAGTTTGGTGAAATTTTCCATTGGAAATCCAGAAAATTCGATTCATCATAGGTCAGGTGGGGATTTGTATACAAAGAGGTTTCTTAAAAAAATATTAATTCCTGTGTTTTTATCAGTCTCTGGAATCATTTGTAGTTGTGTTCAGATATAATTTGAGAGGAGTTATTTAAATTCACTGGAATAACAAAGTGTTCATTGACTTTTGGATTTAAACACTACTTTGGGATTATTGAGAACTCATTCAAAGACATTCTGGATTACATCATTATAGTATATCAGGACATTCAAGACTATTTGAATTAATTTGAACATTCTACCTTCTTGGACATTGTGATAGAACATGTAGGATTATTTGGGATTTAATTCATAATACTGTAAGTTTTCTTTAATTTTTACTTTGTAATTTAAGGAAGCTAAATTGTTTGTTGAATTTTACTTAAATGGTTGGCTTCACTTCTTTCTGTTACATTTTTAAGACCTAGAGTTGTAAGAGAATGTAGTCACAATATTGCTTAGAAATTTGTTGTTGGGGTAAATATTTGAGGTAAATTTTCATTTAAATAGCCGCAATTACTTATCCTGTCACTATTGCTTTCCTCCTCAATCTGGAATACTCTTCATCCATTTGATTGGGCAATCTCTATGAACCTTCAGGATGCATATGTGCACATCCCGATATTTCTTCCATACCACAAATATCTCCAGTTTTGCTTAGACCAGGAAGTTTTTCAATTCTGGTTTCTGTGATTTGGAATCTCTACTTGGTCCAGTGTATAAATGGTGACCCTTGGATGCTCAATACGACTGCTATCTTGAAAATCCTATCACTCTTTATCCTCAAAGGACGGTCATATCAATGTGGAGTTTTCATTAGTTAAGTTCATTTGCAGTCTCATTGGTCCTAAACATTTGCTGATGTGTCATCCAATATTTATACTATTGCAACCAACTTAAAAATCATATTACTGCTTTTCCTATGGAATGAAAATATTGACATTAGGTTTTCACTAAAAGACTTTGTATCATGTCTGGTTGACCCTGAATGAAAATAATGTAAATCTAACTTACATTATGGCAGTTTGGATAAATCTTTAAAATATTGTGATGGCTACTTTCCTTACTGATGGCTGAAAAGACACAACCTTTTCATTGACAGACTTTTATGATATCTGGCAGGTTGTAAATGAAAAAGTTGCCACCCTGACATCTGTTATTTAACCAGTATGGTCACTATGGTGGACATCTTGAAAATCGTGTTATACCTACTCTTCCTGACTGGAAATAAGTTGTGACACAGGGTGTTTAAATGAAACACTTCATATACAGTCAGACCCACTTATCTCGACCTTGGTTATCTCGAGAACACATGTATATTGAGCATTTTGGTATGGTCCTTAAAAATCCTTTCTTATGCTAATTTTTCCCCACTTATCTTGACCCTGTTAAATCAGTAGCCACATTATGGTGAGCATAAGTTTCAGTCTGAAGTAACGTGTAGACCTGCTTAATTCGACGAAGTGCAACTTTTAATGTCCATCTCAGAGAAATTTTACAAGAAATGATCCAGCATTTCTGCTACTACCAGTACTGTGTACCAGCAAGGATGCAAAAAATTGGTACAAGACCAAATTTTACCAGTATAAATGCTAATCAACCAGTCTCATCAATCCATGGTTTATCACCTGCATAGAGCAGAGAGAATTATGTTTTAAACAATACTTTAGAGTAAGAAAATGAAATGAATGTATATTTAACCTTGACAGGAACTGTGTTCATCATGAACAGTGTTACAAGTCAACACCATGACAATATAGTTAATTCCACAAGCATCATGAATTTATCTTAGCTGTAATTCAGTAAATTATTGCATCAACATCATTAAATGTGGCTAAAAATACCTAATTTGTTTCACATGATACATTTAAAATAAATGAGATACTTTTATCTACATTTAATGATGATGACTTGAAAATTTGCAGAGTTATAGATCAGATAAAATTCATGATGCTATGTGGAACAAACTATAGTGTAATCCCATTCCAATATTGTCAGTCAGTCCCCAACTTAATCCATACACTATTAACAACTTTGGTGACAGAGTAAAGTATATAGTTCAAGGTGATTCCGTGCTTGGTGCAAGTGAAAGCCTTCAACTTCAGCATAGCTAGATCACATGACTTTACAATCAGCTATAAATAGAAACTAGTAAAATTCTAAATCAAGCCAATCCCTCAGCAAATAAACATGTGGTTATTAATTAGTTTTGAACAAGAGTAAATAAAAGCACCAATGGTATATAAAAAAATCCATAGTGCCCAGTAATTTTTTTCTTCTTTTTAAAATGAAATTGTTGATCACTCTTTCATGATTATGGATTCATGAATGCAGATGGAATGAAGCAGAAAGTGACTGCTAGGATTAATGTCTATGAAGCAGATGTTTGTTTTTTTTATCTTGAATATCAAAGCCTTGCAATCCATCAAAGTGATCTACTGACTCTCCTATTGGTGCTGTGTTGTTGCCAACAATCACTAATCAAAGTCTGGAGGGATATGAGACTACAGCTGTATGAATAGAATAAGTTGACTTCTTCAAGAATTTGATGTTGAGACAGTTAACTTTAAAAGACTTGAAACACATTTTGCAGTTTGTTGGTACATGAATACTGACAGCCTCATCTTTTTCCAGTACAGAGGCAACTTTTATCGGTAAAAACCGGCATATATAGGAACGTCTATTGATCAGCAAAAGTGATCAATTTTCACGCACAATTTTGGTCAGTTACATTTAAGTCAACACCAACAAAGTACAGGTACAGTCCTACATGTATACATACTTAAATTGGCCTAAATTTTGGTCAGGGTGAGAAAACTGTTTTCTGAGGCCACCAAAGGGATGTGATGAGGCTATTCATAGGGAAATAAAAACAACTTTAAACCACTGACATTGTTATACTAACTTTAGAGTCATAAAAATGTGACTTCTTACATAATCTGATTTAAAGACCTACAATTGTCTTTTTTCTACAACCTGGTAGGGCCAAATTATTTTTTTTATTGTGCATTAGAAATGTCAGTTGATTTTAAAAACAAAACTCATTTTTGGTCATTCAGATGCATAATTATTGTTCTGTGGAAGATTTGTCAACTAAACCCTGATATCTCAGGACCTGGTTACATCAAGGATTATTTGACACCCCCGATGTAATTGAGATAACTGGCTTTGACTGCAATATTTAATTGCCATAAATGAAATCATGCTGATCAGACATGTTTCTGTTGAACGTGTTCTTAGACATAAGAAAATATTTTTGTTAATAGATCTGGTATGTTGCAGTTTTCAACAGTGTCGGAGTTGGTTTCAATACTCTGCAGTTAAAGGGAAAAAAAAACAGATTTACCGGCATCTCTGATTTCTGGAAATTCATTTCAGCAAGCAGAGCATCAATCCCATTAAGGGGCTCATTTCAAAGAGTACTATGCTAAATTTTCCAAGAACACAGAACTAAAGATGAAACTTGTGCCCATTTGGTAATAAATAAATTATATGACCAGTGTTTCAGCTTAAAAGGCATCACAGGTCATTGAATAAAGGTGACCTGTTAGTCATTTGGTTGACCCTAGGTTGTTCTAGATAAGTTACTTGGACAGCTGACTCCAGCTGCAGTATACAAGCTGCTGAGCTATCTAAGTCATTACCATATATAAGAAAAAATGTACTATTGAAAACAGACAGAAGAATAACTTTGAAAAAAAATACTTCATTTAAATCTTTTACCACAAGAATTTATGAATTAGATATTAGAAGGTGAATTATTTAATAGAAAATAATGGTATTTTATGCATGGTATTTGTTTTAAAAAAAATGGGTTTGAAGGGTGAACCTAGTCGGAGAGGTCACCTGTGTACAAATGCCAAATTGGACATTTCCTTTGGATGGTTGCTGCTGGTAGGTTTTACTGCACTACAGATTCACTATTTTTCCTGTGGATCTCATTGTGGCTACAAGCCATGAATTTAGGAACCTAGTTTCGTAGTAGTAAGCAAAATAGTCATCCATTACAATAAGCTGATTCTTCAAACACCCAGCGCAATGCATAGATTTCATCCAGTATGAATTTTGTGGGATTCTTGTAGATATTTAGTGACAACTGTGTATTTAGAATTATACTAACAAATTTTATTTGAAAAAATTGTCAACAGGAGTTTTCTGTATATCCATGAATTGAAGAAAAAGTAAGTTTAGCATCAGTATTATTGAATGGTACATTGAATAAAGCTTTTAAATTTAACACAAAACAATGCTGATAACAAGAACCAGTTGATTAGGTTCTAATGGGTAAAAGCTGGTAACAGAAATTCTGCTGAAAGGAAGGCTAATAAATTCGTGAGGAAAAGTAAATTTTATGGATATTGTTTTGGTCAGGTTCAGAAATCAGAGGAATGGATACACCATCACTTGACCTTCATTGTTACTGATTGTATACCAGTATGCAGTGGCTTGTAGGAAGATGCAGTATGGTGTAAAGAAGTTTGTCATTTTTAGTGAATGTGTTACCCAATTCCAACTGGCTACAGATTCTGAAAATTGATGCTTTGGGTTCACCTTACTTGTGCAGAGAATTGAAGAACATATCTCATGATTATGTTGTCATGATAAATAATGTTACCAGTTGACAAAATAGTGCTCATGGTCTTCCTTGGCGTGTACATTCTAGAAATATAAAATGTTTAAACTGTTGCTATTTCTCCATTTACTATTTAATGTCAAATCTGTCTTTATTGATATTTTCTCATAAAATGCATATTTTACATAGTGTAATATTTAGTTTCTCCTTTTATGTCTGCAGTCAAGAAGTTCAAAGATTCAAAGATTACCAGAGCAGGTGTAACAGTTTCTTCATGAATGTTGTGTCACAGCTGTGTTTTGCTGACAACCTGGCACCTTCAGATGAGGTGGTTGATATGTTGTTAGGATACATTACCATGACAACAAGACCTGGGAAGAACAGAACAGTTACCATGAAGCTGACCAAAGAGCTGACTATATTTAATGAATGTGTGGACCCAAATCCAGTGTTCAGATCTTTTCTTCTTCAGCTGCTTCTCAAAACAAGGTACAGTTGTTTTTTTTTAATATTCCACCAAACTAGAATACTTACATATTTTAAGCCATCATCTGTTTTTTATCATCCACCTTTAAAACATGACTTGTATGATTGACTCATATGGTTGTAGGGCTATGTGATCTTACGGTATTCACCTGTGTCCTTTCTGCATCCATCAGTAATTCAGTTTTTCTCAAAACCTACCTCATTGCAACTGGGGGGGGGGGCACCAGACAGATGCCCTACTTAGCCGAAAAAAAAGAAAAGTATTTTATGTGTATATGTTGCCCCCTAAGGTGTGTTGCATTGTTATACTTTATTAAACAGAATTTGGATCAAAAAAATTTATTTAAAAGGCAAATTTTTTATGGGATATTTATTTCCCTAGTGTAACTAAAGGTTTGTTCATCCGATCAGATTTCAGTCATTTGATCAGAATTCCTCTCCTTTTAAAATTCAGTGACCTTTGCCAAGGGTCCCTAAGTCCTGTGTTTGCTATATTTGTGATGCTGTATTGTGTGATTGCTATAGATTTTTGTGTGAGGACGGCATTAAATCAAATTTTTTTCCCAGGTTGTCTACAGTGTCAATTGAGCTGTATAAAAAAAAAAAAATTTTAATTTGGAAATTACATTTTCCATTTCCATGTATAATTTTGAATGAGAAACAGTTGCACTTAAATAAAAATAAAATAAATCCTATTGTTTTTCGTGTATGGTTGGTGAGACGTTTCTCATTTTCTTTATAACTATTGGGATTGAGTAAGATGCACCCTGTTTAAGGAGCCATATTTCCTTTATTATCTTTATGCTTCCCTTAATTTTTTGGGTGTATCCTTATTTCCCGATCTAAAACTTATATTGAAATATTACGCCTGAACAGGCTGCCAAATCAGCATCATCTAGCATAGATGTTATCTATATTCCCACGCAAAAAGTCCGAAGGTTCCTAAATTTCAAAAAGTTAAAAATTTTGTTAATCCCTGATATTAACATGGGTCACTCCTTGTCATTCGACTTAGCCCTATCTCCCTATGTATATGTATTGTCTGTCCATTTCCTACACATGGAATTTTCTGAGGCTCTTTCACAAGCCTGTCCACTTCACGTAGCGCCTTGTGATATAGCCCTGTGACGTTACTGTCTCATACTTCTTCCATGTGTAGGTTCCCTGTTCCCATTAATAGATAGCTAAAAGAAAAGAAAAAGATATGTCATTAGATGTTAGTTAGCTAGCTAGGGGTTTCCTATTATCTATCTTATTGGTTATTTATTGTTAAGTTGTAAGATACCAAAAGAATATATAATCATTTAAAATTACAATACATAATACTTAATATTATGTAAGACAGATTTATTTTGTTTGTTTACCTAAAGGTGAGAGGTGAGACTGGGGCTCCAGTCCATGCTAAGGCTGGTATGCAGCCCTACTTGGGCCATAAACCGAAGCCCTCATTTCAACCAAGCTTGGCAGAAAGCATTCTGGCATGAAGGTCTTTTAGATTTGTACAAATGATGCTATTTAGGATTCAAATATAGACACAGTTACTAAAACAGAAAAAGCTTTAAATGTCTTCTCAAAAACAGCTTTTCCAGAACTTGACTAAATTTAGTGGAAGGCATATTCAGATTAATGTATAAAATTTATACAGATGATGCCAATCTTCCATCAGATAAGATCACTGTTACTGAAAGTTGACCTATAAATGATTTCAAAATAAACATTTGAATTTAACTGAAAGCACCCTCACATACAAGTCATTCTGGTCTGTGTAAATGGTGATAGTTTGCCATCAAATATGGCTGCCATTACTTAAAATAGAAAAACAGTTAAATGTGGTTTCTTCAAAAAAGACCATTGGTGTTTGACCACGTTTGACAGCATCTTGGCATTTAGAGCTTTCAGGTTTTGACAAATGATGCAGATCCACTATCAAATGTAGCTGCCATTGGTGGCACTCTACAGTTTCATATTTTGCATAGGGTTAAATTTTAAAGACAAAGTATTTCCCTGGGTTTCCTCACTATTTATACTGGCTATTTAAAAGAGACCTTGTATATCTTAGATATTGTTCAAAGAACCTTTAATTCCCTTTATTTTGGTGTATTATTGATGGGTGTAATATGGGTTATAGAGTATACAGCTTGGCCTTACTCCAGATGTGCACTTTTCAAAAAAGTGCTAGCTCCACTTGGTCATTTTCACTTCCTGAACTTCAGAGGTAAATTGTAAAAGAAAGAGCTGATAACTTCTTTTACATTTTATATATTTGGTAATTCATTCATTGCACTTTCAGAAGCTGGTATTGTCTAGTCTGGCAAAATTCATTTTCCCTATTCTAATAGGTGCTAAGGATAGTGTACTTTAGACAAATTCAGGCTAATTTTTGGAGCACAAGGGAGCAGTCATTTTAGTTATGAGTGTGCTAAGATCATTTACAATTTTCAAAAGTACAGTATCCAAAGAAATGTCAGTCACATTACATCAAAGCAGCATAGAGGTATGCCAACATTCTCTCCACTGTGCATGTTTTAAATGCAAACAACTTCACCATACATACGTCACTCTCTCAAAAGTACATAATAACTGGTGAGTGCCCCCATTGCTAAAAATAGAAGATCATTTAATGCCTTTTTCTCAAAAATTACTCAACAAATCCTGCCCTGAAGGGCTTTCAGATTTATGCAAGAGATGTTGATTCACCATGAAATAAGGCTGTTTTAATTAAAACTAGAAAAAGAAGTTCTCAAAAAACTGCTCTTTTGAATATCTACATTTGTGATAGAAAGCATCATTACAGAGAAGTCTTTTAAATTTATACATTTGATGCTGACACACCATCAAACATGGCCTGTATTATTTACAATAACAAACTTTTCAACAGTCTCAAATAAAAAACTGCACTTCAGAATTTGACCAGAAAGTATCCTGACAAGATCAAAATTTTCAACTTAAATTTACCTTCACTTGCGTACACTAGTGAACCAGTTGTTGTGAGTGGCTGAAGACACAAATCCTACAAGGGGTGAAGCATCATTTTATTTAGAATACCTCATTTTTTGTCTCAAATTAACCAAGGAGATGTGATTGAAGTATATGAATTTAACATGCAGGAATGTGTATATTATAGGCCATATCAACACACATTCCATTTCAGCATTCACTGGGAGCCAAGAAGCTGATTCTTGAGCTATCTGGGACCTTAGAACCATGTTATTCAATGATTAAAGTGGTTATAATGTTTGTTTTGTCCCACCTCTACTCTATCCCCCCCCCACAAACTTGAAACAGATATTTTCATTGATCAATAATGAAGTGAAACTAAGTATGCTATGTTGGACCATTTTCACAAACACTGAGGAATCATTCAGTTGAAGGCTTTCATAGCTGTTTATATATAGTAATGATTTTCATAGATGATGATGAACAAATCAATTGAAGGCTTTCATAGCTGTTTATATATAGTAATGATTTTCATAGACACTGATGAACAAGTCAGTTGAAGGCATGAATAAATGTTATCAGTGATTGAAATCACAGGACTCTGATGTTTTATCAATAGAATATGAAGAAATTTGTGCCAAGAAAACCTTATCTGTACTGTCAATTTACAACATAGTGCAGATAAGGTTGTTTCATGTTCTCACAAATTTTTCTCTATATTTTTGGAGGACATTTATTGTGAAGTAAATGTTTCCTGTTTCGTAGTACAAAAAAGGTAATGTCATTTTACAATGGCAGCATAAAACACAAGCAAAGTTTACAATCTCTTGAAATGAAATATCAAGCCATTAAGGAAGCTAAATGTGTAGCATCTCACAATGGTGTTTGGGAAATTTTCACTTGTTGACAGGTTTTCATTTGTCTATGAATAGCCTTATCCTCTTGGTACCCTCAGCTACATTTATTTCAGGTAGACCAAAATCTAGGCCAATTTAACTACATGTAGCATGTAAACAGCTATGTACTACTGGCAACAATGATAACATGTATCATAGTGAATTGTTTGGTGACATATAATTGTTGACAGTGTCATACAAATCAAATGAAGACTGCCATATATATATATATATATGTATATATATATATATATATATATATATATATATATATATATATATATATATATATATACATACATACTGTATATGTTTTTATGTGTTTTCTTTAGAGATGTGACTGATGCATGAAAGAATATGTGAGATATACTTAAATTTGTGGATTTTTGTTATACACATTTACAGTACTTTACACATTATGGATTATACCACACAAAGGTAACACAACTGTTAAGTTGGCAATATCCAAAGTGTATTTATCAAAATTTCCATTGTTTATTTTTCTCTCCATGCAAATCCTACTTAGTGACAAAAGGTCATCTCTTACAAATTACATTTTGTTATATTTTGTACACACACCCCAACACTTGTCTCGACAACCTCTTATGTTGACAATATTACCTTAGGCCAGGGGATGTCAAGATAAATAGGTAGTACTGTATTGGATGCTGTGTTTCAGGGACATTCAGTAAAGAGACCCACAATATAAATGCTATATCTGTTACATTGAAGATAAGATTTACAGTGAAACAGGCTTCCATGTTGACATACCTTATTCAAGCAAAAGCATTTGATTTTCTATTTTACCCTTTTCGTTTAGCTGTGTATGATTCAGATTGGTGGATTTAGAATAATTCTATCCATTACCATTATGATAAAAGACAATAATATGTCTTTTATTTTTCTGAACTCTAGCAAGGAGCGTGTATACAGCAATCTAGAGAAATATCTAAATCAGGCTCAGGAGATAATGAAATCCAGAGGAGGACTGCAGAATGAGTACTTTAAGCAGCTCTGTCATCTGGTAGTCCAGTGTCTGGAGGTAAATATTTATTTTGTGTATTGCTATGGACATTGAAATTTGATACATATTATGATACTGTATCACAGTGATCACTAATTTTAGAACTAAGTTTGACTTTGACTGTGTCAGTGCAATAAATCACTATTGTAGCACTTTCTGTCCAACCATTTGAGTAAAGTAACAATGTGTTTCATTTCCAAAACTTGCCAAATGTGATAAAACTTGAAGAAAAAAAATCAATAAAGTATGAAAAAATTTAATAATTTCTGTGCCACTGATAGAAGCTGGAGTGTATAGGAATCTGTGTGTCTATCCATTGTTATCCCCTTGACCCTATAGTGGCTGGAGTTTAGAGGATTCCTTATGTCCATCAAAGGACACAATCTTGTGAATGCAACTAATCCAGGAGTTTTTGATGGACTGCAGTGAAACTTCATAAATATTATGGTTGCCAGCATTTGTTCACTTGCAGCAGCATGTTATGACAGAATCTTCTGACAGAAACTTGTCCCAGTTTTCAACAGATCACTACAAAACATGGTGCCTGTTAAGATTATCACCTAAAGATTCTTCAGAATCCCGTTCTAGCGGCAAGTTGACACATTGGGTAGCAGACAATTTTGTATGTGTGGGACAACTTCTTGCAAAATTGGAAACTTAGATTAAAATGCAGAATTCTTTTAAGGTATACTTTTCCATCTTTTAAATAATGTATTTATTTGTATGATTCTAAAAGATACATAGCAAATAGGATTTTCTGGGTTACAAGTTCAAGAAGGTCATGGAGTGGGTCTTCATGTTGACATTTAGAAATCACATTTTCATATGCATTTCGAGTCAAAATGTGGGATATTTTTTGTACACTTTATGAATATCACTTTTCTTAATTGAAGTACGACTGTTCTTTCTTGATACAAAATGGATTTTTGACCCAAAATAACACGTGATCCAATGTTTACAGAAATGACATATCGTTGTGCAGAATTACCCAACACGAATAATTGGCCAACATGGTGGTAGTGGTTCTCCACCATACATAATGCTGATCCACCATACATGATACTGATCCACCATAGGGAGTGCTTATCTACCATACATAATGCTGATCCACCATACATAGTGCATATCTACCATACATAATGCTGATCCACCATACATAATGCTGATCTACCATCAAAAATGGAAATTTTCCACAAATTCCATGCAACAAAACTTCCACAAATGATACCAATCTGTCATTAAATATTGCCATGATTGTTGAAATAGCCAAACAAACAACTTTTTCTCAGAAAAATGCTCAACAGAATTTAAAGCATATTTGTATGAAGAACTTTCATTTTGTACAAATAAAACTGTTCTACCATCCAATATGGCCACTGTTACTGAAAATAGGAAAACCTCTAATTGACTTCACCAAAACTTTTAAACCGAGATTAATTTCACCAAATTTAACACATTGCATCCTGGCATATAGGCCTTCCTCTCCATGATTTCAGGAAAATAAGAGAAACTATTGAAATCATGGAGGGGGAGCCAGCGTTGAACCATGATTCTGGATTGGAACTTACTCTGTTGTACAGAAGGATTTTGTCATGTGGGCAACATTTCGTTGATCATGTGATGCCAGTCCAGAAGTCATTCTTCTGAAGAAGGCCTTGTGATAAGGTAGAAAGCTTTGGAGTCATGAAGATATCTATTCTTTGTTTCACTGACTGCAAATGGCTGTAGCAGGTAACAATATTCATTATAGAATCGTAATTTTAAGTCTTGTAATTATTACAAAATGCAATAAATCAAATGATACTTAGGCAATGAATTTTGAGGACAAGTAAAACTCAAATAATACACTGTTATTTTAAAAGTGTTTTTTATTCATAGGACCAGTTTCATAGAGAAGCCACCAGTACAGATGAAGTAGAATTTGCCAGACATCAACTAAAAGGAGCTAGACAACTAATTCAGCAGGATCGATTAAACATGAAGCTCTTTGGAATTGCAATGACGAGGTTTGGTCTCTCAGTTACAGCCAAATATGTCCACCTGGCTGTGGTTTCTAAAGCAACCAGACTGACATCAAGCATCAGGGCTCTTTGTGATTTAGCTGTGGCTGTCTGTCAGGAGCCATGTCAATGGCCCAAGTAAGTGAAGATGAAGTGAAAATCGATGAGCATAAAATAGATAGAATTATGCATCATATACCACATGCCATGCTTGGTGGTGATAAATTTACAACTTGTGATCTTATTATAATACTCCCCCACTAACTCACACCCAGATAATGCATGAACCCACTTATAATGCAGAGGCAGATATGAATTTCATTTTTTCTACAAAATGCCACAATATTTGCACATGAAAAAAATCACAATAAAAATAGGTAAGCAAAACTCTGATATATTGCTTGTGTCTGGAAATTTTAATCAGCATCATGAAATTCTCGACTTATAAAGCAAAAAGTCCTGTATTTTGTTAAATTTTCTTTACAAAAGAAAAAATTCTCAGTGTGCTGTAAATAACAATCTTCACTAAAATTTTTATCAGTGAAAATGTCAATAAAGCTTGCAGGTTGCAAGAGTTTAAGAAATAAAAAGAAATAAAATACATTTTGTCAGGTGAAATTGGTATTTGTATATTTTAATTTGGTTTCAGTGTAATCTTCATAAATATGATATTCCCTCTTGTATTCAGATGTGAAAAATATCGCTCTACAATCACACTACATCTTTTGGCATTATGTCAGAACTTAATTAACTGCCAGCTGTGTTTTCTGATATCTGATTTGCAGACATATTCATACTATTATTACACTCAATTAAAAGCAGACATGCTTTGTATTATCACATTAATTATACATTTTGTATAAATAAAGGGAATGGAATAAGAAAAAAGTTAAAAGGCATACAAATTATACCTGTGTAAGAGCTAGTGGTCGTAGTCATGTGTCAAGTTAACTCATTTCAGTTGACCACATGGACACTGTGGTAAATATTGTTAAGAAACAATTAAACTACCTAAAATTATCCTAGTCAATTGAAAATGTGATGAAAGGTAGCAAGACAAACAAGTGAAAGGAGTTCATGGTTAATTCAGAGCTTCATCTGATAGATACAGTTCATTATGGAGATGCAAGTTTCAAAGTTTGTAGTGAACTTTACATTCCTGAATTGGCATTCAGAGATTTGCTCAAGGATGAGCAGAAAAGTTTCACTATTACTTGCAACGAAATCATTGCATTAATATTTCACTAATAAAACAACTTTAAAAACTGAGTTTCAACCATGACATTTTTTTTCATGAATCTTGAAAATAAATGTAATTTATACTGAGAAGCAGACAAGTTCATTAGAACAAGCTTTTTTACCATTATTTCTAGCTTGGTTATAAAACAAGTATTCTGTCATTAAACAGCGCCACTACTTCCCCCTTCCGCAGTCTTCTTGATGCCTAGGTGGGATGGCACCCCTTCATTTTTCAGAGGTCCCTTGGTAACTTGCACCCTCACTTATAGCATGATCTGTGTCTTTTGACCCCTTTGTGTCCAAGTTAATGAGGGAGAGGTGTACATGTATTATATTACCAAGGTCACTTTTTATTTACCTGATTAGCATTTTTTAAAGTTATTATATAATGAAAAAGATATTCTTGCATGGAAAAACCATGGATTCAAAGAAACCAGTTGTATTAAACTAATTATCAAATATTTCTGAAATTTTTAAAGATCATTAATTATTCTGGAACAGTGCCACAAAGACCATATCTTATTGTATACATTTTAATCATCTCAGAATTAAAGTGTCATAATGCAAATTTCCTCCAGCAAGATATTTTTTGTGCTTCCACTATTTCAAGCAGTTTTGAGGTTTTGGTTAATGTTTTTTTTAATTTGCCAGTGGTTTCTAATCTCCTGAGAGATTTTCAACATACTTGGGATGAATCATTATGACACTAAGACAATTCATTCAGAAACATGCTCATTCACCCAGTTAACCTTTCAGTCAAGGTCACAGTCACAGAAAATTTGTGTTAATGTTTAAATGTTTGTGTAAGTCAGATTGTGTTGTTGGGTTGTCATCCATCCATCAATCTGTCCATCTAACTGTAATGTACCAGTAACAGTAGTTTTAGTTAATTTGTTTCTATAGCCCCATGATAGATTTTCATCATACTTTGGATGAATCTTTATGAAGCTCTGACATTTAATTCTGCAATACTCTCACTCAACCTTTGGACCTTGAGATTAAGTTCACACATGTAATAGCACTTATTGGCTTGACATGCAGGTCATGGTCTTCTAGTCATCTCATAAAAATTAAGATCATACCATTTCCTTTACTCTTCATTATAATGGTCCTGTTAATTAGAATTGTACATATATCTTTATTTATAATGTCCTATGATATGAAGCAGTATCAAATTTCCTTCAAAACATTCATTTTAAGGTAATACCATATCATTCATGACAGTGTTATTACACTAAAAATATTGGATATTTTTCTTCAGTGGAGTATAAACTAGATGAGTTACATTTTCTGAATGTCAAATATATTACTATAAATACATTTATGTTCATTCATATCAATTTTAGTAATTTTGCACAAATGAGACTTTTTAATTTGGTACTGAATTCTTACTTGGGAAGGGTCCTGTTCTTTTCAAGAAGGATCATTGTTCATTGGGTGTTTAAATTGATTGTATGTAGTAACCCCCAAAAGTCCATAAAATTTGGTACCCCATAACAATAATGAATTCACAGTGATTTTTATTTTTCTTGTCTAGGACATTTTTCATAAAGTATCTCTGCCGCAGTTATGGAATTGACTGCTACCAAGCCATATGCCAGAAAAGTGAGGTCAGCTTTTTGAGAGGACTGTGTATGGAGGATAGTTCAAAAGTAAAGGTAACTTATTATTTGAAGTCATAATATATTCACGCCATATTTATTACTTAACAGCAATAGAAGATTTGCACTTAATCTTTCTTTTTTCAAAAATTTTTAATCATATTGAATTAGTCAGAAATTGTTTGTCAACATTTGATTACAGGAGCCTTGGGTGGCCCAAGTGGTCTCAGATATTCACCTTTACAAATCACTAACACATCTCACCTACTGTATTTACCATATAGTTTGGGACAGTGTATTTCTTGGGACACCATAAAATAATTTTTAAAGTAATTTTTTTGTTCACTGTATGTTCTGTGACACATCGTTTATTCAAGTTGTAAGTTGTGGGATGTCTTTTAAATCATTCAAAAATTACATGTCAGAAAGTGCACTCAAACTCAAATTTTTATTAAACAAAAATATTAAACTGTGTACTTGAGATAAAACTCTTTAATCCACAGCAGCATGATCTCATCAACCCAACCCTTCTCCTGCATACGTACAATCCATCCTTAAAGTGCAATCATTGGAGGCAACACATCTGCTGCAGAAACTGTAAGGACTAAAGTTAGATCTTTTTTATTTCACAAGTCATGGAAATTCTCACTTTTAACCCATTCTTATCGACAGTCCATCCAGGAATGAGATAAAAGTACACTAGAGTTTCATCTATGTTAAGGATCATATTGTTGACAAAATCATTTCTTTTCTTCTGGCATTTGTAAATTCATGGAACAATTTCATTTTCTCCAGCAGATTTTCAGGGAAACACTGTGTTATTGATGTCCTTGCATAAAGCACTAGATTGTGTCACTTTATAAACTGTACCATTGTTTCACTTTATTCTCAAAATTCCCATGAATACCAGTGAAAAGGAACCAAAGTTGGCTTCTCTATGTCAGCCAAGTGTGTGTGTGTGTGTGTGTACACGCGTGCGAGTGCACGTGCACTCAGCACACCTGGAAGAATCCAAAGTTGGACTGCTACCAGTTGTGTTTATTCATGACTTGGGCCTCTATTTGTTTGCCATCTGTAATCATAATTGATACAAACAGGCATTGATGTTTGCAGGGTTAATAGCATACACAACATTAACTTGATTTAATAATACATTTTTTAACCCACAAATGTATTTTCAAATAATGATTTTCATTTGCGAAGTCCTGTCATACAGTTAACCTGAATATAATACAATCTTGATTATTGTGCACTTCATGCCATGTAATGCATGAATAAGAAGTGTCTTCAAGCAATCAGTTGATATTTCTCTCTCTTTCTCTCTGTCTCTCTCTCTCTTTTGTTGGATCAAGTTTTCAGTCTGATAACATATTCAAACCTTTAAGTGCATCCAAACACAATTTGTTTCTCAGTAATTGCATCTGGATGCAAGAGGTTGCAGGTTTGAACCCCGGCAGAGTCATAACAAAGACTTATAAAAATTGTACTAGCAGCTGCCTTGCTTAGTGCTCAGCATTAAGAGGTTAGTGTTAGGCCTGGTCGGCCTGGTGTCAGGATGATGTGACTGGGCAGGACATGATGCTGCATGTCTGTGGCATGATGCTCCAATCCTAGACATCACTATAAACTGTCACACTGCAGACATCATAGCGATATGACTGAAAAATTGTTAAAGCTACATAAAAAATCCAAAACACATGCACATACACACTCAGTATTCACATCAGTGAACAATGTGTCGTGTGTTATCTGACATCAGCGATAAACACTACACTATGGATGCATAGGTTACATATATGGAAAAAAGAAGAATTAACGTTAACAATACAAGGTTAGTTTCTTTCATTTTATTATCAGATAAGCATTTTGTTTATTTTATTGTAACATGCAGTTAAGGGTGGGGATTGGAAATTGACACAAATTTATTTTGTTTCTTAAGTCTTGGGACATAATGACCTAGGTGAAAAAATTTCACCACAAGTTCTGGGACAGGAAAAAAAATCATTTATTTTATTGTGTCCTAAGATATATGGTAAATAGGGTATGTTTGTAGGAATTCAAGTCTCAGCACATCTAATGTGGGTATGTGAGAAAACTTCCAATGGGATGGCTTTTTTCCCAATTCTTACTGCACCAAATATACTGATCATAATATTATGTGCTGAAAATTATATTAAACCACACAAACCAAAAACATTTGCTAACAGATGCATGCATGTTCAATAGGATGGGTGTACATTTGTTGGAAGCAAAGTTTAACATAGCAACTGAATACCTGCAACAAAACAGAATGTTCCAGTACTAATTCTCATTGATGCATTACTCCATACCCAACCCACCACAGCCTCTAGGAGGACAAGGTTGCATCAAAATTTAGAGCTCTACCATATTTAAGGTTTCATGTCAGTCCACAGCTAAGATGATGAGGGAGGGTTAAATCAGTTTATATCTGCACAAATGTGTGCATTTTTTCCATATTTTCATCAAAACAGGTGGGACAAATAAGTTGCTTCAAAATGTGCTAATTGTTTGGTGTGTTTCAGCTTGTGATAATGCGTGCATATACAGGATACAACCATATATGTTTAAATTAGTGTAGCCTATTAGCCAGTTTAGCTTGTGATTGTGTGTGTGTGTGTGTGTTTGCACAAATAGGAGATATCATGAGTATCACCATATATGAAAAAATAGTATAACCATTAACCAATTTAGATTCAAGCATTCAGATTAAGTTTTGTTCCAACTGCAACTCAAAAGTTTCACCGACATTGTCCCACAGATTTTCCTTTGCACATTGAATATCTCATCTTGTACATGTAAAGTTTTAAAAATATTCTTTAATTTGCATCTTCTGTTCAGCCTGATCATACATTAGTACTATTCTTCCTTTAAAATTGTCATAACGAATGGTATTCACAGAAAAGTAGAGTGTTTGCTTTGCAACAGTACTGACAGTAGAATTTGGAATGGGGCAAAATTACAAATTTGTGTCAAACAGTTATAATTATGCCACACAGAATGAATCTGAAACAGGAATACTATAATTAGATACAAAAAATTCCTGGGGTTGACATGTACATTCATAAGCACATCTTTGGTTCTTCAACAGGTAAATGAGGTATCAGACCGTTACATAGTGTGTGGGCCTGGCTACACTAGAATCAGAGATGCTGTGACTAAAGTGGCACATGGAGAGAACATTGAAAAACTGGATGAGGCAGTTAAGGTAATAAAAGTGGTAACAACATGAACAAATTCCATTTGACTATAAAGATATCTGTAACCAGCCATTGTATACTTCAGTTTGATTTGACTATACAGGAAAATGAAAATGTAAGCAATCATAGTATATATTCACAAATGCAGTTTGACTATGGCTGCACTCTACAGTTATTATGTACTTCAGATGGAGAGACCAGTATAAGGTAAATAAAGTTGTTTGCATTGGCTTCATACACAATGGTGAGAATGTTGTCATACCTCTGTGCTAATTTCATGTGCTCTAACTGAAATTTCTTCACATGTGGTAATTACGGAAACTATGCAGACAGCTGATCAAAATGGCTTTCTCACCACTATTTTGCTCAACTGGAATATTTCTTCAGGAAAAAACTGTAAAAAATCTCCCTTGCATTTTCATCTAAATTAAATGTTAGCCCTGAATCTACTGTAAAGTTGTCCACATGTAACATGTTCTGACCAGAAAAGATTGTCGTGCATTTCATCCTCAGATTCAGATAAACGTGAAAAATGTCAGGTGTCGAAACAGGACTTATGCTAATGTCCGATCCTTCATCTTTAATCGGATCATTAAAGGCAATGTCATTTGCAATGTCATCAATTTCAAATCCTTCAAGACTTTCGTTGGAATTGTCGTCGGAATACAGGAATATTGCCATTTTGTTTCACTTTGACAATTGACCTCGTTTTTAACAGAAATTCCCACTTATGTGCTGTAAAACTACTAATAGAACACTTTCATCATTTTATGTAAGGATTATCTTTGGCTAAATATTGTTAAAAGACCTGATGTGTGCAATTTCATCCAATGCAAAGCTTTAATACGAAACATTTATACATGTCTCGGGGGTTTCCCAACCCTTGGTCGGAAACACATGTATGAGCCAGCCGGGACAGAGAGAGTATTATTAGCAGCTTGTATATGCGTCTCTGGGGTTACAAGGCTATTTTTAGCGTTGCATATATGTGTTAGCAGAAGGTAAAGAGTTAAAGCAGATATGGACATATGTGCAGTTTTTGTTCTCTTTTTAATATCATCATGTATGATCTTCTCAGTAAAATGGTGCACTAACATTGATGTTATGCATGAAAATAAGCTAATTATACCTATTTTGCTCTTGCTTATACAATGTGCCTTGTGGCAGTATTGTGTATGAAATAACCTTAATAATTGGGAAATTAAATGTCTTAGAACACAGAAGTTAAAATTAACATAAATTTAAAACTGTTGGATTAAGTAAAAGAAAAATGTAGAAAAAAATATATCTTTTCTTTAATTTGTAATTAAGTTTCATTAAAAAATGAGGACAAAGCAGATTTGTTTGCTTCTATGTACTAGGATTACAAAATTAGACAACATTTTACTCTTTGACCTTTGAGAACCTGATCTGTTCCATCCCTGTTCACACTATACAAATGTATCAGTGATGTATCGTGAATAATTTTGTTAAGTTTCATGTTCATGTCTTGTAATATAAAATTGGTTGCTCTGTTTAACAAATGTCATGTGCATTTTTAAAATAGCTCACATTTCATTGTGGTCGGGAGGGGGGCTGGCCTTGTGTGGGACTTTGCTACCAACAAAGACAATTCTGTGAATATGGAAGAATTTTTAAAAAGGACTATTTAGATGCTTGTGATTTGAATTGTTTCAGCTATACAACCTAAATTAAGCAATGGTGTTTCTTCTTCTGTAGCATGCAGATGGAAATGTATTTTGAACTTTTTCTCTGGAATTGCGCATCCAGTTTTGATAAGGCTATGTAGCAGTGTTTCTTAAAACAGACTTTATTAAAAGTTTTGCTTCCCAAACATTCTATGGCATTCTTAGCAGTCATTTAAAAATCTTTTTTCATCTTCTCTAGAATGGCTAAACCAGTTTTATCAAATTTGTTAGGATCTTTTCTTAGAACATACTTTATCAAATGTTTATTTCAGGTGGTTCCCCTGAAAATGGTATGGCTTCAATAGCAACCATATAGAAAACATATTTTCAACTTCTTCTCCAGAACTGCTGAACCATTTTTAATAAAACATGGTTGGAATGTATGTTTAGAAATGATTTATCGCATTTGGTTCTGTGTTGACTCTTTAAGCAGTAATATGGCATCCTTTGCAGCTGAGTGGAAATCCTATTTTTGACTTTTCTAGAATGGCTGAGTCATTTTAAATCATTTACTAGGTTATGATCTATCAAAATTATGTCAAAGTTACCTTGTAAGACAGTGTAGCTTCTTTAGCAACCTATTTTGAACTTCTGCTCAGGAACATCTGGGCAAATATTTATCAACCTTGATTAGATTGCTTCTTAGGACATGCTGTATCAAAATCAGGTTTAGGATTACTTCCTGTGCACAGTGACTTTCATAGCAGCCATATGGCAAACTTATTTTTGACTTCTTACCAAAATAGCTATGCTAGTTTTTATCATACTTCATAGGAATGTTTTAAAACCTCATAAAACTTTTGTCCAGGGTGGCTCCGATAGAAATTGCAATGGCTTCCAAAGCCACTATAAGGAAAACCTATTTTGAAGTCCTCCAGAAGAGCTAAGTCAATTTTGATTAGACTTGGTAATGTTTGTTAGGATATGCTGTATCAGAACTGTGTCTCAAGTGGCTCTCCTAGCAACAGTGTGGCTTCATTATGAACTGGAAGGTATATCAGTTTTCAGCTTCTTCTCATGGTACTGACTTCCTTTGTTGTTATTGAAGATTGTAGTCGGCTTTGTTTGATGAAAGGTGCATGCGTTATTGAAGTCACCACTAATAGACAGCTTTGGAGAACCAAACAAATGCCCGTTTCTTATTGTGGCGGCAACATCAAAAAATTGTACTGCATGATTGAGATTAATGTTTTTTCCCATTTGCTTAGTACGTTTTCATAACAAGCTTCAAAGGTAATGCTTTCTTTGAATTTCATCTATTGTTTTATCTGGGTACATTTTTTTAAAAAATGAATTGGCCATCGTATGGTCAGTTGTAGTTACAGTTCCTCCCTGCCTATTAAATAGACAAGTGAGAGGGTTTTTTTTTTTTTTTTGTTTTTGTTTTTTTTTATATTTGTGGTAGGCGAGTGATGCTGCCTCCCACGCATGCGTCAGAAATTTAAAGAAAGAGTCAATTGTCAATAGAGACAAATGTGTTCTGATCTGATGACATGGATTACTACAGAAAATGTGAATGTTCTGAAGGATTTAATTCTGAGTGAATAGCAAGCGGCTGAAAATCCGACGAAAGATAGATTATGAGATAATGCCTCATCCGGTTGATCTCCGCTACCCGAAATGTAAATTTGAAAAAAAGCAGATATCTCAAAACATACAGTACTCATGCTAGATGTCAACATAAGCGGATTAAAATATAACAATGCACTATTAAGATGGTTTGTCAGTATGGACAAAGAATTTGTTTATGTAACAATAGATAAATTTCAGTGCATTTTATATCAGCTTTGCGGCTTCCTTTCATGGGGCCTCTGAATTTCTCCACTCCAAACCAATGGTTGTATATACAAGTTTAAACAGCCAACAACGTCGCCAAGAAAAAAAAAAAATTAGCAGATGGTATATTTTGCTGCCAATAAGGAAATAAAATCACAATTTGCGACATTGGTGAAGCCCTGCGCGATTCCTGAATAAACTTTTTAGATGTTATTTTTCATACCTTTAAGAAGAAAACACTATTTTTTCGTGTATGAGAAAAATGCATATAAAATTTCAGGAGCCATACTTTTAAGAAAGAAATTTTATTTTTTCATGTACAAGAAAAATACATGCATATAAAATTTCGGGAGCCACACCACAACCGTGTTATATCCAAATTCGTGTTATAATGGAGCGTGCTATAGCGGGGTCACACTGTAATTGGAGTAAAGTGCTTTGTCCAAGGTCAGACCCATGGTAGCTGATTTCATGATAGGATTTGACTACGCACACTTATGTTTGTGAATCCAGCATGTTAACCACTGTGGCTGCTGCCTCTATTGGTCACCCCTTGCTACATGCAACAGAGCACACTGGATCTATTTTACATCTGTAACCATGAAGGAGTTTCAAATTGGTTTTGTAGATGTTCTTCTGGCAGGTTGTCGATTCCCTAGCAACCAGGTGGAAAATCTGTTTTGACTTTTGTTTTCTAGAATGGTTGAACCATTTGTAATGAAACTTTTCTTAGGACATGCTCTCTCAAAATTGTGTCCAACATGGTTCCACTAGCAGTAGTGTAGCTTTCATAGCAGACATATGCAAATCTTACTTTCAACCTCTTCAAAACAACCTGTATGGAGTCATAACCATTAACACCCATCACATTCATTCATAACATGCCAGTATACTATCAGTGCTTCCTGACATACATATAACCCTGACCTTAAGGGGCTTATAGTGGAAACTAAATGATTGGATATTGCAAAAGCCATTTAGAAGTTTTGTATTCACAGTGTTCATTGAGGAAAATAAGGATAGAATTCAGAGTACAAAAAGAACTTAGTGGAACATTATTGGAGCACATTTGTAAAACAATGTAAAAACAAATCCTTTCACACAGCAGCTAGCATGGAGAGATGACAGATGGCAGGGTATGTTTTTGTGACACATAAGCACTTGACCCACAGAAGCAAAAGATAATCATGTCATCCCACCAGAAATAAATGCTTGCGTAAGGGTTGCATTGAAGGAAAATAAATCATTAGTTGAACAAACTTTAAACAATACAAACTAGTAGTTGTTCAAAAATTCATTAAATTTGAAACATTATTAAATCAAGAAATTTTCATCCATTCCTGAGATATTTCCACTGGGGTCATAACTGGTACATGGCAAGAATTGTCCAGTAACTTGTATTACTTATTCTTTAAAAGCAGTTGAGGAATTAGTCAAGTTTCAGAAACATTTTCTTTCAGGATGAACAGAACACTTCTCAGATTAATTTAAGATATAAAAACACAGTTGTAAGTCATCGAGGATGCCTAATGTTTGATTTAGTTTCACTATTGAAAACAAAGATAATGAATAATTTAAATTTTAGTCATGCTGTGCAACCTCATTCCAGTCCATAATGTCACAATTGCATTTTGTTCTAGGCCCAGTTGAACCATCTACAGAATACTTCTATTTTTATACCTTAATAAGTTGTGTTTGTCCTCAAGACTTAAGAATGTGGTCCTCTAAATGTAGTTCTTTAAGGGAAAATAAATATAAACATACAAATTTTAACGTTTTATATATTTATACAGTATATTCTAATGGCATATAAAATTTTAAATGCTATTGATGACTGGAAAGAAGAATTATAGTTTCTTTAAATCTGAGGAATACTTTTTTCAGGCCTTTGACAAAGGGACTGAACTACTTGTGTGCCTAGCTCTTCATAGAGAGGTAACTCTAGCTTCTCTACATGGAAAGAAATTTTCACCAAAGGTATGTTCTTCCCTGTGTAAAAACGCAACGCATCACCTGAATGGTTAAATGTAAAAGTTAATAAGCTATAGACTTTTAGCTTATTATAGGAATCCTCACATCTGTCCATCCATCCTCTGTATTGTCCAGTACAGTCTCAATCCATCCTTCCACCCTATTTTCGAACACACATATTCTGTATCACAAGTAGTCTCACTGTTTTTGATGGACAGTTAATATGATACAATTCTCACCTTCATATGACCTGTTTTTCATAGCTAATTCAGTTAACTGTATATTTTAATGTTGATTTGTAAACATGGGCCATAATATCATTATCAGCCTATAGAAATATCCTCAGTAATAGAGACCTGAGTAGTCCGATAAATCAGCCCAAAAAGTGTACTGATACTGATTGATGCTTTGGGAGATGATCTTGCCTATTCTTTAAAATGTGCAATTCCATGTAGAAACTCTTGTCAGCACACATCAGTGTACATTTAGACACTTACCAGTATTTCTTGCTGCTATTGAGGTACAGTCCTTTTGGCAAAATGTACAGAATATTTCCAGATCAAATCCTATGTTTGACAAATAATAGATGCATGTAGAATAACAACCGTACCTACTGTGGCCATTTAAAATTCCATGTTTATGTTGGATGACAACTTGGAATAGGTCATATCTTGAAATGCTGAGCTGTTTGCACTCGTTTGCAAGAAATTGCAAGACCATGTGAAGCGATATGAATCCTGGATCCCCCGGGTTAGGTTACAATTACATTGTTGATGGAGAAAGTTAAGAAAGAGGATTGGTATATATGCAGTGACAAATACATCTGTTACTTGGAAATATTATGTGAACAGTGTATTTAATATACTTGATGAAATATAAAGCAGTTTTAATTCTATATGCTAATTGTGGGCAAAGCTTCACAAAATAAATCACATGGTAAGGTGATTTCTTTTCTCTTTTTATTAGTGTTACATGAATTTAAAAAGGCATAAGTTGTAAAATTGGATTTTGCAAAATTGTTAATAAGATGTATAGTTCATATTTTATACATGACTATCATCATGAAATTGATCTAATTATTACTTAAAGCTTATGCAAAATATTAAATGAATAATTTAATGTAATGAAAATTGGCACCAGTTAATTGGTATGATGAATTGTGTAGATAATGTCTTCTGTTCCTAGAAAATAAAAACATTATATGATTGTAGATAATTGCATCTCAAAACCTGTCAATACCTTGTTAAATAAGACAATAATGATCAAAACTTTTGAAACTTTTCTTTTAGTTAAAGTTTGAAATTAATTTTTGTTTCAAATTCATTTTGATTTTGCCAAATAGACGCAACAAATGTTCTGCATATCATTCAGTTTACTATTGGAAACATGCAAGTAATTATGGGCGATGATATGGGATATAGGGCATAGTATGGTGTTCTGGGAATTAACATTAAATATGACTCTATGGGGATCATTGGGAATGTTGCTTTTGGTATGATCTTATGGGAATATATGGGAATTTAACACTGAACATGACCTTATACCCTATGAGTTCTTTGGGAGATGTAAGATTAAAAGTGTTTTGTGTATAAAAATAACATGAACTTATTTGAATTTAATATGGTGGAACTCCATGAGTGAACATCTACCTTGACTGACTAAGACTTATAAAAACTCACCAAAGACTTTCACCTACAAACCACAAAATTAAAAAACAGATGCATAGGGGGGTGAGGTAACGAAAGAGGTACAGTCATGAAGAGTATCACATAATGACCATGAACACCCAACTTCACTATGCAGCATTTACAAACCAACCAGAGGAGGGAAGGTATGGATAGGTAATGTTCACTCACACACTTGGGCATTATCCAATATATCATGTCACATCATATGTAGTATATAGCCTGTCATTGATGAGCCACTATGACATACCAAAACACAGACACATGCAAGGAAATATATCGGAATTTAACATTAAATATGACCCTATGCCCTCAAAGTTTTATTGTAGATGAAACATTACAAGTGTCTATAGCTAATAAAGTAGCATAATGTTATGAACCTTATTTGGATTTAACATGGCTGAACTCCATGAGATAATACCTACCTTGACTGACCAAGACTTGTACTAATTGGCAAAATCATACACCTACAAACTACAAAACTACAAACATGCTTTTGTTGGATGGGGTGTGTTGGGTACAGTTGGAGGTACAATCATGAAAGGTATCACATACTGACCATGAACACCCTATTTCACTATGCAACATTTACAAACCAACCAGAGGAGGGAAGGTATGGATAGGTAATGCTCACTCACACATTTGTTCATTATCCAGTATATCATGTCACAACATTACCATCACACATAAATTGTATATGACCTGAAATTGCTGAGCAGCTATGACATACAAGGAAGCAGGCTCATAAATTTTTCCCAAACCAGTACCCTTCTCCCTCCACCAATGAAACAGGATAAATTATAGCAATCATAAGTCCAAGGTTACTGCCAAATCTTTTTTTGTAAACCCAACACCTGACCATGTACTAACTGAACTAATACATATCCATAAACTGTATTTCCATTTTAAAAAATTTGCATCATCCAGGGCTTTACAAATCCACTTGCTCACCACTTGGGATGAGCTAAAATTTTGCTTGGGCTAATTCACGTTTGCCAGTTACTTGCCCACAGGCAAGCTAAGAAATTTTGGAAAGGCAGAAAAATGCAAAAATGACAGGTCATCTTTATTTAGCAATTATATGCACCCAATTACTCAGTTATACAATTACCCCCAGTTTCTTTCAACTTTCAGTCCTTTATTTCATACCATGTACTGTCTGAATTTTACATTTTGAAGTCAAAGTGAGGCCCAGTCTCACATTATTTCCTGCAGAAAGATAATGTTAATTGTTTCAAACATATTTTATTATCATTTTATTAGTATGGGAATGGACATTAGTTCCCTGACTTTTCTATGTCCTTTCCCAAAATATGCAAAGTTGATCCAAAGATTATATTCATTTTACGATAATTCAGTTACATCCGAGAAACAAGGTAAAAAATGTTTTTGTATTAAAGTACATAAAAAAAGAATGAACATAAATATATATATATATATATATATATATATATATATATATATAGTTAGTGAAATTAGCAATTAACCCTTTACACCCCAGGTACGCTTTTCTCTGCCTTCACCTTTGCCCCCCCCCATCTACGCATAACTACACTTTTACCTTTGCCCCCCATCTATGCGTTTCTGTGCTTTACACAGTATCTACTATGAATATGCTACATCTTCCAGTTAAATGTTGATTCACCCGGAGGTAACCAAATGCTGGTCAAAAATAATAAATCATTTTTACTAACATTCGATGTTAATGACATATTTCCTAACATTAGAACATAAAAATCTATATTTAACTGACCAGTTATACATAGGGGGGTTTTCCATGGCCGCATCCAAAATGGCATCCTTAGCCGATTGTAATACCTCAAATTCGATGTAAATATTATGGCCTTTTCAACATATGTCAGTTACTTATAATTGTAATTTTTTCCAAATATGATGCTGAAGTTTACATTAATACTATAAATTAATAATGTCATTATGTTCTTTATGTGGAAAATCACATTCTTACAATGCACGGCAAATTATGTCAAGTCCTCTTCCATACATTGTAATGTATAATGTAGCTTTAACGTGTTTAAAACACAAAATTTGTCATAATTGCAGGGCATATGAAATAAAAAAACAAAATTAATAATGTTTGTGTTGTTAATTTCTTCCATTCATTTCAATATGCAAAGTTTCAATCAAATCATATAACAGACGATACCGGAAGTGACATTTTGTATTTACGAAGGAATTTCCTGATTTCGCCATGGCAATGTCGTCCTCGTCTGTTGATTACAATGATTTATCTTGAAGTGAAAACGATTTTTCTGGATTCACTTCCGATGAAATACCAGATTTTATAAACAATGATGCCTTTAATGACGAAGGATCTGAAATTCTTTCGTCAGATATTGACATTGAAATGTCATCAGATTCAAGTGACACTGATGATGATCAGCCAAATTGGTTTGCAGACGTGCAAGAAATTGACAGAAGTCCATTTACTCAACATTCAGGACCATCACATAATTTGCAGGAGACAGCATCAGAATTAGACTATTTCCAATTATATTTTCCAGTTGGACTTTTTTGAAAAGATTGTAAGTGAAACAAATAAATTTGCAGCTAAACATGTTGATCATGAAATCAGTGATGCAAACTGGATAGAGACCAGTGTGCCTGAGATGTCTGCCTTTCTTGGCATGTTGATCTTCATGGGGATAATCAAAGCTCCTGACTATAGTTTTTATTGGTCAAATGACAAGTTTCTATCCAATGAAGGAATCAAAAATGTAATGCCACGCAGAAGGTTTGAAAAACTCCTCCAGTACCTACACCTAAATGATGACAACACAAATTTTCCTGCTGATCACCCTAACCATGACAAACTTGAAAATCTTTAGCCCCAATGACACAGGACAACATTCAGACACACAGACTGCAGACACTTAAAAGGAAAAAATCCACCTGCAAATACTGTACCAAGCATGGAGAAAAGAGACGTAAAGAAACCATATTTGGCTGTTTCATTTGCAACATCCATCTATGCTGCATAGAATGTCACAGCATGTTTCATCAAAGCATGTTCATTGTAGAGGAGTAGCTGTGACGTGCTCCAATACAATCATAGATAGTTTTTTTTTAATTGTCATGTTTGTTTGTTTTGTTCCTGAACATGAAAGTCTAAGAACAAGTGATTTGCTAAGTAGTTGATATTTATAGTCGAGATCAGTTCTACAATGAAATGAAACATCATTAGGTAAGCTCATTTTTATTTCTCTTATATACACATGTATAGGTCTACTAGATAGATTTACATATCCTTAACCACATCGCTAATGACAAATAACAAGAACTCACTAGTAAATATTTTTTAATAACCTTTAATAAGCCCTTGTATGGAAAGCAAACCAAGTGAATGAATAACTTGATAAAATATGTTTTTGTGAAGGCGATTGTATTGCGCTTGAAAAATCTAAAATACTAGTAACACGTAAATAACGAATAATTTCAAGCTTCAAAGATATAATAACCTCAAAACTTTTATGCTTAATTTCATTGCTGCCGACAAAACAGTACCCGAGTTTTTCATTGACGATGAAATGAATCATTAAAGTCCATCCTTGCATGAAATAGAATCCTATTTCCAACTGAATCACACTACGGCTAAGAGTAAAATGGCGCCACGCATGCCATGTGGATGCATCTATTTTTCGAAACAGGGATTTTCTTAATATGACCACATACATTTTAATTATGTTTAAAGAAATATATTGATAATTATAGGTTGTAATAATTACTTTTGACTGGTAATATTATGTTTTATTTGTTAGATATGATTTGCGTGGCTATGTTATGTTATTATCACTAAATGAGTGATTTAAGAAAACAACCTTGACCTTATAACCACATAGATTTATCAAACATCTCATTGTGTAATTATTTCCAACTGTTATTTTTTTTAAATAGCTGAATATTTAATCACCAAATGTTTATATCGTGTTTCTTAGGAATTTTATATATTCCGTAATGTATGTGCCAAACGAATTACAATTACGGCCTGTTTAATGAACAGGTACTGCCTAAATACTGCGATGTCTGCCATTATTACGTTTCTGCCTCTTGTAAGGTTCATTTGTGACTTAAAAATGATATTACAAAGAATATAACATGAACACGGCAGTGAAAAGTTTTAGTTAAATATTTTCAAAAATAATGTCACTTAGTTTGCAGATTAAATATGTTATTGGTATTTACAGTGACGTTCAAAGTTTCGAAGCACACGTTGCTGTGTTCAAAACAAAGCAACTTGTGCACCGGTAGTTGTTTTTATCACAAAATGATGACAAATAATAACTTATGGTAATCCGGCATTGATAACAAAAGCTAACTTGCGGTGGAAATGATTCGGTTATATTGAGGCTATTCCAGCAATGCGAGAATATAATTTTTGAAGATGACATTGCCTTATAGTTTCCATGGGTTCTTTTTTTATGGGGAGCAAAAGTATGACATCGTGAACGTCATATGAGAGGCACGGGTAGGAGGGTTAAATTTTTATATGGGAAGCAAAGGGTTAATGAGAAAGAGTGAAGGCATTGGACTGGTTACAGTCACTATTGTCTTATTTTGTTTATTTACAAATTTGTTGCTAAGAAAATAGTTGTAAGTAATAGAAATGTCCAGTTTCTGAACATTTAGGAGTATGACAGAATTTGTTTCTTTTTTTGTTCAACTTCACCTTTCAGTACTAAATACAGAGTACACAACATGATGAAGTGAAAGATCCTTGGATATTAAATAAGGGACAATCGAAAAAACAGAACTCAGCCTCTTCATTTTTATAACCACATGCACACTTGGGAAAATAACTATATTCACTGGATATTGATATTGATTGGATCTGAGGGGACTACATGAGCGTCTGTAATATGGTTTATTAGATAATGTTTATCAAAGATGGAAATATTAGGAGCTTTTGGATATCTTCAGGGAGAGAGTCCCAAAGACAAGTCATGCATGGGAGAAAGGACATATAAAAAAATAAACAACAACTGAATTCTAGTAGAGATGGGTGTGATGCTTTGGAAGTTATACATAGATGATAATGAGATGCATCACATCCCCTTTGTCACTTTAATTAGATACTTGAGTATCCAATACAATATACATAATCATCCTTCCCTGTGCAACAATTTACCAACCAGTTGCTGCATAAAGAAACCCTCTAGAGCAATAAATGAGTGCAGCTTTCAGATGAATTTTTCTCTAATCCAAAAGAATCTACAACAGAGTAATTTTATTCCAGACTTGAATAAGATATTCTAAATTGGGCATATCAAATGTATATAGTTTTGCCAAAGCCATCCTGAAAAAGGAGTTTTTAGTCACATGCAACATAGATTTTTTTTTATGCGTTTTGAATGATCATACTAATAAGATCAGTCCATTTAGCATCAGAGTATAATGTTGGTCCAAAGTGTCTATGATTTTTAACAAGAAGCAAATGCATATATATAAGTCGATATGCCCGTATGCAATTAAAAAAAACGTCTTTTTTCAAAGTGTTAAAAGTAACAAGTATATCGCTGGCATTAAGTTTTTCAGGATCATTGTTTATAATCCTTTGTATTGTAAAGAGACTGTATAAGAAGAGAAGTATCATCAGCAAATAGTATTGCAAGCAAGTTGATGTTGTCTGCCATATTGCTGATATAAAAAATTAATAATAAAGGCTCCAGCATGGAACTCCCAGCACATACATGACATTTTGATCCTACTATGTTAGAAAGAAAACTCGCTAATAACGGTTTGATAAATAGCTTTCAAGCCATGATAGAAGTTTACCAGCAATAACATATTTTGGACACTTATAAATAGTCATTTAATCGTTACTATCAAGATCGTCACTGACATCAGGGAATATTAAACATGTGATTTCATTTAAATCCAGACAAGAACATTGTGATAAAGTTCAATTGATGAGTTGCTGAACAGCCTGGAAGAAATCCAGATTTATATTTCTAAACCAAATCGTTTCGCACAAAATATTATATGCGTGTGTTATGACTATATTCTTGAAATATACAACAGAAAGAAGTGAAATCAAAAAGTTTTGTAAAATTCAACAAGCAATTTATTTCCTAGAATACAAAGTAAAAAATTTAAAAGGAACTTAACAGTATTGTGAATTAAATCCCAATTTCTCTTAAAAGTTCTATCACAAGTCAAAAAGTATAGAGTGTTCCAAATGAATTCCAAGAATCTTGAATGTGCTGTGTACCAATGGTCTTGGTGTATCACAGTGATGTAATCCAGAATATCTTTGAGGCCTCAATAATTCCAAAAGCAGTGTTATAGTCCAAAGGTTAATGAGCACTTTGTAATTCCAATGAATAATTTAAATAAATAATTATAACTGAAGACAAGTACAAGTGATACCACAGACTGATTAAGATAGGAATGAATAATTTTGTTTATCAGAACCTTCTATAAAAACCTAGGACACAATAAAATGACCATTATATGGTTCAAAAGTTCTGTTCTAGAACATTCGTATTTATTGTACATAAGTTGTTGAATGCAAATATCAACTTATTTATAACTTAAAAACATCAACAAAAGATAGCTATCTAAACACATTAGCAAATGACCATTACCCTTAAGTACAACCTACAATCATTGATAAAATTTAAGCACACAATATAGATATACATAACACATGTCTAAAGATAAATTGTTCAAAGACCTTGAGCACAAAGCTTATCAGAGAAATTGTTATGCAATTAGGCAATAGAATTTTGTCTCCTTTGACATGAGGTAGCTTTCACTCTGTAGGGAAAATAATGGCTTCAACTAATTTATTAAATAATATTTGCAAGAGCACACATATTTCTTCAGCTATATTTTTATCAGTTTATATATGACTGATGTTTTCTGATCAAGTTTGATTTAAAAACACACAAACAAATCTCAACAATGTAGTTTCTCAAGAAAGACTGCAGTAATTTGGAATTCCAAGATGTTGAGCACAATTTCTCAAGAAAAGATTGATTCAGAGTTCTTGTCCAACATAAACACAAAATTTGAAATGGCCTCAGTAGGTAGGGTCATGCATGTTATTCCACATAGATTTACAACTTGTTAGACATAGAATTTGATCTGGAAATATTTTATATTTGTCAGACATAGAATTTGATCTGGAAATATTTTGTACATATTACCAAAAGGACCCTTCTACCAGCCATACCTCAAGAGCCACAAGAAATACCAGTAAGCCCAAACCAAAATCGCAAGCTTATTTTTAAGGTTGTGGCAAGATTGCTGCAAGCTTGTTATGTAAGCTTGCGGCAGGCTTAGATTTGAAACCACAGCAAGCTTGCGCAAGCTTACCAATTGCAAGCTTCCCTATTACTAGCTTCCACAAAAATAGGGAAGCTTGCGCAAGCTTGTAAATGGTAAGGTTGCAAGTGGCAAACTTGCGCGAGCTTGTTATGTAAGCTTGCGGCAAGCTTGCGCAAGCTTACTGATTACAAGCCTGCAAACAAACCTGACCTAGCTAGTTGCATCAGAAGAACTGATATGGCATCAATTAAATTATTCTATACATGGTCATGTACCTCCATTTTTCTAGCTCTTGATGTGCGAGAAGTATGTAATATCAAATATTAAAATGAAAATGTTAACATATGGTAAACATCAGTTAGTATGAGATCTTACTGTCACAATAGAAAAGGAATGAAGTCATCAAATCATTTAATAATATTTAATCAGATAAAAATAAGAGCATATGAATGGAATCTGTGTGAGCAAACTCTTTATACTTTTGTTATGTATTGCTTTGGAAATGTTCTACTAATTTACTTCCATGTAGAAATCCATTTGGGGGAGGAGGGTGTCAAATAGTTAGGTTCCCTCTCATCTGTCAAATGATAAACTATTAGGTGAAAACAAGAATGTTTGCCATTTGAATTACTCTGAACCACCTCTGCTAAACAAAATCCTCAGAATAAAATTCTACATCCTCCTCTGCTTCTGGTGTGATTCAGGTATCATCCACTGAAATGGATTACAGCAACATGTACTATTTAATCAGGAAAAAAAAAAAAAAACGAGTATTTACCTCTTTGGCAAAAGTATTCATTTTTTGTTCAACATTCCAAAATCACTTATCAAGTCCAAGAAATATCACTAAGTGTTATTCAAGATCATCCTTTAATGAGCCCTAAATTTTAGTTTTACCATCCATTTTGAATGGGCTATGACACATGTCAAATGAATGGCACTTCAGAGTTTTGAACAACAACAAAAATCTGATGAAACTGATTACGTACCATAAGACATTTTGAAATAAGGTAACGGCCATCTTCTTTGAGGATGAAAAGAATTAAATGTAACAACCTCTGAACAATTGTTGAATTTGATATGCGAGAGGAAAAAAAGACCCTAAGAATAACAAATGAATACACAAACATGCATTTAATTTTATAATCTCTTAACCCTATTGTCGATAACTGACAGCACTTATAATGTAGGTCAGCTTTAGAGCTACTATGAACAGCATTGTTAAGAGGGAGTACTTTACTCAATTTAGCACATTGCTTGTTGTATGTATAGCTTATATCCTGTATTTGTCTCAGCAACCACTTTGGTTTATGCCAGACTTTACACCACTTTGGCATCCATGCATGTGTCTTTATGTCCTTCCATACATCTATTCATCCATACATTTGTTCACACTCTGAATTAAGGTCAATGTTAGAACATTTTATTAAGTTCCATGTTAAAGTTGCATGCCTTCTTGCTAACTTAAGGGCAGACTCAACATAAAAGAGGTTTCTTGTTCTTTTTTAATATGTTTCCATTTTAGGGCAATGAGTCAAAGAAGTTATATTTTCTGACATCTGGAAAAATTTCACATCAGTTATAATAACTATTTAACTTCCAGGCTATTGAGTCTCTTCAAAAGTACTGTGCCAATGCAGAGCACCTAAAGAACAAGGTAAGAGCTTTCATTTAACAATCTTAACATTAAAATACTTTCCGATGTTGTTGTGCATTTGAGATTGCTTGCAGAACTTATTGGCTAAATTAGTCTTGAGGAGCACAAATCGCCGATAGAAAAATTGGGTCATAAGGATATACTTTGATAACTTGAAGTGTTTGCATTTAGTTCTGTGTCTCTGACACTGTTGAATGTACAGTTGTGAAGTAAGATACATTTATTCAATTGAATATATTAACATGCCTTTAAGGTACATCACAGTTACCAACTTCTTTTTAAGTAATTATTTTTTTTTACATGTAACAGCTGTGCATCTCACGGAATTGTTGACTTTCAATAAGTCTTCTTGAAGGTGCATTTTAAGGTTTTCACTACCAGTTTTGTTTTTAGTTTCTCAGAAAAAACTATACTAATTTTCAGAGTTCCTGAGAAAAAGTACCAAACATATCATGCAGATGATGACAGAGGGAATTAAACCCAGGTTCTCATATGTATGTGTTTTTATGTATATTTCAATACACTTTTGGAAAGAAATAAGCTTTGTAAGAAAAAGAGCAGTGTATTTTTTTATATTCCAAAGATCTTGATTTAGATTTATGATGAAAATTTTTGCATAAATGACAGTTTCATTGGTTTTATTTTTTATTTTATTTTTTTATATCCATTGACTTAAGTAGTGAGTTGAAATGATTTATCCCATCTGTAATATATCAAAGACATTCGTTCATTTGTAAGTTTTTGGAACAATTAATAGAGCAGGTTAGATATTTATGTTATTTACATTTTTACCTACATTGCACCATCTCAACTCTTCTGTCAAGTCACATGAATCATTGCAAAAATTTTTAACGTATAGCAGATGATATATAATGATGGAAAGAAAGATAAACAGTTTTGGATCAATAGGCCTTACCCAGTTAGCATGTGGGTTGGGAATATCAAGTGACGCTGGTACAAACAATAGACAAATACCACTATTACTGTAAGATCTAACAGATTACTTGTTTGTAGATAACTGAAAATAAACTTAAATCATTCCCTCTTGTTTACAGCAGATATGTATACATCCTTAGCACATCTGATTTAACCACTGGCCTTGATCTAAACTAATAAATGCTGTAAAAATTGAAGCACCAGATTAGTTATAGTTAACAGATAATCTTTCCAGCTATCTGACTATAATTCTTTTAAAATTAACAAGTAAATATCCTATATTTTGTCAGTTCAGAGATTTGTAAATTGTTCAGAATCATTATTTTCGCAAACTATGCTCTCTTTGGAGGATGATTATTGTATCATTCCTGGCATGTTTAATAGGGGTCTATTAAACCTTTCATTATGCTGTCTGCAGCTGGTTACTCAGTGCACTTTTGTTTTGTTATAAATAGGTATATAGTATTCATTGTCTAGAGGTAACACGGCAATGTACAAAAATACAGTACATGTATATATGTATGTATGTATGTATGTATGTATGTATGGACACATGCATGCATGTGTGTGTGTGTGTGTGTGCAGGCATGTGTGCATGTATCTATGCAACTATGTATGTGTGTATGCATGTATGTATGTATGTACCATATATACTCACATATAAGTCAAGTCCAACAGCAAACATGTGACAACAGAGAGGTTGGCCTAGGCCAGATAAGGAGATTTGCAGAATTTGGTTAGGAGTTTTGAGGCTTTAAATTTCATCAGCCTGATTTTTAGCATACCAGTGCACAATAATGACAGATTTTGAACAAATTTAATTTTCGTGTATTAAAATATGCATGTCACGTCACATCAGTCCTTTCACAGTAACTTGTTGACATTCCTACTCTCTTTATATATACCACAAGCATTTTTAACATCTCTTGCCTGGATTATATAGATGGTAGTCCTCATCATCATTTATCTTAACACTTAGAAGATGATGTATTGTTACTGGATCTAGGTTTCCTCTGGAGTTAACTTGAATATTCCTCAGAATGGAAAATTTCCTTTCAGTGTCTGCATTGGAATATACTTGTTAACATACTGTAATGAGTCCACCAAAAGGTTAAAAGTTTGTCTTGTCTGTGGGTTGCTAACTGCCTACCATAACTGCTCAAGACTGGCTCTGTCCGAGTTGAATTTTGGAAATTCTTCTTTGGGAGTCAGGGTGTACAGTGAAACCCCACTATAGTACAATGGTCAGGGTCCACAGAATATCATCATGCTGTGTACCTTGTCATGCCGTAGGCAAACCAGTCAATTAATTGAAGAAATTATTACATATGTATCATCTTATCTGTGCAAGATGAGGAGTGGGGTTTTATAACTTTGGGCATAATTGATGTAGATGTTAACTTATTCCATATTAAACAAGAATGAATTAAAACTGTTATTACATATTTAATGTTGATCGGGGGGTGGGGTGAGAAACAATACATTGGTACATACATATAAATGTATACAAAACTCCACAACTTAAATGTAAATAGTTTGAGTACCTGTACTTAGCAGTCACCAGCTATTCTGGCTGTATCCATAATAGTAATTCCGTACCATACTCCATCCTTTTCAAAGACATATAATTTATATTTAATTATTCTCAGTATTTTAATCTGTATAAACTCCAGTTACTTTAAATCCCAAGAATGATCATTTAGAACACTATGTTGTTTTGTCTTGAAGTTGACTCCCTTCACACCACAGATGAGTACCTTTGTCACAAAGTGCATGTACACTTTCTATAGTTTGGCAGCATTTGTTCTGATCTTTGCTCATGCTACATGGTCAGAGATGCTGATAGTGTGCAATTCATATAAAATTTTTACAAATTCATGCACTTGGAGAGCAGTAAAATGCTCAAGAATGCAAATTAGTTTAAAGTCACATATATGAAAATATACTTTGTACAGTATACAATTTTTATTTAACCCTTAAAGTGCTTCTTGTGACATAAGTCGTGCCAATAACAGTATTGTAGTCCTTGTTGTGACATCTGTCTTTTCTTCAGGTAGTCAACTGTTCACAAATCTGGGTTCTTCAGATTGACATCCTTTGTTATTAATTGTGATTGGCACATTGGGCCCTGGAACAAGCATTCTGTCATAGTTTGAACCTTGCATCAAGAGAATTTTACAAATGTGGGTTTTAAAATTGCTGATTCCCAGGTTGGTCCATCTTCAGATGATGATTTTGGTCAGCAAATACTGGCTGATGATAGTGATGATGACAGTGGTTTTAAAATTGTGAAGTATATCAGATTATTGGAGCTGGGAAATGTTAATGGAGATACCAGTGAGTGATTTTAGCCAAAACAATGGCGATAGTTCAAGTACGATACATATCTGAATGGACCAAAGTAGAAGGCATGCTGGTCAATCCCGCTTTCAGCAGTATTTCAAAATTAAATGTAGGCAGTATACCAGAATCAAATTAAAATATAAACAAATTGAAAGTAGAGTGCAATTTTTATTTCTCAGACAGTTAGTACTGGAGGATCTTGTGCTACAAAATTATATTAGCCCCCTATAAGGGTGAAGAGAAACTGAATAACTAAGAATCCAAAAATGAAATTAAGAAGTGAAGATATTTATTTGATCAAAGTACCTCAGTCTGAACAAGCAGACTGCATTGATGGGCATAAAACCATAATACAACATTATGGAACAGATAAGAAATCTGGCATAGTAGTCAGTAAAGCACTAATTCGAGAAAGTGAGATTTTGGGAGAGCTTATTTGTGTAAAAAAATCTTATTTTGGAGCAGAAGTATCCAAACAATAATACCTGTGAGGTGTGGAAAATTGTACATAACAACTGCAAAGAACAGTTTCCCAGATTGTATATGCCCCTTCAGACACCAGACTGTGAAAGGGCATTGTCAGCACAGAACAATATTCATACACAGATAAGGAACAGAAAAAGCTCAGAAACAGAAGATTAATGCTTATGCAACTAGAGGTGACGTCTTTGAAAGATTTTGATTTTAGTTGCGGTCTAACAGAGTGGAGGAGGCAGAAAGAGAGACAGATATTGAAGCATTAGGTAAATATTGAACCATGGCCACTTCCTCCTCCACCTGCTTTTTCTTCTTCCCTTTTAGTTTGTTGACAAGAGGGGAACTCCCCAACCCCATAGATAAAATTCTGCATAGTTGTTACTTTAAATTCAAAGATCTGACACTTATCTCAGCAAGTGCAAAGGCATCACTGGTTAAGAAATTTACACCTAGCAGTGCTGCACCATATATATTAATATAAATTAATAATAATAATAATAATAGTAATAATAATAATGACTTTATTTAGAGAAGGTAACACAATTAGTTACAGAACAAATCTACCTTGAGGCCTTCTATCTGTTATGTACAATATATACAGTATATACAACATGATGTGAAGAATCTAACTTGACACTAAATAATGAAGTAATTTTAAAAATCAAAGTATCAAGCTTGGAATATATGCACAGGCATCTGTGAATACATAGACATATATAAAATATAAAATATCATCCTGCATTGAAAAATTAAACTATGAAAATGATGCAAAACTACAGAAAAGCAGGCAGTATTTATTTTACTAGAATTGTTCAATTGTCTAAAAATTTCATCCATTAAAATGAGACATTGATTATGAAAAGAAGAAATGCTAGGAGCCAGCCTTATGTCACTGGGAATGTTGTTCCATACCAATGGACCAGTATATTGAAAACTTGTTTAAAGCAATTCCTTCTTTGGCCTTCGTATAACGTAATTTTTACTTCTTATGGACCTTAAATTTGGAGTACCATCAGCATCTCTTTGGTGATGTTGTTGTTCTTGTTGTGGGGCTTAACTCCATTTTTCAGCACACGATAGGCTATACATGGTGGCCAGTATTAATGGTGGAGGAAGAAACCAGGAAATCTGCAGAAAGAACCACCGACCCATGAGAAGCTACTGGCAAGCTTTCTCACATATCCACATTCGCCGAATCTTAGACTCGAACAGATGCAGACAGGTGAGATGGCAGTGATCCATAACGGAGAGCACTTTAGACCACTCGGCCACTCGGGGCCCTCATCTCTTTGGTGAAAGATATTGCTTAGATATACAGGAATGGCTTTTCTGGATACTTTATACATCAATTTGGCCTTTCTAAGAAATATTCTTTCATTTATTGTTAAAATCTTTATATTATTCATTGTATTCTGAAAACTGTCTCTACATTGATCTAGAATTAAATGGCAAGCCCTCTTTTGGAGTCTTAAAAGTGTTGTTATGTTTGAATTAGACATATTACGCCAAATTACATTACAATAGTCCAGATATGGCTGAATATAACTGTTATAAAAGATGACCCTATACTGAAGAGGAATGTATGTTTTGATTTTCCTCAGTAGCCAGAGATAAGAATTAACCTGTTTTGAAATGTGTTTAATGTGAATAGACCAAGTAAGATTGTTATCTACAAATACACCAAGAATTTTATCATGAGAGGTCATATTAAGGTTCACGTTGTCCAATTGAACCAGGAGTTTAAACACCAATGAATAAAGCAAAAAAAAGATTGAAAATATGTATCAAACAATATATGTAAATGAAAAATAAAAACTAATTAAGAATAATATATTCATTTATAAACAGCATTAATTGCCTAAGGAATAAAAGGTTGGATATAATGTGGATTCTGTTGAGAAGATGAATTAATTTCGGTACATATACAGTAGTTAAAGATCTTCAGACATCTGTTGTGGGAGGTCACGGGTTCAAACCCCAGTCATACCAGAGACTTATAAAAATGGAACTGGCAGCTGCCTCACTTGGTGCTCAGCATTAAGATGTTAGAATTACAACAGATCAGCCTGGTGTCAGGATAATGTGACTGGGTGGGACATCATGCTACATGTCTGTGGCATGATGCCCCAGTGCTAGTCATCACTGTAAACTGCCACACTGCAGATATAGTAATATCACAGGAAAATTTTTAAAGCTACGATAAAAATCCAAATCACACACACACACATACATCTGTTGACTATTGTATACCCTGTATTAAGCTTTAAGAATACAGGATGCATTGAAGACAAACACAAGGAGACTAATGTTGACTTTATTGTTGATGGTTCAATAATAATTAGATTAACAATTATCAGGTTTTTTTAAGGAGCAAACATCTTTCAAAAGTAAGCCAAAACTGATGTTTTTGTCTTGAAGAATACAACATATCTTGCCAGATTTATCAACTCAAGGTATTGTTCAAAATCACATGATCACAGACAGTATTAATGTAAACATACATTGGATGCAAGGTGTGGGAAAAAAAATTGAATAAATTAAATTATTCAATAACAATTCTATGTACACTGGAGATTTTGGTGAGAGGTGAGATACATCCCTCATCTCCGGAGAAAAACTCTCTTGACCAGGAGGATCACATGCATATGCAAACTGCACAGACACAGATCAATAATTGCATAATGTACCATCAGATCTGGGTCTGTGCAGTTTGTTTGGAAAAATCAAAAGAGCAAACAATAGATGCCCTGGTCTGCCAGTACATTATGTGACAGCAGATTAGGGTCTTTGTTGCATGCAGTTGTACTTGACTCAAATGAATATGTATGTTTACAAATGGACAATTCTGTCTTTATATCCCTCTATTTGCCTCTGTGATATGTTTAAACCAAGCATTTTACATGATGATGGAAAATGTGAATTTTGTTTTTGTTCAGATTAATACCTTATCAATCTACCATCATATGCACTCATAAAACTATTATGACCTTGATAACTACCTTGTCATCATATATCTGACATCATATATCTTGCATCAGCTCATATCAGAATGATTGGATTAATTTATTGATTGATTGACAGAATGCTTGATCAGTTGAACTAAGCGTGGAACTAAGCATGGATGGGATAAGTCTTGGTTTTTGTTTATTTTTGTTTCTCAGTTTTGACATATTCTTCATCCCGTGATCATGAAATAATCTTTCCACCCTGCATTTTTCTAAAAATGTCACATTTTATGTAAGGGGAGAAGTGACAAAATTAAACCCTTTATATCAACTGAGGATAGTATAGAAATGATTCCATTGTGTATTTGAACTGTATGATAAAACTTTTAAGTTTGTTCTTCATTTAAGCTTTTTGCACCAACTTAAAATCCAGTTTGAGCATTATCCTTACTTAAATGTATTTAATCACATTTGTTTATTAAAAAAATCATCATGAATAAAACACTTCACCTCTTAAGTTAGCCCTTGATTCTCAACCAATTTTTATTTACATTCCTCCATCAAACAGTAAATTCAGACTTGTAAACATGAGTACTAGGTTGAATATAATGGTACATTTAAAATAATGAGACAAAGCCTTTGTTGATACTGTGTAATGTGATTTGCTGAAAGGAAAAAAAATTGTTTATCTGGAGTAAGTCTATTGTAATTGTATAAAATCACTTACAGTTATTGTTGTCATTCACATCGGAGTGTGAACTTTGGTTTCTGTTGATTTTGTAGGAAACAACCTTCATTCAGCTCTGCATAGCACAGAATATAATGCAAAATGCTGTGGAAACATTATATTTCAGGAAATAATACAAGCCTTAATTCAGAATAAATATGGGAAACAAGTTGCTTACCTGACAGTGACCCCTGGCCTTGACCTTCGACACCAGGGAGTGTTGTGTTTGCTGGTGCATTGTGACCTTGTTCTTAGAAATCTTCGTGGAGACAGAACTCTGATGCAGCCACTTGTTAGAGTGGCAACACAGCCTGAGACACTTAAGGTAAAATTAAAGAATGCATGCCAGTTGTAACATAGGCAGGACATAGGTATCACTCATTCTGCCATCTGCATTGGTGTCATCATCATTAATAATGATTAACCCTTTAGCTACAACAGCTGTTGTGCAGTTTCACTACTGCTGAGAGCTATCATATCAGTAGCTGAGACTACTGAGGCTGGTTGCTAGGCTGAATACTATATCATCATCATGGCTGACTACAGAGACTGACAATAAAAACATGGTTACATTTATATTCATTATTTCATTAGTTTTTGCTGGATTTCAGTGAAATAAAAAACAGCTTACCTTGTATAGTGTCTGTTATTCATATTTTTCCACTTTATATACTCCTACTCCTACACTTTATATATTCCAAGATATGCCCACATCTCCATGATACTGGTTTCATATCATTTCAGGTCTTGCTTTTGGTCCCGCATTTTCTTGGCATAATCGTTTGTTTCTTTCACAGGCTTTTCCACCAGACATTCAGGAAAACATTTGAGAAAAAAATCTTTCTCATTGCTTAGTGGTCCAAGCTCGATTGTTGAGCCAACATGAGAATCAAAATCATTGATCTTGAACACGGTGAGGTCATCACTCCGTTGTGCAAATGGGACTATGTCCTCCTTGTCATCCGATTCAGAATCACTTGCATTTGGTGTTGAAACGGGACTGACATCAGTATCTGATCCATTTTCTAAGAATGATCCATTTAACTCTTCGATATCGCTTGCACTGAACCCTTCAAAATCGCTCATATCTGAATCGGAATCCATCTTTGTTTATCTCAACTACAGCTGTTTTGTAAATTGCAGGAAAGCCCTTCCAGTGTGTCTAAATTTAACCTCTCAGCTTTCAAACTTGTATCAAAATGTTGAGTAAACAGTCCTCTCATTGGTTTTGATAATCAAAAATATGTAAACTTCTGTACTTTCAACCAGTCAATGTTTGGATAACATAGCAGTCACGTCCATATAGATGCAACACGGGGGTTTTGAGTACTGCTGAACTATACACACATAAGCAACATTGGGGTAGTAAACGAGGCTTATCGACACTACATATATGTGTCAGTGGGGTTCAGGAACTATTTACAGGTGATGCTTAGATGGGGCAGTCGTAGCTAAAGGATTAAGGATATGGTTAGCATTTTAGTGTGTGATCATCAGTCCCAAACCCAGTGAAAAATTTGTCATACTTAGACTGCAGTCAGTAGGAAGTTCCCATTCATAATGAAGGTCATGGTTAAGTTTATGTTTTGGTCATGGGTCCCAAATCTGGAGAGGTTAGGCTATCATACTTGGACTGTAGAATCTGGAAGCACTGACCTTTCATATTGGTATGCTACAATTTTCCCTCTGTCTGCTGAAAATGAACAGTCTTGTATTTCTATCAGGCATGAGAGCAGGTAAGATGTGCATTTTATTGGAATCCTTGTGAGATAATTAATGCATGCTAATATGTTTAATTAAAGTATCTGTCTGGTAATATCCACCCATCCAACCTAGAACTTTGGAATCCTAGCTAGATACTTAGACAGTGTGCATATAACTGAAAAACACTAGCTAGGTACCTAGACTGAGTATGCATGTAACTGATAAACAATAGCTAGGTACCTAGACAGTATGCATCTAACTGAAAAAAACTAGCTAGGTACCTAGACTGTCACTATGCATGTAACTGATAAACAATAGCTAGGTACCTAGACATTATGCATGTAACTGATAAACAATAGCTAGGTATTTAGACAGTATTCATGTAAATGATAAACAATAGCTAGGTACCTAGACAGTATGCATCTAACTGAAAAACACTAGCTAGGTACCTAGACTGTCACTATGCATGTAACTGATAAACAATAGCTAGGTACCTAGACATTATGCATGTAACTGATAAACAATAGCTAGGTATTTAGACAGTATTCATGTAAATGATAAACAATAGCTAGGTACCTAGACAGTATGCATCTAACTGAAAAACACTAGCTAGGTACCTAGACTGTCACTATGCATGTAACTGATAAACAATAGCTAGGTACCTAGACATTATGCATGTAACTGATAAACAATAGCTAGGTATTTAGACAGTATTCATGTAAATGATAAACAATAGCTAGGTACCTAGACAGTATGCATCTAACTGAAAAACTAGCTAGGTACCTAGACTGTCAGTATGCATGTAACTGATAAACAATAGCTAGGTACCTAGACATTATGCATGTAACTGATAAACAATAGCTAGGTACCTAGACAGTATTCATGTAACTGATAAATAATAGCTAAGTGTCTAGACAGTGTGCATGTAACTGATAAAGAGCTGGTAAGATACAAAAAAGTTGCTAAAACAGAAAGAAGTACTATATTTACCATATATCTTGAAACAAGATTTGTTTCCTGTACCATAACTTATGGTTAAACTTTTTGTTACCTGGATCACATGTCATAAAACTTATGGACACAAAACAAATTGTGTTGAAATTGCTGCCCCCCTCCCCACATTACAGTAAAGTAGGTAAATAGAATGCTTATTTGATAATACACTGAAAAAGACTAACCTTGTACTATTCTTATTTATGTTTATGTTTTGTTCTTCATAAGCAATTTTCATGCAAAACAAAATGTAGCCATTATTCAAAATCCTATGGTCCTGTGATGTAGCATAAACATCCATAGTGTGTATCACTTATGTTGAGTAAAGACATTGACATATTTTTCATTGATGTAAAGATGTAAAAATGAATCATGTATGGTTGTCCTCAAGGGTTTCAACATGTTGTCAGACTGAAAATTGGAACCAACAAAATCACAAATATAAGAGAGAAATAACGATTGCATTAAGGCATCAGCAAATTCATGCATGACCCAGTGTGTGGTGCCAAATAACCAAGTGTGTATTATCCAGGTTAACAATCATGCATGTTGTTGTACACAATGCTCTGTGTGCTGAATCCATACTTATATGACCAAAGGGATTGTAGTATGGCATAAGGCTGAATGGACAAGAAGTAACACGTCAGCAGTTACCAGTATCAGATTTCTATTTAACAAGAAGTTGGAGGTGAGAATTTGGAAAACATTAATATCAGGGATCATTTGTGGGATTCAGGAAGGCAGTGATAAATCTGGGTAACTGGGTCAGCATCTTGACAAATCTGGGTAACTGGGTCATATTCTGTTTAATGCTGTTTCAGCACCATTATATATAAGTTTAAACTATCATCTCTTGCTGAAAATAACGTGGTGAGTTTTGCCATTAACCTGGCCATTTTATTGTTAGTTACATGAGTGGAATTTTTGCAATGCTTTTCAACATTTCAATGAAATATTCCACAGTAGGAAATGCAAACTAAACAAAATGCATATTGGTCACCTTTTTGCTTTTCATCATATGCCTACATTGCATTGTCCATGCAGAATAAAATTTACACATTTTTTCTTTCAATCTGGCTGATAGAGCTGTGAATGGGTACCTGGGTACTCGGGTAGCTGCCAGTTGATAATAACCTGGGTAATAAAATGAGCCACTGAGTACCCATTTACCTTATACAAGTTTTCTAGCAGTACATGTGGCCCCATAAGCTCTTGGCTAGTAAAGGCAGCAACTGGTTGTCAAGTTGACAATCCTTTTGATGAAGTTGTGCATATAATACATAAACTTGTTCAGTGCCAAGCAGAGTGCTGCCTCATGCAGTAAATGTTTGACCTTAATCTGTTAGCTGTTTCCCACATGATAACCCTCTGATTGATCTGAGAGTGATACTTGCTCTGTGGCAAGTAACAGAGGTTGGTTATTTGATCTTGCCACACAACTGGCACATGTTCAATTGCAGCCTTTAATATATTTCACAAATCGTAGGATCAAAGTGTTATAGAACCCAAGCTCAGTCTCTGCATAAGCACCTGCATACAAAGAGGCCAAGGAAAAGGAGTTGGATGATATTTTCAATGACTAGACCATGATGATTTACTAGATGACAATGGATGGATTTCAGAACTTGATCAGAAAATGAGGATGAATTCTTGGACTTTTTAACAGATGATATATAGTGACATCTATACAATACTTTGAACTAAAAAAACTTAACCTTCATTGTTTATTGTGTAAGACATGGAATCAACATGTTATGTGATACTGTGAATCAGATCATTCTGAACTATTTTTATACCACTATGTGACCTATAATTCAATTCATGGATTTATCGTATAAATGAATTTAAAATGTCAAGTATTGTGGATTTTTCAATCCATCCATCCATCTGGGCTTATTTTTAACATGCTTAAAAATCTTGTCTTACTTCATATTCTTAATGTTCTAACATTTGACTGCTAAAATTGCAAGTTATTGCATCTTTGTATGAGCATGTTTTCATGCACCAGAGCTGGGGTCAATTTTTGACTACATGTACTTGTTTACATTTTAGGATCCATATTTACCCACAATGCCTCAGGATGATCTTGCAGAAATCAGAGAAGCCTTTCTTGCAGTCCGGGGACAACCCAACATGGATGACAACCCTTCTCTTTATTGTAAGACATTTAAATTTTATGATGGTATTGGACAATTATTACATTATGTGGTCATATGAATGTACATTCAGGTGCATAAAAACTGATGGGCAGAAAAAATATGGAATCACTGTGTTTAATGCAGAAATGCTTATTTTGTGATTGATCAATTTAGGTTTTAGCTTACCTGGCCATAATGGCCAAGTATACATGTTGTATGGTCTTTTGTTCATAGTGCATCACTTGTTGCCTGTTCATAATCGATTACTTTTTACCATTTCTTGGCTAAACCACTCCCTCAATAACTAGGTCACATAGGGTCCAAAAACATTGACTGCACTATAAGCGAGGGCATGATTTACCAAGGGACCTATAAAAATGACTTATAAAGGGATGGAAGTCAACAGAAGGAGGTGAAAGTAGAGATGGGGGATGACAAGTTACATTGTTGAATATTTGTTTTCTATTGATTTTGAAATTAACTGTGAATAAATATCTCTTTATAATGGTGTGTATTGTTTTTCTCCATAAATTACCTGTTATTTAAGGATAAACTTTATTGAATAATCATTAGAAATACTGTTCCACTTAGTTTCCTTACACTTAACGTATGTTTTATGTCACTGCTTTGTGTGTTCAATTGGATGCATTCTAGTAGTATGAAAGTGGGGTTTTGCCTCTTTTGTCCCCTTTGGGGTAATTTCCCCCATTTTCACCACTACCCCTATGACATATTTAGCCCCTAAGTGACCCTTGCACTTAATTTTGTCCACACACATGTGATGTTACATAAGTGATCCAGTCATGGTGAGGGGTAGAGTCTCGTCCAGATGACATCGCCCCCTTGCTACCTGTTCCATGTCGGTTTCACCTCTCCAATACCCATGTGGACTGTAGTATATTTAGATATTGTCCAGCTTTTTATGTACATTGTTTTTACTTGTACTGAGTGGCTTTGCCAAGTGGACTTTGTCCACTACTAAGTGCAATCTTGGTTTTCATACCTCCTTTCATGACCCTCATGCGATTCATTCTCCCACTGTTGGATTAATCGCATTTTAAGTCATGAATGAGATCCACTTTTGCACCTCAACATCCATGGGTTTCATTGGATGCTTTATAAGCAAGGTCATATCAGTAACAAGCAGCATCAATGCGGTTGATAGGTGCTTCACCAGGCCTTGGTTGGTTATTAGAATCCAGTTGTATAGATCAAGCCGTGTACCAGGTCCACAGTAGCCAGATGTTTTTCACCAGGATATGTACTCTGATGTCCCTGGTAACTTTGTTAATGCAGCCATGATATCACTGCCACCAGTGACTTTTTAAAAACCATTGCAGCTTTCCTGATAAATCTAAACTTGTTTGCTACACATAGAACACAAGTTCCAGTAATCACTGCTCATCCATTAAATGTTTGAACTAGAGCTGGATTTGCGGTACGTGTTTTGGTGCAACATCGCACGCACTATGAAGGCACGATTATGTTATACAATAATCATATTATTCGATGACATCACACATAAGAAAATTTGCAGGTTTTTCCATCATTGACTTTTCTGCACAAGCATGATGTAAACTGTCCAAGCATTTTGGATGGAACCATATTTCCAAACTCAGTTCCTGCACTAATTATTGACCCTTGTGGATCAAGAAAAAACTCAACTGTTGCTGAATATGGTTTTAAAATGGTTAACCTGGGATTGGTTGTGTATGATTGCGCCATTGGGAGTTGGATAATCAGTTTAACAATCAAAATTAACAGTCATATAAAAAATGTCTAGCAGTGATACCATAGAAGAGTATGAGAAGTGACATCATAATGCTGCTCAAGAACAGCAAAAATTAATTCAAAATGTGATAGAAAGCCACAAAAAAAGTCAAAGATATGCTACAGTCACAACAAACTGGATGGGAAGATCTCAGAGTGGGGTTTGAACAAACATTTGTGCCACTGATTAGACCATGAAAGAAACAGCTGAATGTGCTGACAGTTTTTAAAAGGCTATAAACACCACAGTGGAACAAGTGGCAGCCCTCATGGGAACAGAAGCACCAGGTCCAGTCCATAAGATGGCTAAACGTACCAAGGCTATCAAAAGAGACACAAGAGCAACTGCCGAAATGATTATGCATTTGCCAGAGGCAATTGGGGAAGCCAAAGAAGACATTGGAGAGGCTCAGGGTATACTCGCAAAAAGTACTCAGGAACTTAGTGAAGCTGTACGAAAGGCACTTGTCAAGATACCAAACATGCCACCTGAGTACAGAGTTGCCAACACTGCGTCAATTTTTTACGAAGTAGCTCACCAGAATTTTTTAAAATCCTATGTGTGTTGCTGCTAGCAGATCTCCCAGCTGGAAAGACTTCATGATAAAAATTCTATCAAAGACACATGATAAATACATGAATGTTAAATGGCCTAAAATGGTATCCAGGGTGACTTGGGGAAAGAAACAAGCTACAGGTAATCAGTGGGATTATTTTAAGCAAGTGCATGATGCATTTGCAAAAGGAAAATCTGAAGAAGGTGATGCGTTTTGGAAATGATATTTACAATTACAGCCAGTGCAACTACTAGAACCAGTAATGCAACCACAACCATAACAAAAATTGGCAGAACAAAATCCTATGTCACGAATACCTCAACCACTTACTGTAACACAGGCAGAGAATATGAAGAACAACAATTACCAGTGCCTCCATCAGCAAAATCCATGAAAGGAAATGGTCTAACCAAACCTGCACAAAAGTGGCAACAAGTATATAAAAGGCTTGTATTTCCCACATAAAAAGAAAAAGAAGCATATGAAAAAGATTTTCAAAAGTAAATGGAGGCAAATCATCCACTCATACAAGAAGAAAAAGAAGAAACAAAATAAATTCATGAAAGAGCAGCATATCAAGTAAAATCTGAAAAGCGGTTAGGTAAAAATTATCCCATACAACTATCAGTTTTTGCAAGGAAAGAATAAAATGAGTGGATAAAAGAAGCAGTAAAAAGTTTACTGGACTTTATAAAGTTTAAAAAAGGAAAAGGCCTTGATGGACTGTTTGACCCTAATGACCTTGCAGTTCAATTGGAAATACTCATGGTATCAGTCTATGCGGACAACAATGTACCTGGAGTCATTAATGAAGCTACATAGGGCACTTAAATGTACAAGGTATAGTGGGAAAAATAGACCAGATTAAGTTAATGTTGTCTTCCAAGGAAAATAATATACATGTTTTAGGACTCACCACAATGATAATCTATTTCACTGTCAAGGCTACAATAAACCATTATGCAGGGACAGAGACAGCAGGGGGAGGTCTTGCTGTATACATTAGGGAAGATGTAAATGCAGAAAGGTGACTTGACTTGGAGTCACATGAAATTGAGAGTATCTAGGTGGAAATTTTTCAAAATAATGCAAAATCATTCCTAATTGGTTTCATTTATAGGCCACCATCCTCCAAAGCAATTTGGAATGATAACTTTTTGAAACAAATGGAAAATGTTCTTGTACAGGAGAAAGAAACATATACTCGATGATATAAATAAGGACCTTCTCAATACTCAAATAAGGAACAACTGGATGGAATTTATTGAATCATTAGGCCTAGTCCAGCTGGTGAATGAGCCCACAAGGGTAACAAAAATCAAGCACTCATATTGATCACGCTTATACCAACCTACCAGACATGTGGATTGTATTAATGTACTAAATGTTGGTCTTAGTGACCACTATCCTACATTTTTGACAAGAAAGGTTAAAAGCAGGAGAAATAAGAAAAATACACACAAAACTATCACTTACAGATCATTCAAAAATTTTAATGAAGAACAATTTTTCAATAACCTATATAAAGTTCCATGGAATATGATCCAAAATTTGGATGACATAGATGAAGCTCGGAGGGTGTGGATTGACTTGTTTATGGATGTAGTCTCTAAGCATGCACCTCTGAAAGTACATTGAGTAAAGAATGAAATCCAACCTAATTGGCTTACTACTGAAATCCTAGATGCTATGAAAACACAAGACCAATTCAAGGCTGTGGAAAACCATGCACAATATAAAGTATGGAGAAATAAAATAACAAGTATGATTAAGAAAACTAAAAAAATTATTATCAATCATTGCTTGAAAATAAAAAGAGCAACACAAACTCCATTTGGATAGTCTTCAATGAACTCACTGGAGGAACACAGAATGATCAGACAATCACTCACTTCTGGTGAATGACACCATAATCACTGATCACACCGACATTGCAAATGTTTTCAATGATTTTTTCACCAACATTACCACAAAGTTAAAAGAACCAGTGATAGAAAACAACTTTAATGAACTGAAAAAAGTTCTGCAGCAGAAAATCTCTAAGCAGGTATGTTTCTCTATCCCACCAGTATCAGAAAACTTGTTAAAAAATGTCTCAGTGAACTTGATACCAAGAAAGCTACAGGACTTGATCAGATTAGTCCACAACTCGTTAAATCTTCCGCCTCTGCTATTGTAGATAGCATAACATTCATAATCAATTTAAGTATTGCAACCTCATCTGTACCCAAAATATGGAAAACTACAAAAGTAACTCCTATTCACAAATCTGGTTCTAAGGATGATGCTGATAACTACCAGCCAAACTACCAGCCAATCTCAATACTACCAAACTTGTCAACATTGATTGAAAAAACATGTCCGTGACTCATTCATGTCTTATTTAACCAAACAATTGCTATTACACCCTAATCAATCAGGCTTTAGACAGAAACATTCGTGTGAGACTGCCTTGATCTCCCTAACTGATAAATGGCTTCAAGCACTTGATCAAGGTAGAATAATAGGATCTGTATTTGTAGATTTTAGGAAAGCTTTTGAAATGGTGGATCATGAAATCCTTTTGAAGAAACTGAAAATCTACCAATGTGATGAAAGTACAGTTTGATGGTTTACTTCATACTTAAGTGAGAGAACACAGCATGTTTATATAAATAATGTTCTGTCTGAACCTGGAACAATTAGATGTGGAGTACTACAAGGCTCAGTTCTAGGTCCATTACTATTTATTTTATTTATTAATGACCTACCACTTGTACTAAGGGACTCAATATCATCTACAGATCTCTATGCAGATGACACAACATTGTCAGACATCCAAAACACAAAGCATGAACTCGAAATTTCTTTACAGAATGCCCTAAACAAATTGGACAACTGGTGCACATGCAATGGTATGGTGGTAAATACTGGCAAAACTAAAATATTACTTATCTCAACATGGCAAAAAAGGACAAAACTTGATAGTGATGAACTATGTCTGACATGGAAGGATAGAAATTTGCAAATGGTCTGTCATGATAGACTACTTGGTGTTTTGGTAGACAATAACCTATCATGGACCGAACATATCAAACATATCAGTCAAAAAGTCAATTAAAGTTTATGGCTTCTCAGTAGGATAAGACACTTTCTCCCTTAAAGGCACAAAAAACTATTTTATAACAGTTACATACAACCCTATTTAGACTACTGTAATACAGTATGGGGTAATTCAAATGATAAAAACATAGCAACTTAGCTGGCACATCTTCAAAAAGGAGCATTTGGGCTAATATCAATACAGAAAGAAAGCAAGGAAAATTTAGCTGGTAAGTTAAAAATATTACCTATTAAATACCGAATCTGTTTGAGAAAAGCCAAATTAATGTACAGGATATCCAATAATAGTGCTCCTGAATATTTACAATCACTATTCCAGTATAGGCTACCTGGTAATACTCCCCACCTGCAATCCATGTCTACCAAACAGTATAAAATTCCCAAACCAAATAAGGAATTTAAAAACAGTCTCCAATACTCTGGAACTTACTCTGTAATAGTATTCCAATTGAGATTAGAAATGCCCACTCTATTTCCTTCTTCCAAACCCAGGATATCCAGTGGCTTCAGAGATGCAGCTAAAATAAATAAATTCCTTTGTATGAGGACCTCAAGGTAGATTAGTTCTTAGCTAATTGTGTTACCCTCTTTAAATAAAGTCATTATTTTATTATTACTATTAATATCAGTTGGTCAGCAATCTCTCACTAATGACCTCATGTACAGAGAGAGATACATATCGTATTCTGATGCCTGAACATGTTGAAGATATTGATGATATATACAACACCAGTGATGAGTTCTAAAACAATTGAGATGGTGCATGTGCTACATGAAATCTATGCATCATTGCAGCAGTTGGTTGTAAATACAGTCCAGAGCATGACCTTGATGATTACCATCGCATCCACAAAACCAGAATTCAGTATAACTTTTTCTGTACCTGTGACCGCTGCAGAATCACAAACACTTGAGATTGCACTAGCATCACTATGAGTGTATTACAGTTGGCCTAATATTTGATCCCAACCATTTGGTGGTCTGCCCACAAATAATTTAGCAGACACTGGTGCAAACTGGCATACTATTGAACTTCCCTCTGGCGCATACAACATAGAATCGATTATTGAAGAAATTAGGCAAAAAAAGCTTTAGTGTTGACTGGTAAAGACTTTTAAAAATTTTATACTTGCCCATGAACCCACACTTAGTTCTATCATTGCCATAGAATCTCAAACATGTGGTTGATATTGCACAGCTATAAGTAAAATCAGTTCTAGATGGGTCTGGCAATATTCCAGATGATAAATGATTTTTACATGTGGGATATCATATCATGCATAACATTGTGAGAAAAACTTCATCGACTCATGTTAATTCAACTTGTGGCACCATCAATGGTTATGAGCTATGAAAGCAGGTCAGAAACAACAAGCATGGTTTTCCAGCGTTACATACTGTTTGGGTTTTCAACAACTGTTGAACCTGGTGATTTGATATTGATTACGCCCACAGCACTTTGTATCTGCCATGACATAATTATTGGCTGACCCATATTCATTCTTCCCTTGTAGATCAAGATGGCATGTGGTAGATCTGCGGGATGAAACATTGATGATACAACTGTACATTAGAGATTGACCTGACATTTAATAATAATAATAATAATAATAACAACGACAATGACAGTCCTGTGTGGACATGTGAAACCAGTTCATGTTATTAATGCAAGAAAACGTGTACATGACATATTATGGAACTGGGCTTGGTTATGTTATTCTTAGATTATTTATGGGCACACCAAAAGCCCTGATAGCCTTATCATTGTAACAAGATAACCGGGTTGAGGTCAGATTATAACGAAGAACACCAATGATGGTAACAAAAAATACAATGTTTATTTATGAATGATTCAATAGAAAAGATTATGTTCAATTCATGCCCACACAAGATCCCAGTGTTGGATAATTAACATAATATGTACGAACCTGATATTGTATTGCAATGTAAGAAAAGAACTTTAAATAGTACAGAGATTTATGATTCAAAGTGATTTCACACAATGAAAACAAATGATTCATGTAGATGTCAACAATTTTCACACAAATAATAATAAATGATATGGTTCAATGAAATATGATCTGTTGTACTCAAACAGTAAAATGTGTTTCACTCAAACAGTGAAATGTATGAAATATGCTATGCGTTACTCAAATAGTAAAATGTTGCGTTTCACTCAGATAGTGAAATGTATGAAATATGATATGCTTAACTCAAATAGGAAAATTGAGTTTCATTCAAATAATGAAATGTGAAATATCTTCTCAGCCCCAATGCCATATCAGGAGTTTGAGGAGCTACCACCAATGGTCTGCCCCTCGTTGTCTGCCTAAAGATCCATTCAGTCATTTGTTCTCTGCAAACCTGTTGGTCCAGAAGCTTCTTCTGGCCAACATCCTCTCTCATCAGCACATTGGGTATAACAGAATCCAAATTAGCCTGTGGCTAAAAGACACCTACAATCCAGTGCATATATGGAGATACAGCATATCATTCCATCACTCTTCCATTACAGCACTTGGCTGCCAGTCAATCAACCATCAGTCAATCACTGGTCAGCCAATCAACAATCAATCATCAATCACTGATCAATCATTCCACCAGTCAATCAGCTGAAAATATATCCAAATCCTTGTACTACAAATGACACGAGCATGTATAATATCACATAATGATGTTATGGACTGTAAAGTTGAGTTAATTCTTTTATACTCATTATATTATCGGGACAACTATACAAAGCAATCAGCAGGTTCAGAAGTGAACCTGTGTCCGATAAGAATCTTGTAGTCCCATAATAAATGCAGCATTATTACAAATATAAATCATTCTGTTAAATCATATACAAGTAAATTAGGAAATAGACTATAACATTGCAATATATACGAAACAAGTCAGAGTTACCAAAAATACAAAATAAACATGGTAGTACAATAATTATATCCTATGATATAAATAGGAAACTAATATATAATTCACATACCTCTACAGCTGGAGATCACAAGTTGTTAAAGTAGACTGCTTACTGACAAGACTTCTTGTAATATGACATTTTGCTCAATGGTGAGGTAATTTATACACTGACTATATAGCTCTACATCATCTGTGTGCTTCAGGAAAATCAGTTTTCCCAACGCAAGCACTTTGCTCATGCAGCATAGGATGAACTGAACTCACTGTTTCAAAATAATATGAGATATACAAAAATCACCCTCAGGTAATGCTGAACACAAAAACCGAAACCCAAGTAGATGTATTTAATAAAACAATAAATTTATACAATTTTGTGACAGTCATTACGAGCTGCGCCCATTGCTAAACAAGTTGCAATGCAAGTTGTAGATAGTATCAAAAGTGCTATATTAGATTGATTAAAACAGTTGGGCTCACAGGCAGCTCAAACACTTTGAGATCGAATGCGGCAATTAGTAACACAAGCACCATCAAAGACAGTTCCAATCACATTGCTATTGACCTAATCAATGCTGTCTACAGTTAATATAATTATTAACAAGGCCACTTAACAGCGAATGTCAGATTCAGTGATTCCAAATCTGGCAGTGGAGAGTGGATTTGCATGTGTGTGGTACAGTAAAACCTGTTATGAAAGACTGAATTTCAGCCAACAAAAAATGGTCTCTCAAGACAGGTGGTCTCTCATATCAGGTTTGTACAAAAAGACCAGTTTCCAAGGTCCAGTTTAAGAACATTTTAAAGAAAAATAACCACAGCCAGTGTACATATATTCTATTTTTTATTATAGTTCTTGCTAAAATATTGTATGTATTCAAAATTATAAAGCAATAAAGATATACTTCTATCATTAAACATGAAGTCACATTTAGATTTGAAGATCACATGTACATGTATTAGCATATGAAATCATTTCTGATTTATCCCTTTTCCTTTATAACACCCTAAATTTGTTTTACCAACATTTAAACCGCTAGTTTGCGAGTGGTCTGCTCCTTTCATTTTTTTCAGTTACAATAATTATTTTCTCCAGCATTAAAATTTGCTTCTTTTTAGTTGGAGGTTCTTCTATTGTTATTAAGGTACTAGGTGTTAACAGTATTAGTACTCAGTTGTAATATCGACTGTAAAGACAGTTTTGACTGCGCTTTGGGAAAATATGAAAAATATGTGCATTGCACATCTAACAATTAATGAAATAAAAAGAAACAGTTATCTCATCCAGAAACAGACTCATTTACTCAGAGACAAAAGTCAGTAGCTGAATTCAAAGAAGACATATAAGGGATTAACTCTATAAACAAAGTGTGTAACTTGGTCACAGCTTCTTGAATAGACAATAGCTTGGTGATTTGGATGTAATCACTGTAACATTGGGGAAAAAACAATAAACATCACACACCTTTAACACTATCAATCGAATCCCACAAATGATTCTCGCTTGCTAGTTTAATAGACGAAGACCTTATTCACCCTCAAGCATTACGTATTAACTCTAAAGACAATATAATCAACCACTACCTTAATTTCAGCACTACAATGGCAATTCGTGACATGTACATTAGCCTGGTTTATGGGCTGTACCATCTGTCACTATATACAAACTGGTAACCAGAATCATTCTTTTTTTTGTGTTCTTTTTATGCTTGTTTTCAATCAGAACAGTCTTTACTATTCAAGTGGTTGTTGTTACAAATGATTACATATGGGTCGGTGGTGTCTGTCTCTGTTCTTGCGATATGGCTGGATACAGGGTCCTACTCATACATATGGGCAGTAGCTACATTAAGGCCATTGTTACAGGGATTAAATAAAGGTCAGTGGAGTTTATCCCCATTTTTGCGATGTGGTCGTTCATAGCAGTCTCGAAATGCATATTTTGCCAAGACATCATGGTCACTGGTCGCGTTCAGCAGATGGTTGCTCACAACAGAGCGTTAATATAATAAAATTGATCCAGACATTATGATTGTGGTTGGAAATGACAGGTGGTCACTCACAGCTGAGGTCACTCATAACAGGTTTTACTATATTAAAGAAAATAATGTATAACGGCCCAGTTCAAAAACGTATTTGATCATTGTTGTTGTTCATAGCAGTGTCGAAATGCATATTTTGCCAAGACATCATGGTCACTGGTTGCATTCAGCAGGTGGTTGCTCACGACAGAGCGTTAATATAATAAAATCAATCCATGCATTACAATTGTGGTTGGAAATGACAGGTGGTCACTCGTAGCAGAGGTCGCTCACAACAGGTTTTATTGTATTAAAGAAAATAATGTATAATGGCCCAGTTCAAAGATTTATTTAATCGAGCATTTGACATGGAAGCATCTGTGTTATTGGATGAAAGCATGAGAGATTTTCAGTATTAGTCGTATTCAGCTAGAAACCCCAATCAATTAAAAATAGAATTTCAGGTGCAAGACCCATCTAGGTTTTTCCTTCCATGTGAGGAATTTTTGGAAGTTGAGGGAAGACTGATGAAGAATGATGGTACCTATTACCCCACTGTTATGTACAGTATATTTAATTTAATTGGTTTTCTTTTGTTAGTTTTAAATTTTTTAATTCCATTACATGTTATTGTAATGTAACTTTGTTTACAGGATTTGACATTGTCCATAAATTCAGTTCAGTTCTGTTTGACCTGTTATTTTTTATTTCATTGATAAACACCTAATAATGGAAACACTGTATCTGGTCTCTGACCTTGATTCAGAACCAGTGACAGTTTTGGTAAACAACTTTTTTTAAATTTTATTTTTTTATTCTTTCTCAGAGTAAGAACCATTAAGTCAAGGCCATACCTGGAGCATGTGATATGAAACATGTGTTTATTGTTACAAACTTCTAATTTTTCTAGAAGGTTGACCCTCGTCCAGGAATCTGTTTTGCATCTTAAATTAGTGTATAACTGTTGTCTTGATAGAGATTGTTCAGTCGGGCTTAAAACACTTGAGATGTCAAGTTACATTATGTTGTGATCAGTTTGAGTTGAGTTTTGTTATTTTATGGAATTCAAGTGATTCTTTTCCCCGGAAATACATAAGTGCTCCTACCAAAATTCTTGGACAAAGACATTCACTGAAATTTATACGGAATTCGAACTTGGAATAACATTTTCAGTGATTCAACAAGGAACTGTTGACACCACAATACTTCGCGGACTACAACAGATGTCATCGCCCTCCATTTTGGTTTTCATTGAAACTCAAAATCAGATTCATTCAGGTCTTTTTAATAATAGGACTTCTATTTTTTAATTCTTGGATTATTTTTGGATTTGATTTGTAAAATCGTTAAGTTCTTTTTCCTCATTTTTCACTTGGTATTCTAGGGAAATAAATTATTTGTTTAATTTTACAAAGTTTGTTGTGTTCACTCTTTTTCGTTACTTTTTGTAAGAGGTTAGACTCATAACACCACCAATACCACAGTGGGATTTGTTAACAATGGCATCATGCCATTGTTTGACAGTGCACGTTACTTCATTGATGGAAAGGAAATCAAATTATTTTGGACAATGTTGACATGGCCACAACAATTATTAGACTTGCCAGATATAGCAATGCTTGCACAAGAACAGCTGGCCCAACAACCATGTTTATCAAGGATACATATGATAATGCAGATTCTCAACAGTATGCATTTAGGTGACCTAAAACACACCAACCCTGCTAATGATGCAGATGTACAAGCTGTAATTGTGGGCCCTAATGACACTTTTTAATGGTGAATTTGCTCAGCATCAAGGATAACTTTGTTGAGGTTCACTGTGATTTTCATGTGCAATTCCTCTCAGCCACATAGTTGGTTTCTTGCAGAGATGTTCACAAGGTTATTTTTGAGTTTAACACAGTTTCAATAACCCGCAAAAATAACTCCAAAGATGCAATTTAGCATAGTGCAGCCGCCGCTGATGGTAGAGTTGTATTAGAAACATTAACATTGTGGATGCCTGTGTTATCCTCTTCACTTTATAGAGAATCATGTTGTCATCATTTATGCAGCCTTGAATCAATGCACTTCAACATTGTCATTTCTTGCACATACCACAGATGCACACCCACCAGCTGCTATTGCGGGACAATTTGCTTGGCAAAGAAGTACCCAACGTGGTCTAACTGCACCAAAACATGTGTTTGTGGCATTTTAAACTTACAAATCAAGACAGTGTCCAAACTCATAGCAAAATGATGTCACTGGAATATTTCCATTCCTTTCAGCAATTCCAGCATTGTTAGCAGCAATGGTTGCAAAAGCTGCAGCAGTAGGGGCTGTCAAAACTGCATCAGTAATAGCTTTCAAAAAGGGGGTTATTGGCCACATAAAGAAAGGAAAAGGCCTTCAACAACAGATTGCCTGAACTACTTCAGATGTTTCAGTGAAAAGTTATCATTTGGGTACAGTGTCATGAAGTTATGTTGGGAAATTTGCAAACCTGTGTCAATGTTTTGATGCTGGTCCATATACGACTACAGAAAATCACTGGCAATTAAAAACACAAATAAGAAACAATGTAGATTTACAGAGAGAGAAATCCAAATAATCTTCACACAGACAACTGCTTATTGATCGAAAACACATTAGCTCTCAGTGTGTATATAATGATTGCTACCATAGGCTTGCCTAAGTAAGTACTATGCTCTGCGGGATCTTTTGTTTCTACAATCACTGCAGAGTAGTATAAAAGGTTAGGTTTTGCATTTCTTGAAAACCATTTGGGGGCAATTCCATCTGGACGAGACTCTACCCCCCCCCATGACTGGATCACTCAGGTCATATGAGTATGTGGACAAAATTAATGTGCAATGGTCACTTAGGGGTTAAATATGTTATGGGGGTGGGTAGAGGTGAGGACAGGTGAAATTACTCCAAAGGGGACAAAAAAAGGTGAAAGCCCCACTTTTATACTACTATAATTCTAGTTTTATTGTTCATTCAAAATTAAATGAAATTTCTTTATTTCCAAAAGATAGACATTCATTTCGAGAAACAACAACTTCAAAACCTGATTTGTTTTCGTATTTTTCTGTCACTAAGTCAATAGGTAGATAGATTTAGTCACAGAAGAATTCAAAAGAACTAAATTCACAAAGGTTAATCATTAACAAACATGAATTAAATGGGGTCTAACAAAAATTTAAAAACAAAACACAAATGAAAACATGATATTATTTGCAGTTTTTGACACACTCAACAAATATCACTTCACATTCCATGGCCAAATGTGACAAGTATCTCTCCCAGCAACAAACTGTGTTTATTTCATGTCAATACTAGAATCTCCAAAACCATCCATGGCTTACTATAAAATCATAGTCATTAACAATACAATTCGTCCTTGAGAATTGTTCCAGAGATAGGAACATCTTGTTCACATTGCTGTTTGAACCTAGTGTACACAGCATTATCTAATTCAGTATTGTTTGTTGTCCATGTAAATTTTCATTTAAACCCATCATTGGAATCAACATTGGTCAAGTAATCCCAAAATTTCTGCTCATCCTTGAGCCAACCTCTGAGTGTCAATTTGGCAATGTTGAGTCCATTACAAACTTTCATTCTCACTTCACCTTTATGAACCTTATCTATGATACCAGGCTGTTCATTAACCTTTCACTTGATTCCTTTACTCTCCATGATCACATTTACAAATAATTAGGATAAATTACTGATATATATATATATATATATATATATATATATATATATATATATATATATATATATATACTTTAATGATGTTAGGTACATAAGATTTGAAACTGTGTTCACATGGTCAAATAAAATGGATTGATATTCAGCAGGGCTGGATTCAGGCATAAGCTACAGCTTAGGGCCTTGCAGTCTGAAGGGGCCTCTAAAAATTTCAGAATATTTTTTACAGCCTTATTTTCTATTAACACTTACGAAATAGGGCCTCTACAGTTTCCCATAGCTTAGAGCTTCACCATGTCTAAATGCGGCCCTGATCTTGAGACATGATATTGTTCACAAAAGCTTATGCAGGTAGGATCTGCATGCATTTGAACTATTTTATTGTACCTCCCTTAATTGATCTGATATGAAAGAAATACTACACAGGTCCCTTTTAATTGATTTTTACATTGCAAGAAACACTTTCCCATGTTGTAGATCATAACACAACCAGCACTTAATTAGATTCTCACAGAAGTTCTTGCAGGTATTTTGATGTGACAGTTGTTTGACTCTTTTCATGTTTTAATAGAATAGAACATGCCACAATAATACTGTCAATACTGAAACAGAATTAAACAATAAAAACATGAATTTCACCTGACAGGACATATGTTATTGGTTTTTCTATTTCTTTCAATGATGCCATCTGTTAGCATTTATCAGAATTGTTTATTAATCACTATTTTGCCATATATTATTATTTACACTGTATAGAGAAAAAAATTTCCAATCAAATGTAACAAAACATGTGATTTCTTGTTAAAACTTGTGAATTCCACAATGTTGATTCAAACTTTTCTGGTTTGATTTACCTTTATGATTGTGATTTTCTTCACATACAACACATAGGGGTCAGTTTTTTATATATTTTGTTCTAAGATAAAATTGGGATCCACATCAGACACCATGTTTTAAGTGGGTTCAGGAGTTATCATGGTGTGAGTTATTGAGGGAGTGATGTCCTTTGCACTTGATTTTACAAAGGGCACTCTAGCATTAATCATGTAGTTGATGCCAGTCGGTCAGCCACATAGCCACCATTGCTAAAAATATAAACAACTTAACAAATCCACTTAACGTAGTTGGACCAAATATGACAAAAGCAGCCTGGCATAGAGGTCTTTAAGATTTGGTTAGCTGATGCTGATGTACCATCAAATACAGCCAGTTTCAAAATAGAAAAATCTTTAAGAGACTTCTGCTTGAAAACAGCTCAACAGAATTGGATCAAATTTGACAACAGTAAGCCAAGCATTAAGGTCTTTTAATGTTGTAAAAATGATAACAAATGCACTGTCTATCAGGGGAACTGTTGTTGTTGTTGAAACGAGGAAAATGTCTAAATTCTTTTAAATATAACCATACAGAAGAGCTTTCATTTACTACAGTTGATGCCAATCTTCTTTCAGATATGGTCACTGTTGAAAAAAAGATCTATAAGCAACTTCTCAAACTGTTTAACAGAATTTTAGTTTTGTGGAGGTTTTTTCAGATTTGCGTAAGTGGTATTGATCAGCCAACAACTACCATTTATACTTGCTTTGAAGTCAAGCCTTTTTACTGAAACTTCTGTTCATGCAGAAATGACGTGAACTTATAAGTGCAACATAACAAAAAAATTTGATAAATCTGTGTGTAATGTTGGAAACTCTAAATGTCTGCAGTATATGGACACACTGTCAATTCAAATACTTTTATGTTTTTTTGCCTCTATTCCCATTTGGAAATGTGTATGTATTATGCACTGTGTTTCTCCATTTCATGACAGTATTCATTACACAATACATGTATCTACAGTTAATTGGATTTTAATAATTTGAAAATATTATGGGTAAATTAATACTACTGACTGCAAAGTGAAGTGCCCATCACTGTTGTTTACCATGGGTGTTTACTAGCAAGTTTATTGCTTCCATTTTTGTGCAAGTCCTAAGAATCTGTATTTGTATTAATATTTATGTTTTGCTGTATAACTAAATGTGTTTGCAATAAAAGTTTTGCTTTAAAAATGTATTTTCTTTTTCCACAAGTTAAATTTAATTTTAAAGTGATTATTTCCCAAGTTGTCTGCCTATGTATGTGGCTCAATAAACACTTGGCTTGTAAATGCAGTACTCACTTTGTTTTAAAGTTAACAGTCCTTTTGATGGAGGTGCAAATTTAGTACATGTACTTGTTCAGTCAAAGTAGAGTTGTACATCTTCCAGTGAATGTTTGACTTAATCCCTTACTTTGTATTTCTACATGACAACCCTTCGATCAAGCTTGAACTTGCTCATTGTCAAGTAACATGGTGGTTATTCAAACTTGTTGTGATCTTGTCACACAGTTGACACATGTTCATTTGCTGCCTTTAATAGATTTAACATACTGTATGATCAAAGTGTCACTTACAGAGACCAAGCTCAGTCTCTACATAAGCCAAGGAAAATGGAGTCTGACAGTATTTACAATGACTAGATTACGATGGAGGATTTCAGAGCTTTATCAGACAATGAGGATGAATTCTTGGACTTTGTACCAGATGATATTATATCTGGTATAGGATATTGAGAATCACAAAATGTGGACTTAACTTTTCGTTGTTTGTTTGTAAGACACACAGAATGAACATATTATGGGATATTGTCAATCTGATCATTCTGAACACTTTTTATACCAGTATGTGATCAATAATTTAATTCATGGATTTATGATATAAATGGATATAAAATGATCAAGCACTTGGGATTTTAACTGATTGAATTAGAACAAATTGTATGTCAATTTATTTGTGACATATTCCGCTCAACAATACAAATGTATTTTACACTGGTTTTATTGTGATCCATCCATCCATCCTTCCATCCAGTTTGGTTTGTTTAGTTTTTCAAAGTGCAACTCTGACTCACTGACAAGTCACCCCTTCAGATGGATCTGACTTGCAGAATACACCGTGACATATAGGAGGGTCAAAGGGAAATTGGCTTTTTGTAACCCTCAAAAGGGGGGGTGTCAACTTATAGTGGAGTTGATCGCTATGAAAAATATAAAAACTTTAAGCTAGTTTTCAAAAGCTACCAAATAGAATTGGCTACATTTGACAAAATAAAATTCTGGCATGAACAGATTTCAAGTTGTACAAATGATGCTGACTTAACATCAGATATGGTTGCTGTAACTAAAAATAGACAAATCTTGAAACAACTTTTCCTTAAAAACAGCAAACTCAAATGACCAAATCTGACAGAAGATTCTCTGACATAACAGGCTTTAAAATGTGTGCAAATGATTTCAAGAAATTGTTCTCAAAAGCTGCTACACAGAATTTAACCAAATAACTGAAAACACCCTGGCATAAAGGATTTTAATGATCAGACAAATGATGCTGAGTGCTGTATGATATGAATGTAGACACAGAAAACTTGAAACATATTTTATCAACAGCACTGGAAAAAATTTATACAAAAAACATCCTATTCACCCAGATTTTCTTGGCCAACTTCTTTTGCATTTGGCTATTACCCAGATGTCAGCCAGGTGGGTGACCTCAAGGCTCCTTATTTTTTTGATGGAAATATTTATCATTGTTACAATGACATTATTGTTACAATAGTTTTTATATCAGCCAAAATGGTGGTGCAGTTGACATCATTTCTTTGCTAGTACAGTTAGCCACAATGAACGAATGTATACTTCTTTTGTTTTTCTCTATCATTTACAATGCCATAAAACAGAATAATTCATTCAGTGTTCTGTTACTTAAGGCAGTTTGATCTTTGCCATCCTTTAATTAAATATTTTGCAGTTGGCCTTGGCATTATTAAGGCTTTGTGGAGATAAAGTGTATTTTTCTTTATATTCCACTTGTTGTTTATCTTTAATTCCTTATAGAAGACATATCAAACATCAAGATAGGGAACTAGATATATTAGGAAATGGCAGAAAAAATTTCTTCTATTTTCATACAGTGATCTTAAATAAGGCATATTATGTTATGAATGCTTTGTCTGTACCATTAATTTTGCAACAGTTAGAGAAATTTTAATGAAGTTTTGCCCTGGTATATATCAAAACTGTGCAGTGTGTTGTGTACCATAGCTAGGCCCAATTCCTCAAGGTGTAGGTCATTGCAAAAGGAAAATATGATATTAACTTTTATCCTTATCTGGAGTATAATTTTTGATTCACTTGAGATATTTTAATGAAATTTAAACCAGTTGTGTATCATTTATAGACATTATGTTGCATACTATAGCCATGCCTTCTGTCCCTAGGTCAAGATCATGGCAAGGAAAAATGTAATTCTAAGACTTTTGTCCTTGTCCTGAATGTAAGTTTTCAACCACTGAAGATATTTGAATGAAACCCAGATATACATCTCATGACTCAGCAATGTCTCATCTATCATAGTTATGCCCTCTGCCTCAGTATCAAGGTTACAGCAAGAAAAACTTTAAATCTGTGACCTCTTTCTGTACAGGTTTTTAAACTTTTGAAGATATTGTACAGTGATTTGGCCTGTTACATATCTTAACTTGACTGTATCACATATTCACATTCATGCCCACTTCCAATAAGGTCAAGGTCACAACAAGGGCAGTGTCCTGTTTCATTAACCCAGTTTGTCACTGTTTTACCTCTACAATTATTTTGATGAAACTTGACCCATATTCATAACTTATTATACAATAGTCAAATATTTAGTTACAAGGTCAAGATCATTAGTTGGGGCCCCGAGTGGCCGAGTGGTCTAAAGCGCTCTCCGTTACGGATCACTGCCATCTCACCTCTGTCTGCGTGGGTTCGAGTCTCGGATTCGGCCAATGTGGGTATGTGAGAAAGCTTGCCAGTAGCTTCTCGTGGGTCGGTGGTTCTTTCCGGGGTTACCCAGGTTCTTCCTCCACCATTAATACTGGCCGCCATGTATAGCCTATCGTGTGCTGAAAAAATGGCGTTAAACCCTACAACAACAACAACAACAAGATCATTAGCATGTTAAACGTATCAGGATGAGCATATTCTGTGTCACTGGCAGCATTCTTGTTGCATATAAATGATACTTGCTCCAGCTGATATTGGAAAGTAATGCAATATTTACCAGTATATAATGTACACAGAACTGTAAACATTGTACACCCAGATGAGTAACCACATTATGTACCAGCATATCAGGATGTATGGAGTTCATATGAACAGCATAGACCCTCATCATCTAGAGCATTATGCTATGTCCCGTTTCCAATCGAGCACTTGTATGTATCCACTAATTGGATTCAACATCAAGAATTTGTAATTATTTTTTTACAATATTATGTTATTTGTAAAACTCTTCATTGCAGGTTGTCCAAATGGTCATCCGTACATAATTGGAAATGTAAGTTAATATTTTCTAAAGTCTTTGTAACAGTTAACAACATTCATTTGTTCTGATTAGCTGTTTTCACATTTCATCTTTCCCATCAGAAATGAAATGCATTCTGCAGATGTTAAATTTTGGCATAGTGCTCAAAATTATGGCCAATTGAAAGCCTAGAATATTAAAATGTACTTAGTACTATCTTGTTAACAATAATTATGTTTTTGCTTACAGTAATTGAAATGCTTTTAATTGCAAACATTACTTTAAAATACTGTTATAAAATGGATACCTTAAAGAATCTTTATTATAATATATATTTTTGTTTTGATGAACTTCAGAATAAAACACTTTCTTATTTTACCATTTTTATACACTGTATAAAATACACACTTAAATCCATTATAGATCCACTAAAGTGTACATTTGCCTTGAAAACTAAAATTTTATTTTGTTTTTGTCCCATTTCTTAGAGGATAAAACAGATAATTATTTTGAGAGTCATGTATCTTTTCAAATGATGGCATGTACTATTTAATTAATAATTTTTATGCATAAATATAGTTGCATTTGCCTATGTAAACTATATTCTTTCATTTTTGTCTTGTCTAAGACAATGAAGATGTGACAACAGTCAGAATGTCCATTTGATTAAAGTGGGGGAGGGGATAATTGTAATATCTTGAGTTTTTATAAATGGATCATCAGACTTAATTTGCAGTCAAGTGGAGAAGATCTCTTGAGACTGATAGGCCTTGGAGCTCACAATTCAAGGTCACAGGGAACCATTGTTTAAGTATTAAGTGGGTGGTCTATGTTTAGATTTTGGATCTGGCAGTCCTGTCTGCTGTTTGTAAAGATAATTACCACAGGATATAAAGTATCATTACAGGTGTGGATGTCAAAAAGTCAAAGGTCATTTGTTTATATCTTGCTGAAATTCCTATATCATATGTCCATGGGTAGGCAGGAGACTTCTAACCATATTCAGCTTATTACATGGTTCTTCCTTGGGGATGAGGATCCACATGTCAAAGGTCAAGGCCCAGTACTGGATTGTTTGCTTGTATGGGGTAGGTCATTAAGAACTGTATGCAGGGGCAATATCATTTGGTTTCATACATGCATTTTCAGAGTTGTTTCATATTGACAAAGGTATGGAGTGGTTAAATGGTGAAAGGTTAAGGTCACATGGGTTGTTCAGTCATGTATTACTATGGCTGCAGTGACATTGTTGCTGGTGAGATGGTACATTTACAGATTTTTATTTTTATCCATATTTATGTAAGAAAGAAAGCAGATATACAATTTTAGGATTATGTCTTTTTCAGTGATATCATGTACTGATATATTAATCCTGAAATTATTTGCATGCCTTATTACATGGAGAGATATGCTTTGTCTGGTATAGATACATATTTCTATTATTAAAAGCAATGCAAAACCTTTTTAAGAGGAATTTCAGTTTCCGATGTGAAGGCAGTAATCTTTGTTTTTGCTTTACTCAATAAGAATGGGACATGTTACCTATCAGACTCTAACATAGTTTATAGTTTCACCCAGTAACAGTGTATGAAATGTGAGATACAGAGTTATTTGTTTAGGTGTGACTTCAGATCCCATATGAGAAACTAGCAGTCTGTGGTGCTTGGTGTTTCACAATCCATGCATTGATTATCTCCCCTGTATCAGAACTGCAGAAAGTTTTACATAAATTAAGACAGATATGTTAATATTTAAGATACTGTTGCTGCTACAAAAGAAATTTCTGTGCCTTGCCATGCTGACAAAAATGAACACTAAACTTAACTGTATATGGTACATAAAATTTAATCTTGATTTGTAAATGTCATCCAGCAAATTTTATGATTATCCTCTTTGCTAATGAAGTTTGGAGGAGACAGTATTTTGCTTAAGTGTTTGTTTTGTTCATTAGTTCATTTTTGTTTTTCTGCTATCCTCTCAATATTTTAATAATCCATCAGTATCTCCAACTCCACTTCACCTACCCTAAGAAAATTTGTATATGGATGCATTTCAGGACAAGTAATTCAGTCATATCAAACTAGAGCATTGTGATCTAATTTGCATGTATGAGTGACTTGTAGTTTCAATTGTTTGTCATAATATCAATACTTTAGATTCTTTTCCACCTAGACTCTGGGCAATATGTACACCTCTTCTCAATAACTTGCAAGTGACAGGGTCTATCAACAGCAACTGCAGCACAGATTAGCATGCAGGATAGAGAGGGAAGCTCAAACTGTGGCTAACAGTTTTGTGAAAGGGGTGTGGGGTGCTTACAACCTTGATTGATATATGATAATTATAATCTCCATTGTTCTACACAAATATTGATCTAATGGACTTTAACATTTATGGATAATAGATCTGAAGATGTTAATTAAGTAATAATTGATTACACACTTTAAATGGATCAAGGTGACAGGCAGTACATACAAATTCTTGTACCAGTAAAGTTGAATTGTCAAGATATATGTATTTATTGCAAGCAAGCACCAGCAAACTAAAGTTTCATAGCTAGAATTAAACATAAAAACTTCCTGAGCCAAGCCCAGTGATATGTTTTTACTGGTCAGGATAGCAATTCTAAATGTCACATGGCTGTGTACAACTCTATCATTCATACTAATGAAAACAGTCAGCAAATAGCAGTTGCATGGTCTGAAAGCATTACAGCCAGGTAACCAAGAAAAAAATCAGCTTACAAGAAAGAAATGACAAACATGAGTGGATCTTATTAAAACTTGCCAGTTTTATTTTTTTATGTATCACTACAAATTGTGAAGAACAATCAACAAATAAAAGCATAAGCAACAACTTGGTAGTTGTCTTTGATGTGTGATTTTAGCAAGAACTTAGGCTGACCCTACATGGATGTTATTGTGATGATCATTTCATTCTAGTATTGTAATTGGCTGGAAAAAATCAGTTTTTTTAGTTTCAGTTGTCATGCTAAATGACCATTAAGTTTTCAGCACTTGTCAAAATAAATCTAGCTTGAATTTAACTGCATAAGCACTTAATTAATTAGGTTCTCACATGCATCACCTTGACCATTAATTAACTGGTCTTTTCTCATTTAAATAGAAGAGAGCCATCCACATTTATGATGATGATTACAACAAAATTTTTGAGTCAAAATACAATTAAAACATCAATTTCACATGGCCAGAATCTTCAGTTGACATATTTTTTTTTTTGTTTTGTCATGAGTGTGCATTTCCAACAGTTGTATTTATTGATATTTCAGTGTATATATTATGTTAATTATTGGAAAAAATATTTTTGTTATAAGTCTGAATTTTTGCAAATATTATCCAAAAGCTGATGGTTTGATGTTGCATATTGTTGAAAGCATTGACTACATGGCTCTCTAAATCACAAGACAAAACCAGTTTTACCACATGACCATATGACCCATACTTATAAAAGCCCTTGCAACTGTTGCCTAAAGTCATTTTAAAGAGAGAGAATTTGCTGTCCAGACAACCCAGACAAGGTGGGAAGGTAACACTAGCATGGGAACTTCAATCCTCCAATTAATATTTCAAGGAATCCTCCTCATCTATCACATCAAATGCTTGGATGAGAAAAGGGGGGGGGGATTTTTTCGCATATTAGGCTAATAGCCTGTCAGATTGAAGTTGCATATTTGAAGATGAGAACAACTTTAAACTGGGGCATAAAGAGATAAAATCAAGAGTCTTTTCTTATATACATACATACATATATATATATATATATATATATATATATATATATATATATATATATATAAATACAGTAGGAGACCAAGTGAAAAGTTAAATCCATATCAAAGTCACATGTATTTAAATTACGTTACACATTTTTTTGTCTTCAGAAGTATTTCAACCCTGTCTTATTGCTGAAGCACAGCATTCATAAAGTCCATCTTTGGCTGGACAATATCCTTAAAGCAGAAGTAATAGAAAGTATCTGCATTACTCCAGTCTGCTGTATCCAACATTTGCTTCAAGGGTATAAAGCTGCATGCAGGGTTGCTGATGTTGATTCCCTTACATACTGAGTGAGCTTTAACACTGAATTCCTTAATGAAAATGGGACTGAAATTTCAGTGAAATTTCACTGACAGTTTTGGTCAAAATATTAGTGAGATTTCAGTGAAAGTTTTGGTGAGATCTCAATAAAATTTCACTGAAATTGTGGTGAGATGTCACTAAACTTTTGACCAAAACTTTAATTGATTTTTTTGAATTATCAATGAAACATGACTGAAATAATGAAATTTCTGATGTACTATATATGTATATATACACACACAGTATGTTACTGAAGTTTCAATAAATTTGTACTGACATTACACAATGTTTCAAATGAAATAATGGATACAAATTATGCAGCACTTCATTAACCATTATAATATTTCAATATATAAATGAAACAAAAATTATACAGCTGTCACAATATGATGTCCATGAGATATGGGAGTTGCACTGCAGACTTGACTTTTGAATGTACAAACTGTGATGCTATTGTAATCGTTTGAAGGAGCCCTCATCCATAAGCAGCCTTGACAAACATTTATCATGACATAATTACACTAATTTTACTCAGAATTCTAACACAACTAGAATATTTTGCTAATATTAACAATAATATCACTCATGACATTGAAGGATGATTCTGCTTGTGGGCCATGAAAACAACTCCGCAAAGATATGATCATCTTTGAAAGACATGGGTATCTGGCAGAAAACATCACTTCTCCACCAGTAATCTATGCATTGTCCCTCCTTAAATTCTGGAAGTGACTTAGTTTGAAATTATATAACTTTGAAATCATCCTCAAAATTGTAAAATGCTTGTCCTGGTGTTCAGTTTTGTTACAGAGTGACCAACTACATTCCCATCAAGTTTGCATTCAAGCCATTCTCATTTCTGCACATTTTTCAAACCATTATTCAAGCATTTTGTGTCTGTCTCCCACTCAAAAATTTGAAACTCCATGTTTGGCAAGCATGCTCATTCCTATCACTTTCCATTACATGAAGATTCATTGGGGAAGTATAAACTTCTGACCAATCAGAAGGTCTTTACAGCAATCATTTGCAAATTAATATGCAAAAGGAATACTATTATATGCATCTTTGCATAATGGGACCAGACAGATCATTTTTTATGAACAGTTTCAGAGATGTAAAAAATGGTCCATATCGAGGAAAATTGGATTCAGGTCAGGCGAAAAGTGGAATTCTGCTTTAAAATGGAAAACAGTCTTGTCGTCTGAGGGCAGTTAAATCCAATTAAAGTTAAATTAAAAATGGTAAAAATAACAAGGAAAGATATGGAAGGAAGTTATTGTTCCAAACTAAACAAGAAAATTAGAGCTATCAGAAACAGGAAATATAAGTTTTGCTGAAAATCATCCAAAATGATAAAGAAACAAAAATTAAATTATATTTAAATGGAATAAATGTTAGTTCTTATATCAGTATAGTACTGTTTGTCATTGTATTTTTTCAATGAAATTTCAGGGAAATTTCAATCACAAAATCTCACATATTTTCAGAAATTTTGGCAAAATCTCACTGAAATTTCAAGCACAAAATATCACTGATATTTTCAGAAATTTTGGAAAAATACTAGTAAGATTTCAGTCACAAAATCTCAATGATATTTTCAGAAATTTTGGCAAAGTGTCAGTGAATTTTTACTAAAGTTTTGCGAAATACCATAATTTTGGTGAAGAAATGACATTTCAGTGACATTTTAACAAGGGAAGTATTTATACCTGCCATCTCAAGAATGTTTTGCACCCAATGTGGCTACATGTGAAAAGGTTTTAAATTAAATATTTTTCTTCATTTATGACAATATTTGGTTGCCTTAAGATAGGCTTTCAGAGTAGTTACTGGGCACAGTCACTTATGGTTTAATTTAGAAATTCAAAAAAGAAGCAACCAAATCTATGTTGAGCTTTAAAAGTACTTTGCACAGTCTACCAAAAATTTGGGGATTTAGTTTCAGTTCAGTTAATCACTAAAATTTCTTGACAACGAATCTGCAAGAATATTGGTATGCCATGGAATATGAGTTGCAGAAAGAAAAATGTTGTATTCAAAAGCCTAGAGACAAATATCTTTGGCCAGAAGCAAAAGATCTCTTTAGATCCACCTTTATTATTTATGTAAGCAACAAATGTTGCATTGTTAGTTGTAATCAAAATGTGAACATAATGTTTTGAGAAACACAAAGACTATGTAAACCATAAAAAATTGCTCTTTGCTCAAGTAGATTTATATGATGGCCTGTCTCTTTTGAACTCCCTCTGCCATTTGCAAATCTGTGTTCTCCATTTGCAAAAAGATTAGTGCCCCAATCAAACATGGATGCATCTTTTCCAAGTAAACCTCAGGGTCTGGTAGGCATTCATGTGCCACATTCATCCTGTGAATGTTTTGAACCCACCACTGAAATTCCTCTTTAATTCCAGATGATAATGTTATGAGATATCATGGTTGACATTTGCTGACTCAAGAAAACTGTTTCCCTCCCACTCTAAATTTCCGTAAAAAGAGGATGGCCAGGCAGAACTGATTGAAGTGAAGAGGTGAAGAGGCCGATGAGATGCAAAACCTGCTGAGGAGGATAAAACCTCTTATTGTACATGCTGAGGAGGATAAGACAGTTCATTATCTTGTCAACTTTCACTTGTATCAAAGATATGGTAAACTCCTTGGAATTGAGGATAAAACCCAAATGAACTATAATTTGAGTAGAGGTCAGGGTGGATTTCTCAGGATTTACTTGGAAACCTGCATTTTGCATGACATGCAAGAGAACTTGTGCATTGTTCTCACAAAGAGATGTGACAGAATTCTTAACCAGCGAATTATTATATAGTACAGTACAAGGACATAATTGCTCTGCTCCTCAAAAAAGCAAACATGGGTTTCAAAATCTTAGTGAACACCCTGGGATTGCCAGGCCAAAAGGTAGACAAATGAACTTGAACAATCTCCCATCCCAAATAATCTTCAAAAACTTTTGAGAATCTACATGGATTGGTACACTGTAGTAGGTATTTTTAAGACATACTGAGGTGAAGACATCACCTCGTTCTTTTAGAGTAAAGAATAATATCAATGGTTTCTTGTTTAAAATAAGCATATTTCATGTGCTTGTTCAGATATTTCAAATTGATCACAGGCCTAAATTTACCATTCATTTTTTTTACGAGAAAAATGTTAGAAATGAATTCAGAGTTTTCATGGATTGATTCTATGAAAGCACCTTTTTGCAAAATTCTGCAACTTCCACATCAATCAGCTTCTGCTGTTTTCTTTTAGAAAAAGGTGTCAGACTGGGTAGTGCTTTCAGCACTGTTGTAGAATGAAATTCAATTTTTTAACTATTTATGGCTTGAAAAATCTGTGATTCAGAGGTTAGAGTCTGCCAGAACTTTTTGTGAGCATGCAGTACACCACAATGACTTACCTTTACCAGTACTTGTTCACTCTGGATCTGTTGGTTGTTGCAATTGATGGTGCCTTTTTTTATGCAGCAAAGCTGGTGCTGCTGGGGACTATTTTTTGTTACTTATTAAATGGTCCATAATTTGATTTAAAATTCCTGCCAATGGAATTATTGTGAACCTTACAGTTACAAAGCTTGTCTATCTCTTTCATGCACTTTATGATAAATGCATCATCTCCAAATATATTCTCTTCTGATACTGGAAGATTCAACCCACATAGAGGCCAATATCATTTTAGCATATGAAATTTTAACAAGGACCTACATCAAACTCATAAAAAAAGCATTTCACCAAAGGGTAACTGAGTCAGTCAAAAGTTTTCTTGCCAAGTGCAAAGACATGTTTCCATTTGACGGCTTGAGCCATCTGTGAAAGGGGCGCAATGCCCCAACCTAACATTTTCTGAACATCTTGTAATGTTCTATCTCTAGAACCTGCAATTCTGGGCACTAAATGCCACATACCCTCATTAATTCATAGCACACTCAGGCAATTAGCATTGGCAGGTACCAGATACTCTTCTAAGAGATTTAAAACATTAGCTTTCTTGGTACAGGCTGTACTGACAATTCCAGCAGTCTGCTGGGGTATCTCTGTGCTAATCAAGTCCTCCAACTTGAAAATCTTGGGGATACCAAAACCCACCTCATCACTCACTACCCCTGTACTAATAGTAGGTTATACACTATCCAATATCATCATGAATGAATCTATCATCTGACAACTCAAAGGGAGTTCAGAAACAGCATCCAAGACCCATTGTAACCTTGCTTCCCAGTTGTAACCAAATTGGACAAAGAACCAAACTATTCAAATTCAAGCTCTTTATCTCTGACTTGATTGGTTCTACTTTAGTTTCTATGCACCCACCCAAGATGCCTTTGAACAGGTTTAAATCACCATATCTACCTTTTTTGTGCCAGAAACAATTCTCACGGCAGTCTACCATTTCTATAATGGGCTTTAACTTTCAGGCTTTCCCTGCCTTTCAGTGTACCACTGTAACCAGAACCAGAAACCATAGGTTCACGCAACAATTGGAAGGAAACATCCTTCCTTTAAAGTTTCAGAACAGCATTCACACCCTTTCAAGAAACTGGAACAACATTCTCATTAGTGGCCTAAGAATTTTGTTTCATTTGGAAAGGGACTTCATTGCCAGAAAAGACAGAAAATGTTTCTTCAACCAACACAATTACTGAATATCATGCACGTTGTTAACAGCCACTCTTATTATTAGGCATCGATATTAATGGTCATATTTAGAAATGCAAATTACAATAAAGAATTTTTCAGTGCATGAAAAGCCACCTTTCTGCCAGGTATATACTGATGTCAATTTCTCAACAACAAGAAAACACTTAGGCACCAGTTGCATGGGCTTTTATAAGTATGGGTCACATGGTCATGTGGTAAAACTGGTATTGTCTTGTGATTTATTAGTCAGGTAGTCAATGTTTTCTGCAATATGCAACTTCCAAATGACAGGTTTTTGGCCGAATATAGAAAAAGAATATATGATTTCTTATTAAAATATGCAAATTTCATTATCCCAATTCCAATTGTTAACATGCATTTTAAATGATAAAATGGACGATATACTGAGTTTTTATTTGCCAATTTAATCAGGATTGTTTAAATGTGAAGCAAATAGAAGCCTGTTTTGTATGCCATTTTAGTAAGAAAAAAATGAGATCCATATCAGCCCCTGTGCTATATGTGGGTTTGAGGGTTATCAGGGAATGCTACAATTAAGGAGTGATATATAGAGATAAATAGTAGCCAGGCTAGACATGAATTTTAGAGAGAAGTTACTTCTTTTGGACAGAATAGGAAGAAATGAGAGCTGAATAGGGAGAAGTGGGAGCAAGATGAGAAATATATATATATATATATATATATATATATATATATATATATATATATATATACACACCAAGAATAGGTCACTGTAGTCACATTTTCATGCTTGCTTGATCTTTGCATTTTTAGCACTCTGTGCATTACACTCTCAGTATCTTGGACCAAATTTCACTTCAACTCATGAAAATTGGTATGTGGATATATGTCATGGAAGAGAACTGGCAACTCGACCATACCATAGGTGGGTCACTGTGGCCTAATTTTCAGGCTTAAATGACTTTTATTTTCCTCCATACCAATCTGTATATTGTCAGCTACTCCAAATGTGCTCCTGTTGGTGAGCAGATTCATGTTTATGAGTAAGCATGTTAGTAGTAAAATTACCTCTGAATATTTTGGTTGTCACACATCTTTATTTTTGATGTTGTTGTGGATTTAATGCCATTTTTTAGAACACGATAGGCCATGTTATTGAGGCCAGTATAACTGGTGGAGGAAGAACCTGAGAAAACCCAAGTAAGAACCACCAACCCACAGGAAGCTACTGGGAAGCTTTCTCACACACCCACATTGGCCAAGTCAGAGACTTCAACCCACACAGATAAAGTTGTGATGGCAGTGATTGGGGATGGCAAGCACTTTAGACCACTGAGTCACCTGACAATTTTTTTATGTTGTTGTATATATTATATGAGTGATGGGTCATAAATATAAAGTTTGTTTATTTTATGCAGTATTATTGATGTGTCATATATGAGTACTTAGTCAAATCATGTACATGTATTTGCATTGTTATCTGTTACTGTCGTAGGTGATTTCATGTGGATACTCATCAAAAATGATATTTCTGGAACAAGTTGCATCTTCCAGCATATTGTAAATAATATTTTAGTGAGTTTCATGTTTGATAAAAACCGTATTGAGATTTGTATTGTCACCTTGCAGTCTGCAGAGATTTGTGTTACCTATACTCTTGATGTTTTTATATGAATATGTTTTATTCTATGCAGCAACAGCATGATTAATCAGTTAATTGTTCCATGATAAATATATTTATATTGATCCAGTGTGGTCGTCCAAACCAGACAGCAAAATGTAGGGAGTGTGGTGCTGAGATTGGAGGCGAGAATCACAATCTGCATCCAAGAAATACACGTGATAATCAGTGAGTACTTCTTATACTTTGTCATTGAAAATGAGTGCTATTTCCCATGAAATACTCCTAATGTATTAGTACTGTGTTGTTTATATGATGACACTTGATGATAGATCACACAGGATCCTGTGGAATTAAAGCTGTCTATATGAAGAAATATATTTTCAGAATTGGAGGTCTACCTTTACAGAACCCCTACCCCCTCTGCACTGTACAACTGTTGTAGTACTGAAATGACTGACACATGAGATTTATTTTAAGTTGGTACGTATGGTATCTAGCGCACTCTGCTGTCACTAGTGTCCACATGCTGCAAAGAACCCCACTAAGATTTTAAGGCAAACTGGTGATGAGCACCCATCATGCACCCTTTTAATAGCTGCCTTTGAATGGAATTCATATACTTTGCTATACAACAGTAGTTTAGTCTGTACCTAAAAATTCTTAGTTTAGGGGTAATTTAACAGTTAATGTCGTAATTTTCCAGACAGGACATGACAAAGACAGGCCACATTCTTGGTGCTGCTAGCCAGAGAGCTCAGGGTGCTGTACCAGAGAGAGAAATGTCCCCTGCCTGCTGTGCTGTGGTCAGGCTGATGCTTCACCTCTCCATGATGCTGGGAGCTAATCACAATCTGGGGGTAAACTTTTGATTTATACCCTAACTTTCCTTCATCCCAGTAGAAGAAGTATGAGCAGTTTTAATTTTCAATCTTTACACATTAAACCATTAATATCCAGAGCTCACTTTGCCCCTGTCTGTATGCATCAATATCCACATGGGCCTAGGCCATCTCTGAGAATACACATCAGAATGTGTGCATGCTGTAACTTTTGAGTCCATTTTCTAAAAAGGTTTGTATTGTTGTATTAGGTGTATATTTGGTATAACTGCATCCTGTAATTATGTAGGTCTCTGCAGCATACCACACACTTTATTTTGCTAAAAATCACTTGATTGATTCTAACCCATCTTTTTATTTGTCTTACCTTTGCCACAAAAATTGTGCAAGAAAGCATCTCAGCTTGAATGCTGGTTCTGCACCTAAATATAGCATGTCAGTTTTGGTTCAAGATATCCATCCCATTACACCAACAGAAAACAGTGAAGAGATGTGGAGTCACTCAGGGTTCTATTACTTAGAAATCCTCTACAAAAGAGTATGGATTTATCAAAATACATGTACTAAGTAATATTTATTATTGAAAATGTCCTTTCTCAGTCAACTTGTAAGTCCAAGGTTATTTGACACACAATAACGGAGCAATATTGGATCAGTAGTTACCTTGCTGGACAGGCAGCCAGCATTGTACATGTTTGAATCCTGCTCAGAACAGGCCAGGTCATCTAATTCACAGTGATGTGTCTCAAGGCAGGGCACTCAACTCGCATTGTTTTGGTTTGATGTTCCCAATCAAGTGTTTATATACATGTATCATTAAACACCAATCACTCATTCATTCAATAAACACCATTCAGTCATTCTGTCATTAAAACCAATTTGTCATTCAGTCATTAAAACCAATCAGTCATTCAGTCTTTACTCCCCAGGTACACTTTTCTATGCCTTTACCTTTGCCCCCTATCTGCGCATAACTACACTTTTACCTTTGACCCCCATCTATGCATTTCTATGCTTTACACAGTGTATACTATGAATAGGTAATATCTTCCAGTTAAATGTTGATTCACCATGAGTTAACCAAACACAGTTCAAAACTAATAAATTGTCTTTACTAACATCCAGTTTTAATGATGTATTTCCTAATATGAGACCGTATAAATCTAAATTTAACTGACAAATTATACATAGAGGGATTTTCCAAGGCCACATCCAAAATGGTGATGTTAGCCGATGGTAATACTCAATTCGATACCTTTGCCCCTCATCTTTGCATAACTACAATTTTACCTTTGCCCCCTCCCCCATCTACTCATTTCTACACTTTACAAAGTGTATACTATGAATAGGTAATATCTTCCAGTTAAATGTCGATTCACCGTATGGTAACCAAATGCAGGTCAAAACTAATAAATCATCTTTACTAACATCCAGTTTTAATGATGTATATTAGACCATATGAATCTAAATTTAACTGACAAACTATACATAGAGGGGTTTTCCAAGGCCACATCCAAAATGCCGATGTTAGCCGATGATGGAACTGTTATGGCTTTTTCACACATGTAAGTTACTTATAACTTTAATGTTTTTCAAATATGGTGCTGAAGTTTACATTAATGGTATCAATTCATAATACCATTATGTTCTTTATGTTAAAAATCACATTTTTAGAATGCATGGCAAGTCTTCTTCCATACATTGTTATGTATAATGGAGCTTTAAGGTGTTTAAAACACAAAATCTGACATAATTATGGGGCATGTAAAATAAAAATACAAAATTAAGAATATGTGTTGTCAATTTCTTCCATTCATTTCAGTTACAAAGTTTGAATCAAATCATATCACATATGATATGATGATGGAATTTTTTCATCATATATCTACATTGAAATGTCATCAGACTCAAGTGACACTGATGATAATCTGCCAAATTGGTTTGCAGATGTTCATGATAATGCATTACACAAGTCCATTTACTCAGCAGTCAAGACCATCACATAATTTACATGAAACAGCTCTGGAACTATACCATTTCCATTTATATTTTCCAGTTGGAATTATTTTAAAGATCGTAACTGAAACAAATAAATTTGCAGCTGAACAACAAGTGGATCGTGAAACCAGTGATTCAAACTGGACAGAAGCCAGTGTGCCTGAGACGTCGGCCTTTCTATGCATGGTGATCTTTTGGATACTGCACCAAGCATGTAGAAAAGTGATGAAAAGATTTGGCTGTGTCATTTGCAGTGTCGATCTCTGCAGCTTAGAATGTCACAGCTTCTTTCCTCAAAGCATGTTCATTATGGAGGAGTAGCTATGATGTGCTCCAAAATTATACAATTGTAGAAAGTTTCTGTTATTGTCATGTCTGAGTATTTTTCCTCAACACAAAAGTATGAGAACAAGAAATTTCCTAAATAGTTGATATTTATATTCAAGATCAGCTCTTTAATGAAATGAAACATCATTAGGCATTTTTTTTCTTATATACACATGTATGACTAGATAGATTTACCTATCTGTAACCACATTATTAATGAAAAATAACAAGAACACAGTTTAAAATATGTTTGTAATAACCTTTAACATGCCCAAGTATGGAAAACAGGCCAAGTGAATGAACAATTTGAGAAAATATGTTTTTGTGAAAGCAATTTAAATGCACATAAAGAATCTATAATTAGTAACACCTAAAGTACAAATATTTTCAGGCTCCAAATATATAATAACCTCAAATTTTGATGCTTAATTTCATTGTTGTTGACAAAATTTACCATAGCCATTCACCCACAATGAATTGAAGCATTAAGGTCCATCCTTGAATGAAATAGATCCCCATTTCCAATGAATTACACTACAACCAAGAGAGAAATGGCGCCACATATGCCATGTGGATGCATCTATTTTTTTTAAATGGATCTTTTTAATATGACTACACACGTTTTAATTTTGTTACAAAAAATTATTGCAAATTGTAGGTTTTAATAATTAATATGTACTTGTAATATTGTTACTTAGTGGTTAGACATCATTTGCTTTATTTTATTATCATAAAATGAGTGATGTAAGAAAACAACCTTCACCTTGTATAGCACATTGAATTCTATAACTTCGCATTGTCCAATATAATTTGGACTGTAAATTTGTTTAAATAGCTAAATATTCAATAACCGAAGGTTTATATTATGTTTCATATAAATTAATATTATCCTTGACATATGTGCCCAAGGAATTGCAAATACAGCCAATCTAATGAAGAAGTACTGCCTAGATACTGCGATGTCCGCAATTATTACCTATTTGACGGTTGACCATTTCACTTGTGGCTTCAGACTGATATTACAAAGAATGTAATGCAAGCACAGCAGTGAAAATTTTCGCTAAATTATTTTTAAGAATGCCTTCACCAAGTATGCTCATTAAATACATATTGGTATTTACATACTGATGTTTTAAGTTTTGAAGCACAAGTTGCTATGTTTACAACATAGCAACTTGTGCTTCGAAACTTATTTTCATAATATAATGTTGACAAATAACAACTTGCGGAAATCCAGCAATGATAACAAATGGTAACTTGCGGTGGAAATGAATAGCTTATTTTGAGGCTCTTCCAGCAATGCAAGAATATAATTTCTTCACGATGACATTGCCTTACAGTTTATGGGGGCAGTTTTGTAGGGAGCCAGACTGACTTCGTGAACATCATATGGCAGGCACAGGTAACAGGGTTAGAGTTTTATATGGGAAACAAAGGGTTAAACACCAATGAGTCAGTCATTAAACACCAATCAGTCAGTCAGTGAGTCATTAAACAACAGTCAGTCAGGCATTAAACACTAATCAGTCATTCAGTCATTAAACACCAATCAGTCTGTCATTTGACTGACTATAGCCCATTTTTGTAGTTCTGTCCTTTTAATGTGTCATGGTATAATAGCACGTTTAGTTTGCCATTACAGAATGACATTGATATAGTTTGTTGCTTCTAGAATTTGATTTTGTTTTCAGGTTACTTTTCTTCTCAGTTTGTTTCAGATTTTCATGTCACAGTATGCTTCTTCATGTCACAGTATGCTTCTTCATGTCACGCTATGCTTCTGTTATTTGTTTTAGGCCATTTGTCAGCTTATCAAGCCAAAGATAGCTGAAAACATGGTAGCCCAGTTTCTAATGGAACATATGCAATGTGACCTGAATGACCTTCATCGAGCACTGGGGAGAAGTGTTGATGATGTTCTTATGACACTGCATTGCATTCTCAGTCACATCATGCAGACATGCAGTGAAAGTAAGAGTTCCATATACCCTAACTTCTTTTTTTTTTGTATACTCTAAATATTTCTTCTGTGTATTTTGTAATCTTCCCTAATTAAATTGGTTGTATGTACATGTCACCAATAATAAAGTAGAGCCTGTGTTATAAGACCACCCTTCTGCCAACAAAACATTTCTCACAAGAAAGACAGGCAGTCTTTCACAAGGATCTTCCCATCATACAAAATATTGATTTGTTCATCAAGAGTCTGGTCATAAATGATAGGTGGTTTTTAGCCCTCATGGCCATAATTCCAGGTGAGCAGATGGTGTGGTCCTGTGTCATACGTCTATCAACAATTGCATTTTTTAGCTTATTCTCAGAAAGGAATTCAAGTAATTTCAACAAAACTTGGCAAACAACAGTCAGAAATTAATACCTTTCAATTTAGTTTGTATAATGTATGCCAATCCAATATCAAATATAGCTACCATTGCTAAATTAGAAAAACTTTTAAACAACTACTCAAAAGCTGCTTTAAAGAATTTGACCAAATTTGACAGAAAGTAACCTGGCATATGAGGTTTTCAATTTGTATAAATAATGTTGATCTGCCATGAAGTATGTTGCCATTGCTAAAATAGAAAAACTATTCGACAACTTCTAATAATTGCTTGGCAGAAATTTGACAGCATCCTAGCACAGAAGACTTTCAGTTTTATACAGAAAATTGTATGCCAATCCACAATCAGACATGGACACCAATACTAAAAATTTTAAAAAATTAAATGACCTCCTCTGAATAACAATACAACATAATTTGAAATTGACAGAAAGCATCCTGGCATGAAATTAAGTCTTTCAAATTGGGACAGAATGATGCCAATATGCCATCAGATATGGCTGCCATAACTAAAAGTACAGCACATCTTTAGATGATGTCTTCATGGAAACTGCTTAGAACATATAGCAAAATTTGACAGGAAGTTTTCTGCAATGAAGGCCTTTTTAATTTATATAAATGATGCTAATTTGCCATCAAAACATGGCCACCATTACTTAAAATAGAAAATCCTTTGGACAACCTCTGACAGTTTGAAAGATGGAAGCTGGTTTGGAGGTGCTGTTGCAACACCTACTGGCACAATCTCAAGCTGGTTACCAGATAAAACATCCATCTTTAGGGGTGAAAGTACAGCCATACTTGAATCTTTGAACTACATTGAAACCTCGCCAAAAACGAATTTTGTCATCTTTAACCCTTTCCACACTGAAAACCTTGGAAACTGAAATTGGACAGTCCGTTAATATCCCAGATCTTCCAGTAATATGATTTGCTCATACAGTCTGTTAAAGATATTGTGTTCTGTTGCTGCTTATTCACGTTGGTACAGTGTGACCCGCAATAGCATGCTCCGTTATAACACGAATTCGGATATAACATGGTTGTGGTGTGGCTCCCGAAATTTCATATACATGTATTTTTCTCATACACGAAAAAATAAATTTCTTTCTCAAAAGTCCAAAAAAAAAAAAAGAAAAAAAAAAGTTTATTATCATGTTAGAGAAGAGATTGCGTATGAATAATACAAGACGATCGTGGCGTGGCTACTGAAATTTTGTATGCATTTTTCTCATACATGAAAAAATAGTGTTTTCTTCTTAAAAGTACGAAAAATAACGTGTAAAAATTTTTTCAGGAATCGCTCAGGGCTTCGCCAATGTCGCAGATTGCGATATTTTTTTCCCTTATTGGTGGCAAAATATACCATCTGCAATGTTCCCTCTAATATTTTTCCTGTGTGCGCGGAATTTTGAAACTGCTGCGGTGTATGTATTTGCTACCAAAACTTGTGCGCGGAATTTTGAAACTGCTGCGCGGCATTTTCTAATGAGCTGCGTGGCCGCGCACCTTAGAGGGAACATTGACCATCTGCCGATTTTTTTTATTGGCAACATTGTTGGCTGTTTAAACTTGTATATACAACCATTGGTTTGGAGTGGAGAAATTCAGAGGCTCCATGAAAGAAAGCCGTAAAGTTGATATAAAATGCAATGAAATTTATCTATTGTTACATAAACAAATTCTTTGTCCATATTGACAAACCATCTTAACATTGCATTGTTATATTATAATCCGCAAATGTTGACATCTAGCATGAGTACTGTATGTTTTGAGATATCCGCTTTTTTCCAAATTTATATTTCTGGTAGCGGAGATCAACCGGATGAGGCATTATCTCATAATCTATATTTGTCGGATTTTCGGCCGCTTGCTAGTAATTAATATATTTACATAGGCTTACATTTGTATGTGGATGGTAAGTAAAATTCCTCTTTTTTTCACTCAGAATTAAATCCTTCAGAACATTCACGTTTTCTGTAGTAATCCCTGTCATCAGACCAGAACACCTGCGTCTCTATCGTCGATTGACCCTTTCTTTAAATTTCTGACGCATGCGTGGAAGGCAGCATCACTCCACTACCATAAATGTAAAAAAAATAAGAAAAAAAAGCTCTCACTTGTCTATTCAATAGGCATGGAGGAACAGTAACTACAATTGACCATACGATGGACAATTCATTTTTAAATAAAAAAATGTACCCAGATAAAATAGTAGCTGAAATTTCAAAGAAAACATTACCTTTGAAGCACCAATTGTTATGAAAACGTACTAAGCAAATGGGAAAAAAATCAGTCTCAATCATGCAATACAATTTTTTGATAATGCTGCCACAATAAGAAACGGGCATTTCTTTGGTTCTCCAAAGCTGTCCTTCAGTGGTGACTTCAATAACGCATGCACCCTTCATCAAAGAAAGCCAAATACAATCTTCAATAAAAACAAAGAACCTTTTCTTCAAAGGAAGCCATTACCGAACTTAAATAAAAGCGATGGAATCTGATGGATTGTTTCATTTTCCAATGTGACTGGAACATTTTTACTGTGCTGTGAAAGTTTCCTTTTTACAGAAAAAAAGTTTATGCTTACGAACTGTACCGACGGCGCTTAATACGTAAACTTTTACCGACTTCGGACGTACTTAAAAGTAAATGTGCTTCATCATTCATTACGTGATTGTGCTATTTTTTTCCATTGAATTCAGAACTATATGACCTGTGACAAAATTATTGAATATTTTAAATCTGTGTGTGTGCATATTTTCGATGGAATTACTTGTATTTTGGATTCAACGTATGTGATGTGATTTGCGGGTGAGTACACGGTGTTGATACTTTATTCATTGCTATGCATTAGACATGCATATATAAACAGTATACACATATATGTACCAATGCGTGGTTCTCTGAATAAAGTAAAATATTATATATGCCTTCTCTGTTTTCACTACAGGTGTATTTCTCATTTAATATGCATCAATTTAAGATGAAAACTGTGCCAATGAAGCACATATTTTTGCGCCCACATTTATTAAAAACCCCCCCCCCATTTTTTGGGGTACATGCATCATTTTCTTCTGTTAACTGACCTGGTTGCTTATAACATGGTTTGGTCTATAACACGGTCTGGTTCTATGGCTCCCAACTACCATGTTATAGCGGGGTCACACTGTATTAAGGGAAATGAAAAGGGCAGATAATGCAACCAAGTTAAGGTGCCCTGCTGTCATTCATTTCCAAATGGAAGACTTCATGTACTGGCTTCATATATTATATTAATCATTTTGTTCTTTATACTTGGTAAATTACCTATGTGGAATGAAAACTTAAGAACAAGCTTCAAAACATCAAACCCACCAATGGAGACTGCCATACTTTATACACCAGTACGTCCGTCAGTAACTCACACCCTGATAACTGGGTGTGAGCACTTATAACATGGGGTCAGGCGTGGATCCCATTTTTTTATACTAGAAATTACCCCAAAATTTACCCCTATTTGTTGAACTTGAAGAAAATCACAATCACAATTGGTACCTGATTCTTTGATGAAAATCTCATTGTATCTTTGAAAACAGTAGATAGGACCTGGAAATTTTAATTATCATTATGAAATTGTCACCTTTTAATAAGAAGTCATAATCTTTGTTAGATTTTCTTTCCAAATGACATTTCTTAGAATACTATAAATAATGCTGTTCAATGTACTTTAGAGCAATGAAAATGTCACACCTACTGGAGGAAGTACTTTAATAAATAAAAACCAATTAAAAATTTTATTATCAAGTGAAATTTGTATTTTAATTCTATCATTTAGGTAGCTTTAAGTGTAATGATCATAAATGCAATGTGCCTTCTTGTATTCAAATGCAAAATGTGTCAATCGACCATAACAGCTAGTCCACAAGTGTTTCTCTGAGAACCAGATTAAGTGCAGACTGTGTTTTGATATGTGACTTGAGCAACCAAGTGAAATGAATGCTTCATGAAATAAAGAGCTTTGTTTCACAAATACAGATCGTTGTGGTGAAGTGAGTTTCAGGAAATTCCTGAATTGGCAATTAGAGATATCCCCAAGGATGAGAAAAAGTTTCGCTATCACTTGCAATGAAATCACGACATCAGTATTTTATTAACTGAAAAGTACAAAAATTGAGTTTTGACATCAACAAATGTTAAAAAAAATAATGTCGCTAATTTTTTTAAAAAAGGAATCTTGTTTTGTAGTGTATCAACAGGTAGTCTGCTTCCCTCCTTTGTAGACACCCTGCTTAAAACTCCACTATAACACACAGAAAAGAATTACTAATATATTGAATTATGTATTTCTATCATTAAAAATGTAAAAGAAGTCAAATTTTAAAATTTTTGAAAGTACAGTAGAACAATAAAATCTGAAAAATATATATCGAGTCTAAAATGATCTTAAAATAACAGTTTGTGTACAGAAGCATTATAGTGTGTAAAGTCACATGAAAGACATGTATAAATAGAACAGAACAGCCTTTTAGGTTGTTAAGCAGCAAGAAAAGTATTTACAAAGCGATCAGTCAGATTTATTACTGCTTCATTATATTGATTAAAAGTTAATTTGCTTTATTCATTTTCTCTGAGTATGGTATATTATAATTTAAGTAATGGTACTGGCCCACCATATTTTAGAACCCTTTCAGTCCTTAGAGGCCCTACATGTACTTGTAGATAGGAAGGGAGATTGCTGTGTTAGAAAAGGTCAAAAGTTTCTAAAGGGGTGGTTGGTGGAGAGGGTTATATCATCAACATAAAGTCTAAAACAATTTAACAACGTTTGAATACATAAATCAATAAGAGCTATTTTTATTGTGTACAACTTGTTTTCTGTAACTCTAATATAGTAAACTGGATCAGGGGAGGTGGAGCTGTCAGGTGTGGTGGGAGAAAATTGTTACAATCTATTTTTGGAATAAATCTATTATTCTTGTTTATTTGATATTGTAATGTGCTATTTTTAAAGATCCAAATGTACTAACTTGCCACTTTGAATTTGGCGCCAGCTGTACTTTTCAGTTGTCTGGCCAAAATTGACAGTGCACCCTATTTATAAACTTCCCCAGAAACATGTGACACAGCTTAGCCAATCGCTGCAGGCAGAGCAAACCATGTAACCAGTGTCTTGTATGGTGTGCCACGTATTGCATTGTAAACAATACAGTTTGCATGGTATACATTATCAACATTACAAATACATGAAATACATATTAACCATAAGTATTTGAACACTGTAGGGCTTGTCCATGAAATGAATAAAAACATCTTATGTGTTCAAATTTATGTGAACTTAAACTATATGATAATAATTTATGTCTTGAACAATTGAATCAAGTCATGTAGATGTGGATTATGTACTTGATGCAGATGACCACTATTGTAACATCAAAACACGAATTGCATACATCTATTTAACCATATTATCACTAAAACATGCAAATTACTTACTTACTTGCCCATTGGACTAGCTCTTACAGTTGGAAAAATATGAGGTTCCCTTCTCAAAGATGAGGAAACCTCAATTGTCTCATGTTGGGATGCCTCTGCAAGTTAAAACTGGGGGGCATGCCTCCTTCACTCATTCTGGGAAGCCAGTGGAGTGTGGCCAACTCAGGATCATCAATTATATATGAACATTCTTGAAATCAAAGCCATGTAGAAAACTTTTCATCAATGGCAAGAGAATCTTCATGGGATTGGAGTTCTTATTCTGTCAGACCGCTCCGGTGGCCTAGTGGTTAGAGTGTCCGCCTCGGATGCGGGAGGTCGTGGGTTTGATCCCCAGCTGAGTCATACCAAAGACTTTAAAAAATGGTACTAAAAGCTGTCTCGCTTGGTGCTCAGCATTAAGAGGTTAGTGTTAGGACTGGTCGACCTGGTGTCAGGATAATGTGACTGGGTGGGACATCATGCTACATGTCTGCGGCATGATGCCCCAGTGCTAGACATCACTATAATCTGCCACACTGCAGACATCGTAGCGATATGACTGAAAAATTGTTAAAGCTACGTTAAAAAATCCAAATCACACACATACTTACAAGTACCCTACTATAAAAGGAGAGAATAACTGCAAAAGTATAGAATCTCCAAATACGAAACTTGTGCAAGTCCAAAATAGCAAACATCTTGATAAAAGGATAATACATTGAACCTTCTGTTCATGATATGTATATATTTTATACAAATTACTCATAGAAGTAGCATAAGAATATAGTGTGTGTAGTAGGTAATCTAAACAGTACACTCTGAAAATGTTACGACAAACTTTTCAAAGACGTTTTACCGAGTGAATCTGTAACTCGAAAATAGGGTACACATGTAAAGATCAGTCACCAGGATTGGCTGATAGTTTGCCAGTCCATGGAAATTAGAGATGATTATAAGAGAGATAATTATAATTGCTATGCTTTGTCACTGAAACATTTTTAATTCATATTCATTTAATATTGTACCATATTTATAAAAACAAACTTGATAAAAAGCAAAAGTCTGAAAATAGTGTCAGAGTCATTGTGACTCTATAGCAATGGTCATTACAGTATTATTACCTGTTGGTCTGAAGCTGGGGCTTCAATCTGTTTTTACATGTGAGGTAGTGATTCATGATATTACACAAATGCCATTGCTAAACAACGCTATTATGGCCTTTCATTATTGGACAAATGATGCTGATTGCCATTAAATATGGATGAAGATAATGAAAAACCAAATTCATGAAATAGTTGATTTCATAACATATGCAGTCAGCAGCATTGAAAGAAATTTTTTCAGTAAGAATCCTACTGACAGATGCCAGCCAAGTGGTTTATCATAGGCCTCGTTTTTACATCCCTTAGTAACCCAATAACCTACCCACTTACATACCTATTTACCTACTTCATTACTGTTTCTAAATCAAATACATATTTTAATAAGTGAAAATATATTCCAAAATCAGTCAAAATTATAAGACAAATCCAATATTTTCCAATTTTGTCAGGGTGAAAATTTGGCTTGTCCAACAAATAAAAATCATACCTTGAATTATAACTTGTTTTCCATATCAAGTTATCAATAGCATCAGTCAGCTGTGGATATATTCAGTGCAAAGTTTCAGCATATGGATCCTTTAACTCTTAATCCCCACCCCTAGATTCACAACTGTATATAGGCTGTTATCTTGCACTGTCAAGCATAAGGTAGTTATGCAATTATTATAAACACTACCACACTCCTATACAGTATCATTATTTACTAATTAGGCCTACCAGAGTCATGTGATTATATTGCATGACTGGACTCCATACAACTAACATTCTTGAAATTGCAGCAATTTCTGTGTTTGTAATCCCTAGCAATATATTTTCTGTTTCTGACAGTTTGCTAATAATATTAACTTGCTTGAAGTACTTCCAAAGAAGCAACTATTGACTTTCAAATAGTTGAGTTGTTGAACAAAACGTTAATAGGTCATTTCATTTTTGTGTATAAAATTGCATTATGTAAGGAGATGTGAAGATAAAGGTGGCAGAAAATTTATGTCAGAGGTGGGAGTATGATTATATGTTTGGCAAACGTGCAGAAGTGTTGGAAGCTCTTGTTGTCAGCAAGGTTCAACATCTCAGATTGTAAAGTGAAACCTTTCAGTGCCAAAAACTGTTAGGATAATTTGGTTTTGTGAAGTTTTGGTTGCTGAGTTAATTACATTAAATAAAGGGAAATTTGGGAATAGAAAACTACATCAGTTTCAGGGGATTTTGGTTTACTGACCAATGGTCTTGATAAGCGTCACTGTACATATGACATGTGCTGTATTAAAATGAATTTCAGAAGAAAAACTTGAAGAGGATATATGTGGCCTGAGAACAAAGAATGCTCGAAGTCAATGGGAGAAGATGTTTTCAGAAAGATTTTTAGCCCCAGTACTACAGGCAAGAAAACATTACTTATAAACATTCTTATACAAAGTTAACATCATGTCAATAATATTTATTAAATGTACATTTTGTAACTTAATTGTCTGTATTTCACTTGTAAAACAGATTCTATTCAGAAGTCATTAATAAATAAGAATATTTTGCCAGATAATTAGAAATTTCATACCAGTAGAATTTGATCTTGATTTATTCCTGCAGTTCACTGTATGCTGAAGATTTTTTAAATTTAGCCTGATATTCTGCAAAAATAGGAGCACAAAAGTTAAGCTCAGATTGGATACTGTATGTTTAGGGTATGTTTATAAATTTATTGTCCGTCACCTTTTTACAAAAAGTTGAAAATGCTGATATTTGCATTTCCAGCCATCTAACTAAAGCACATTTGCTTCTCTACTATAGCTTTTAGGTTCATGAATTAAATTTGGTGTATGTATATATATATAGAATGTGTGTCACATAGCACTTAATCTGCTATCTTCATAGTTAAGGGCACAGTTCAGTGTTTACATCCATTTGTTCATCTGTTTGTTAAACCTTTGTTTCCATGTTTGAACTTTAAAGCTGTTTAAGATGAAGGAATGAAATTTGATATATTTATATATTTTTATATATTGTCATTTATTTGAACCTTTTATACCCTAAACGACCCCCTAAGTTGACGAATAGTTCATGTGACTGGTCAGTATGCAAGTCCAAAGTGATTGTCATTTCATGGTTCTAGCTTACTAATGAAGTTTTTGTAGTTTTTCCATTAGTGCAGGGTGTCCTTTCGCATGTCAGTGCTCATATAAAAGACAATCCGACTAGGATGAGCACTGTTTCCTTTATTTTGCGAATTTCAGTTTGCTGGTCAGTGCTGCTACCAAAATGCCATTATTAATGGCCAGTGATGCACTATGTCGACAGATGAAAAACTGACTCCTGTTGCACTGGATATTTTGCAAAAAATCATAGCTGACTGTGCAGGGTTACAGATGAACAAAAAGTGGTTCCTTCTTGTTGGGAAAATTGCAAATATATCTTTTGTTGATATGGGTCATGATACTGAGACTGAGAATGTTATTGGAGCTCGTCTCATCGGGCGGCAGAGCAGTCATTTTGATAAGTGGGACTAGTTTTGCCATTTTCATTGCAACTATATCTAGTGTCAATATGGGCATGTTAATGGAGTTCATGTCATGGGGCTGCAGAACAGTCATTTCAGTTACCAGGGCTAGTTTTACCTCATTGCTGTAAGTAAATTCTAGTATTGATATGGTTCATGACCCCAAAATCAGGCATGTTACTGGAACTCATATCATGGGACTGCAGAGCAATCATTTCACTTAGCAGGGGTAGTTACACCTTTTTTGTTTTGAGCAATGTCATGTGATACCAACATGGTTGTTTATGGACCAGATAAATAACCAGTGCACTGCAAATGAATATTTGTGACAGCAGCAAGCTGATCTCCTAGAAATGGCAGCATGAGCTGGCAGTCAAGATTAGCATCTTCTTAAAATGGCAACCTCATTATACCTGGTACTTTCTCCAATTTCATATGTAAAAAGCCAACATTATTGCATCCAAATGTGTTCATAGTTGAAAGATCAAATGTCCATTGGGCATATATGCAAGGCTGATTTTTCACAACATATTTGGTGGAAATAAATGCATAAAATGAACATAAGCATTCACCTACACAAGTTTTCTCTTTTTAAAGTTCACCCATGACAGCAAGATCTGTAACTATTCCCAGAACATGGCTATGTAAAAAATGGAAATAATGGAAACAGTACAACATATATTGTGTGCAAAAATATATTCATTGTATGAAAAAGCAGAAATTTATACTAAGGAATCAAATTATTGAAACATAATGTTAACCATTATACTAAATTTATTACAGAAGTTCTGTACATTTTTTATGTGTAATATATTTTTGATGTTAGACTTTACATTCTTGACTGTTAGAATTACTGAGATATTATCAAGGTCAGGATATCTGCTTTGGGTGGAATTCTCATCTAGAGGCACTGGTATACAAATTAAAAATTTGTCATATTTAGTATAGACCAATAAGAGATCAAATTTAAACCATTTTGCAGAATATGGAAGAGAAGAAACCTGATCATGTCATTTTCTTTACAAATATCTGTGACTATTGTCACAATAAAGAACAGAGGGTTGAGCTATCATGTTTTCTCAATTTAAAAACAAAATGATATTTATTGCATCTGCTTCAAGAACTGTACTATGTTACTCAAAATAATGGTCAGAATTCTTTTTTATTATTTTTTTTTTATTTTCATGATGCAAACTTGGACCAAAAATATCTTGCCATAAATTAACTTCAAAATGGCAGTTTACTAATTTGTGATTTCAGATCAATGTATACATGTACAAAAACACTAATAAATATGCACTATTGGTTTTAAGAGCAACATATAATTTCAAATCATGTATGACTCTAGAAATATTGTGTTTTATGAAGAAATGTTGCTAAAAAGCAATAAAAAGACTTCAGAAGTATCTGGAACATGGACAAAGGGGTTGAACGTTTGCAGTATTGTTTTCTCTGTGACCATATCTAGGAAATATGCCAATTTCAACTTGAAATAACATGAGGTCAAGAATTTGCAAATAGTGACCAAACAACAGTATTGAAATGGTGGACATTGTAAGTGTTTGAATACTTTCAGTGAATTTGTTTCATACATTATAATAAAGGTGCATTCATGTTTGAAAAACCATCCCAGTATTGCCACTAGAAATGCTCTCTGTGTGACATCACATCAAATCCAAATGTTGGCTGTATAATACCAAGTTGATGCTAGTGACGGGCCCCCCACCCCCAAACAACAATCATGATGAATTGATCACTCGGAGACCAATGGGAGACAAATTAAAAGGACTCTTTATGGAAACCATTGCAAATGAACCTGCTGGAGGTCGTTTAATGCATTGTGTAGCAGAGTTCTCACAGTTCTATCAACACCGAGATTTAACATCTGCCAGGTGAAGTTCATGTGGCCAAAGAATGTAAGAATTTAACTGTGTCGAATCTGGAAATTGGTTTAAAAATGTCAGACCATAATTGGTCATCTGGTTTACAAATGCAAAAGTTCAGTGGAGCATGATAAATACCATCATTCTACTCACATTCCCCATTATAGATGTTTTTCTGACAAATGAAGAGAATGGGAGGCTTTAGGAGGTGTCCTAATGTGGTAGATTTGCAAGTGACTTATTTTGCCTTCTCACCAAGAGTTTACATTCAAGCCTTATATTTATTTAGCAAGTAAGACTGCTTATGGACACTAGTATTACCCTCTCATACATTAATAAAATTAGGTTTGTATTGGGTTCAGGAACTCTACAATCTAGTTTTTTTAAATATTGGAATGGTGCAGGGCAACAGTTACTTGACTCATTGGTGGTTATCTGGCAAGCACATCACACATGGCCCCAGATGTTCATTCACACTAATTACACCAGGATTCTCAATGGAGGTTGAGGCCTGAAAATTTCCAGGAAAGTGAACATAATTTGGTAAATGTGATATTGACCCTTTTTACCTCGGGACTAAATTGTTGGCTGTCTAGATAAATCAGACCCTCAAGCTTCGCTTGTTGATGCCATTGCTGTTTCTTTTGAGTATTTCACTCTACCATATTTTCCTCACCATTTTTAGTGTTTAAATGGCTTAATTTTCTTTTCTGTCTGTAAATGTTCACAAAATCAGTAAACATGGAAATGAACTTGCATATGGCTGTCATTAACACAGGAACAACCATTATACATTTCCACATTGTGTGGAAGATTCTTTTATTAAAGCATGTATCTATCATTTTCACATCGATTGTGGCATCACTAGGAAAAGATAATGAGAATTAGTTACATTGCACTTTACATGATGTTACACATCAGGCTGATTTACTCATCGTGCTGATAAAAGTTTTTTAAAGTACAATATTTAACTTTAAGCAACAAAGTTGTTAATAGAACTTTTGATTCGTAACATTAAAAAAATGAAAAAGTTTCAAGTTTGTGAGCCACTGCTTAGTTTCTTGGTCATTGTATATCCTTCAAAAGCATCCCATGTGCTGTACATCCTTTATAAATTTTCATTGTGTACATATATGTAACAGTAGGAAACAAAATTACTATATTTCTAGAGATGATTTACTGAATATATCAGATATATTCAATAATGACATAACTTATGAACTGAACCTGTGATAATATAAGATGAATAATGTACAGCAAATAAAACATTTGTAAGTTGAGTGAGGCATGGCATGCACTTTATAATAGTCGTCAAAAGTTCAGTAAGATTAGGGGGTAGATGGGAAAAAGTTGAGTTTCTTATTGTTTTGATTAAATGGCATCATTTTGGTTATTGTAAACCATTTTCACAATGTTGCAGCCTTTCTAGAAAATGTCTCCTACAACTTTGAGGGTCCTGTCTTTAAAGTCACGGGGTAATATTTTGGTGTAAGCCACATTTTCTCTTCCATTATTTGCCTTAACAGCTTTTAATATATTGGCTTGGACTTGCTGTACTTATATCTTATCACAAGAAGCTGTTTTGCGTTCCATATTCAGGCTTCAGTCTTCAAAGTCATGGTCAATGGAACAAAATGTTAAGGTTTCTTTTGTTTCTGACTTTTATCATAAAATTGTATTTGAGACATATAAATAAATCATATTACACTTCTTTTTGACAATTTCACATCATGTGATAAGACATTCACTGATTTATTTCCAAACTGCCATGATGTTTTTTCTCTTAATATTTAATATTAACACTTGGAAATATATGGAACTTTGTTACAGAAACTTGATGCAGTCTTGCGCGAGATGAACCAGAATCTGGCTAGAGATAAAAGACTAGGTATGTTACAATGACATATTACAGTATCATACAAATTGGATTGTTAGATTAAAACAAACTTCACAAACTATAGAGTCCTTTTACATGAATAGTAAATTCTGTTTTCATTGGTTTTAAAAAAAAAATATAAACAGCTAACTTCAAAATAATTTAATTTATTTTACAGTGTGTGTTTATGTCTTTACTCAGTAACCAAAGTAATGAGAAGAAAATACTATCTAGACCATTCAGAATAAAAAAAATTTTAAGATTGTAAGTGGATATTAAGATACTGCCAGGGTTATATGATTATTTCTATCTATTAGTCTTTTGTATTTCTGGTTTTTCATTACAGCACCTTTCTAGTGTTAAATATTTTGCTTGTAATCCTATCAAGACTATATTGTGTTTAATTTTAATCACAATTGCCTTTTCTTTCCTTGGATTAGATCCATTAATGGGTCTTGTGTTTGAAACAATCACACCACAAGAGACTGTCTCACCAACAATGCCTCAGGAAGACCCATCCATGTGGAGTTACCGCACTCGTATCACCATTGACCATCTGCGCCATGAATTTGAGATCCAGATGACTACTATAAAAAATAACCAAAATCAACACAACATCCTTCATCTCTTCCTTAGAGAGGTAGATATTATTCTTCTTCCTTGAAATGCATTTTTATTTTATCAATGTCAAAATATCTTTGCTTTAATACACTGGAGCCTTGTTTCTAATACAGGATCGTAGAGCCCATATTTAACTTGATTTTTGTTATGGCATGTGATAATCTGTTTTAACATGGTTTGACACATGCGCAGACAAGATGACTTTCTACTTTTCAGTAGATGTTTTTAATGCCTGTGCCATTTATATGGAGGGGCAGATAGTGTCATTCATGTCTGTCTGTCCCATTACATCATGCCTAGTCATGTAACATCCATAAAAAAGTTTGAATTTTTTAAATAATATTTGAAGGATTTAATAGATTCAAAGCAAATTTTTTGGGAGGCATATACTCAGGGCAGGTTCAGTATTCACTTCTGTCCAATAAAATTTAGTTGTCCCCAATTTGACTTGTAAACTTTGCACCTTCAGTTTCCTCATGGATTGTTACCAAAATTTAGTGTGAAGCACTAAATTAAGAAGACCTGGGTCAAATTTAGTTTTCATGGTTTTCAGGATTAATGTTTAGGAGTTGTGGCCCCTGTTTCACTTGAAAGTTTTCCCTCGTAATTTCCACTTAGTAACTTGTGAATTAATTAGGGACTTCATAGATTGATGCTTTATGTCAAGTTTTGATTTTTTATTTCTTTGGTGCAATGTTATAGAGTGTATGCATAGTTGCCAAGAGTCCCATTTTTCCTGTAGTTGTACCATATTTTGGACCAGAATACAGGTGTATGTATTTCTTGTTAAAAATCGTTTTTTTTTTTTTTAATTAATTAAAAAATTTCCTTGTAATTTTCTGTTTAGAACAGGCGCCAGGTTCCGTTCTTTGAACAAATGTATTGCATGTAGGGATACAGAGTTCTAATATATGATTGATTCATTCAAAATTGAGGCTACCATCCCAGTCTTTAACCACAAAGCATTTGCTGCTATCACTTGATCTCATCTTAGTAATATTCAATTTCTGGTAATGTCAAAAAGAAAAGCAGAAGATTACTGACATTTTGGACTGCCTACATTATCAGTTACAAGACCCAAGCATCAACCAAGTATTTTTCTTACCAAAGCACCTTCCTTAAATATTTTTGTCAGTGGTTCTACAAGTTCTACACCCCAGTATTTGAGATATACTCCAGCTGTCAACAGAGATATTGCTGCTTTGGGGATGGCAAAGCCATCCTCTGTACAAGTAGATTGGATGTCTTTTAATGACATTCAGTAGTTGGTATGCAGTGTTCTAGCCATGGGCTTTATGCTGGATCTAGTATCTTCAACAGTCTTACAACAGATGGAACACAGCTTATTTTCTTATTTTCTCCCACTCCAAAACCCATTGGACATGCATGGGAGTCTTTTTCCAGAATGGCCCACATATTAAACAGAAGTGCCCAACCATACCCTAACAACAACTGTGAATCTACATCTGGTGGAACGAGATGCAGTGCTCTCTACTTCCACCTTTCTTAAGAACCACCTTAAGGCCAACCTACACTCACAACCTTTATCTTCTAATCTCCTCTTTAATGGTCAGGGTAATGAAATCTGCAAAAAAAGCCACCAAGGAGACCAGTCTTCCTCCCTCACAGCCTCAGAATCAGTGCAGGGACTCTCAAGAAAATCAACAAAAAGGTTGCATGGGTGCCCCTAAGACAGAGAACTCTAAGAAGCAGTCATACCAAAGTTACAACAGTTGAAAACCATATTTCTCATGAAAAAAAATAGATAAGAGGCAGAGAGAGAAAGCAAGTGATTGTTTTTTGCCAACATTTCTCTAAACAACATTCTCCCTATCTCAGAACATGACATCTTCACACTGCCCTTTCTACAGATCCTGGTTGGGGAAAGGCTTTAATACTTCACTCCCAAATGGGACAAGGTTTGCCACAATGATCAGTGGACCTGACAAATGGTTTCTGAGTGATTGTGCAGCACTTTCAGCACTGCTCCTCCTTTGTCCAGGATTCCTTCAGCTTCAAACTTCCCAACAGACCCTTTCAAAGCCACCACTTTGCAGTAGGAAATAAACAACCTTCCCTGGAAAAGGGCAAAAGAAATTTTCATCATATAAATTCTCGAGGCTTTTATTCAAGGCTGCTCCTGGTCCCAAATTCAGATGGCATTCTGCACCCTCGTTCAATTCACTCATGCCCCTTGGTTCATGATGGAAACACCATGTTGCATTTTAAATGCCATCCAGTATGGAGACTTTGCAATCAGTGTGGACTTCATAAAGATGTATTTTCACTTCTCCGTTAACATGGCTCCAGACATTCCTTGATTCACATACAAAGGCATTGTTTGCCAGTTCAGGGCACATCCAACATCTGTCCCTGAGTCTTCACTCAATTGATTGACTGGGGAATGCCCCGTGTCTTCATTGTCAGAGCAGCAACATCGAACTACCTGAATGACATTCTACAAAAGTATTATTTGAATTATATTTTAGAGCAAGACTTGATATCCCTTATTACTTTGCATCTCAACTTGGGCTTATTTGTCAAAAAGGACAAATCCAACTTAGTACCATCTCAGTATTTTGTTATTATAGGAACAGACTTCAACACACAGTTAACAAAGTATGTCTCCCTCAGGAATGAACATTGAAAATTAGGTTAGTACAATGGTGGCTTCTTTATTTATAAGGGAGACTCTATCCGCTTGATATTTCCATTGCCTACTAGGCCTCCTCAGTGTGGCTATGGACCTCATTGTCCTAGATCACATTTTTATGCACCCATTACAAATGATTCTGTTATCCAAATGGAGGCCAAAACTTTGTTCTTTGGACCATCCTCTCACAGTTGGCATTAATATGAGGTTCCATCTCCAGAAATGGAGCAACCTTGTTTGGCTCACATCTTATATACCCATGCATAGAGGTGCATGGTATAATTGGTATACCATGGTATTTTTTTCTGGTGGTATTACCATGGTACTTTTTCACTGTATCAGTACTTAAGTAGTTTCTGTGAGTAATGAAGGTATGGAAATTCCAAGTAATCTTGTTACGTATTTAATGATATTAACAGCATATTTTCATTTTTAATGACAAAATAATTCAAAATTAGTATTATTATTAGTTTTGTATAAAACAGTTGAATTTGTCACAGATTAATTTTGAATATTACAAATATGTTTATGCTCCTTTAATCACATGTTTGATGCGCTTCACGTATGACATCATGGTAGCCAAGTGTGAAAGATATTTGAGCAGATTCAACTTTTGGACAAATTATGAAATCAAAACAAAATGTCAGTTTTTAGTTATTTACTAGTGTATGTTCATATATTAGGTGCATGTATTCATTTGTAAGACCACAAATTATTCACTGATGTTCAGGAGAGCATTTGTTTATATAATTTTGCAAGTCCACTAAATATTTTTCTCATTTGTTGAGCAAGTGTGTTTTATGTTTACTGGCCATCACTGATAAACATCTTGCCAGGTATTGGCATCCCACTCAAAGTTTCACTGCCTATTATATCAATAGTGTAGGTGTATGCTTCACTGTCAACACTTCCTGTATTTATTAGCATCCCATCTAATGTTAGCACATTGACATTCACAGGGTGTCAGTTACAGTTTAAGCTTGCTCATCCCCACTTTAGTTATAGTTTCTCAATTACAACTTATTTAACAATTAACACAGATAGGAAGTTCATCTGCTATAAGATAGTGACAATTCATTTTTCTGGTTTTGGTGGGGTGGGTAGGAGCTGAAATTTTGAAGTGAGCGGAAATATTTTATTTTCTTTTATCTCAAGATTACGATTATTATTACTTTTATTCATGTAGTATATTGGATATAATATAATTTTATTTTGCTATAAATCACAGCGTGATGTTTTTACAGCTATAGATAGACAGAAATTTAAAATGAGAAAATATCAAGCCCATGCCCATGAACATAAAATTGTTGGTCCCTAGTATAACTGTGGTATACCATGGAATATACCATATTCAGAAATACCATGGTACAAAATTTGTCATGGTTCGCCAGCTCTACCTCTGCAAGTACAACTACCAGAAATCACAGTCTGTATGGATGCAAGGAGAAGGACTGGGGTGGCAAACCTACTACCATCATTCCAGGAAGCCAGTCTACTGTATTCTTCTCATGAGCAGCATTTGCATATCATCATTCTTGAAATGGAAGCCATTTTGAAAGCCTTACATTGGTGGCAGGAAGATCTAAATGGAAAGGGAGTTCCCCTTCTGTTTGAAATCTCCACACTGGTGACTTATCTCAAATGGCAAGGTGGAACCAAGTCCGCAGACCCAAGCGTCCTGGTTTGGGATTTTCTGAAGTGGTGTCTTCAATGACAAATTCCTGTCCAAGTTCCTCATATTCCAGTCCAAACTCCCAACCTTTGTCTCGCCAGTCCTGGATCCAAAAGCCAAGACAGTTGATACTCTGTCAATAGATTGGAACTGCCAGGGTGCATATGCTTACCCTCCAACACTTCTGATCCCAAAGGTGATACAGAAAGCAAGATAATGAGAGTGTTCTGTCATCCTGATTGTACCACTCAGATGGGAGAAGTTGTGGATCAACAATCTCATCAATCTCACAACAGAAATTCCCAGGAGAATCAAGATTTTTCCTCATTTGCTCAGACAACCACAACAGCAGTCTCACAATGGAAAATGCCATGAATATTCCATCATCTGCTCAAACAACCACAACAGCAAGTCTTTTGTCCCAATCCAGAGCTACTGAACCTGCAAATATGGATTATATTAAACAAACTCTCAGAATAAACATTTCTTACAATCAGTGGTGGAGATAAATGCTCAAGCAAGATGGCCCTACACTCCAAAAGCATACAAAGGCAAATGGCAGATCTTCACACAATGTTGTGCAAAGGAACATCAATACCTTAAATAGCTAACTCCTCATCTGACTCTTTGACTATAAAAGTTAACTTAGTACTAAGTACAATTGAATGTTACCATTCCTTAATTGCTGACACCTTGCATCATCATAGAAAAGAGGATATTGGACAAAACAAAGACTTATCTGATCTTCTGTCCAACTTTGATTATACATGGCCAAAGACGTTGACTCTGTGCCCAAAGTGGAACCTATCATTGGTAATAAACTGGATAAACAAGACACCAGTTAAACCATTCTCAAAAGCCTCCTTTCATATAAAACCTGCTTCCTCACTGCCTAAGCAATGGCAGGCAGATTCAGTAAAATACATGCTCTGTCAGTGGACCCAAACTATGTACAGTTCCAACAAGATGGGTCAATTTCTCTCATGACAGTTCTGGCTTTCATGACCAAGAACAGGCTCCCATTCATGGGGAATCAGACTTTTATAATGAAATTGCTGTTTTAATATGGACATGTCATCTCAAGGCCACCTACAGGGAGATCATGCCTCTTATTACCTCTCAAAAAGGAATAGGACTTTCATCCTGGATACAGCGGGTTATTCATTCTGCATATTGAGATTTAACCCCGGATCAGATGAATTTACTGTGCATTTCAGCTAATGCATACCTGCCATAACATACCTTGTCACATGAAAAACACAATTTTGGACTCCCAGAAGCCCTGACATGGTTGTGTTTAAAAAAACAACATGATTTTTAGGAATATTAGCTGCAAAGTTTTTTCAACCAAATAAACTCTTGACCACTGCAATATTATTATGCCTGTAATCAGTATGTATGAACAGTAAACTAGGCTGGATTAGGTCAAGTGTGGATGGGGGGGGGGTCCAATATTTCAAAAGGGCCCTGACTTTCCTCAAAAGGGCACCAAAGCAAAAGTCTGTGTGACTATTTACTCAAAGTGTGCATAATACCCAATAAACATGCTGAAGAATAAAACGATGAATAACTTGGTTCTGTCTAGGATTCACTCTGATACTCTAACAGGGAAGTTTGGACAACTGTACCATCTAGTCTCTAGTGAGTGCAAAGATGAACTCTAATGACAACTGCATTACATTCAGACCACCTGTTGAATTATTGACAGCAGCAAAAACTGCATCAAAATTAAGCATATTCTTGGCCATCCAATGGATTTTAAAAACAGGAACCTGATGTATGTTTTTATTTAATGTCAAAGTGGTTGTGATTATGTGAGTGTCTGTACATATGTATCTGTATGGTGTGATATTTGACAATGCTAAGTTTACCGACTATTTCTTTTTTCGTAAGTGTATTAAATTCTTGAACAAACAGATGAGTTTATTATTTTATTCAATTTGAATTTCCAAACATTTTCTATAAGCTTGTATGAAAAGATAGCTTATAATCAAATCAATGACATTACATGTTTTGGTCACTTGCACTGACTTCCCTTGGGTCACCTCAAAACACTTTTTCAATCTCAAAAACCCCAGTACTGTCTGGGAATATGGCATGTATGCTCATGAGGTTAGAGCAATCACCACAAGCATGGCGTTTGAGCAAAACTGTTCTCTAACTGACATTATCAAAGCCATGGGATGGAGCTCTGAGCCCACCTTTTCCAACTTTGATCTCAAGGATCTTTCAACTGAAAGGGCTCAACTGGAACTGGTGAGAACTACAGCCATGGCAGAACAGGTTAGCTTCCAAGGTTGTTTGGCAGCTTCATAAGGACATGGTTTGCATGAGGTAAATGTTTTGTCTTTCAAAGCTGCTTCCTGAGATATATATTCTATTCACCAGTTAGAAGCTGTCTCACATACCTTGGGGTACCGGACAGGGTCTCTCCAGGGTAAGAAAATTGACACCCTCAACCTCTTACCTATTTTTCTAAGATATAATCAGGTAACATATTTGAAGAAGGAACCAATTTTTGCTAGTAAAATATATTTCTTCAGTAATACTTACTTAATCATAATATGTTTACACCCTCCCAGTGTCCACACAGTTAATTCCATATAGAGAGCATTACTTCTGCTCTATTAATTACTGTTAGTTGAGATCATTCTAACTGCCATCTAGGTAGGCAGATAACTTTTTTTTAAAAAAAGTTTTAATCTGGGAGGGCCGGATCTGTGAGGTTGTAGTAGTTCTCCTAAAGTATTATGATCAGGTAATTATTATCGAAGAAACATATTTTACTAGGAAAAAATTTGTGTCTTTATGTGTTTTATGATATTATCACCTACATAAACGACTGAAATATAGCACGTGTATCACTGCATAAATCCATTTTATGATACGCTAAATTCCTGGAACAAATGAAAACTGTTTTCCTTTCATTTAAGTGTTTACTATACATGGATCAGATACACTAAAAAGATTTTAAAAGGCTTCTAATATAATATACTGTCAAAATAGATAAACCTGGCATATGACAATAAGTGAGGAGGGTGTTTTTCTTCAAGACCCCAACAGCTAAAATATCTTGTTCTGAGGGCATTGTTACATACATGCACTGCAGTTTTCAGTTTTGTTGATGTGGTACACTTGATTAAGACAGAAATAGAAGCACAACTCGGGCTGTGGGGACTAAACAAAGAATGTGATGATGTCATTTCCTAATGAAATAACTTATAGCATAAAAACTGCTGAGTTGGCATTCTATATGCAAGGTCATGTTATGTGTGGTTTTTGTTTATCTTGTGTATAAATTGAACAATTTAAAGATATGAATTGTGCTTTCTTGATTGAATTCCCTCATTGGATATATCTAAATCAAAGCTTATATTTAAACTGGGCTATATTTAAGCAGAATATGGTGGGTACTGTTCAGGAAGGTATGTTAAGAATCAGTCTCTTGTACTTTGTGAACATACAAATGCAAAGAATACTCAGGTGGAACATATAATTGTTAACAATACTCAGGTGGAACATACAAATGCTAACAATACTCAGGTGGAGCATACAAATGCTAACAATATTCATATGGAACATACAAATGCAAACAGTACTCAGGTGGAACAAATATTGACCAAAATGAATCAAAGCATAGTAGACAGAGTATTATTTTGAAAAATACTTAAAGGGATTAACAGTTGCTATCTCACTGTAGATTAAACTTCTTTGAATTTAAAAAAGTGTGTTTTGCAGTTAAGTAAGTATAGGAGATAGATAGAGACTGTTTGTATACATCTTGTAATTGGTTTTGTTGTCGCTTCATTCAAGTGGATGGAATGAATCAAGAAAATGTTTATTTTTAGACAGTAAATATCATATAGTTTGTTCTATTCTGTCATCTTGTACTTATGGTTTTGAACCTGAGTTATTTTCACTTGAGTAAATTCTGATTCATTGATGATATCACACCACCTCTCCTTGTGATCACCATGTCCCAACATGAATGGAATCCAGCTTCATTCACTGCCCTCCAGCAACCTGCTTTGCCAGCTTATTTTGTCACTACCTTCACATAAGGTTTTCTTATGTTTCTACTCTTTTAAGACATGCTTACAAGTGCCATCTTCCTGCCTTAATCCAGCTATGCCCAGAGAAGACTCAGCCTTTCATGCATGAAATGAAGATTGTGTTGCTGTTTTCAGTACAGGATAGGCTATGCACAGCAGCCAGTATAACTGGTGGAAGAAGAACCAAGGAGAACCTCAGTTTAAACCAACAGGAAGCTATTGGCAAGCTTTCTCAAATACCCACATTGACTGTGCCCAAGACTCAAACCCATGCAGACAGAGGACTGAGATGGCAGTGATTGGTAAATGCTTTAGACTACTCGGCCACCCAGGGCCCCCATTGATCTTCCAGCTTCTGCCTCCATACTTCTGTCTTCTGCTTAATCAGTGGCCTTTTGAAAAGTTCCCACATCAGTTGAGACTCTTTATCTAGAAAGATCAGCTGTATTTCACACAGCTCCCACAGTCTGGTTATGGTTATGGCATTCTGCATTGTATTGAAAGGCAACTCCTAGACCCAAGCGTCATCAGGCTTCTCTTTTCACTATGATAGCTGCCATCAACCTTTAACCCTTCAACCTGGCTTCAACAAGACACACAAACTTGTCTTTAACGCCTGAAGTTCCAGCTCGCAACAGGCATTGCAGGTCTGGGAAATAAGAAAGCTTCCTTTGTGTGTATGGACCAGAAAGACTTTTTCAACATACAACAGCTGGTAAGCAACATTATACCAATAGGCCGTATTTCAGCAATCTGCAAATAACCTAGACTTCACCATGCAAAATCTGCCTGGGAGTCAGTATTTTGTGGCTTATGTTCTCGTGCAGCAGACATGATCTGTTTTCCATTTTAAAGTGGAATTCCACTTTTCTCCTTATGAGAACAATCAGATTCTCAGTGTAGTCCATTTTTTATATCATCTCAGATCTGGATTAAAAACAAACAGGTCTCTCCGATCCCATTCTGCAGTGATTCTTGTAAAGTATTTGTTCCATATATTATTTAACACATGATCATTGAAAAGAGTAATTCTGCTTGGTCGAAGGTTTCGATTCATCCAGTAAATCTTTGTATGATGTAAACTGATGGAAATGGTGTTTTATGGAAAGAAAAATCTCATTCTTCCCAGCAACTCAGTTATTCCCAGTATCATCTGAAATCAAAGAAACACCCTCAGAATTCTCTGTCAGGTTAAAGGTCCTATCAGATCTCTTTGAGACAAGAAGGAATGTCAAGCTCCAATTCCACATCCCAAAAGCCTGGAGAGTCAACATTCTTGCCACAAATGCACGTACCATTTCCTCGTTTTTCTCTGATTCAGAAAGTCTTGCAGAAAGTAGTCAGATCACTGACTAATAAAACAGGAAAAAATCAAGGATTCACATCCTCTGTAATCTGGTGGTGGAGTTTCCCAGAACAGCCCTGCCAGAAACCACCAAGCTCACAAGTTTTTTCTGAACCAACAGTGCTAAAACTATACAGGCAAGAAGGTCCACCCCTTTGAAATCTTATAAAGAGAAATGTAGAGTTTTTATCCCAGTCATGCGATCTCTCCATTAATAGCCCCATTACCACAAATAGCTCTTTTTGTTGACTCTTCAAAATGAAGTTTGTTTCCATCATTGTCTAGGGCTACCATTCCATAATGGTTTCAGGCACCTTTCACCATCATGGACTTGAGGATATAAGCCAGAAAAAAGTCCTTTCTAGCTTTTTACAAACGTTGACTTGTGTCTACACAACATCTTTTTTGTCCAAATTATAGCTTACTATTGGTTCTTGTGTGGTTGACCAAGGCACCCTTCAGCCCACAACCACTGTCTAGGTTATCCCTGACTCACCTTTCAAACAAGTCCAGCTTCCTTGTTACTTTAGTTACAATAGAAAGAATCAGTGAAATCCACACTTTATCAGTTGAACTGAACTATCTGCAGTTCAGCCACTATGGTTTAGTTTCTTTTATCATGGACCAGCTTTCAAAAGTAAGACCCCACCCCTCAGGCTTGGTGATGTAGAAAATGGCTAGAAATACAACAAATGGAGGCAACCTTTTTTGCATCGAGTTGCATCCCATAATGATGTTCCAGCTGGCAAGAATTTTTATGTTTTAAAAGAGTGTGCTTTGTTATTTTTAAATATGATTTTGCATTTGAAGGAGTTTACTCATGTTTGCTTCATCTTTGTATATTTTTGGGGGATGCCTGAAATTTCTCTGCACAGTATAGCCAGGAGTGTGCTGATGTACCATTAAACCCTATAGATACAGACATCTTTTGTTGCAAAGAACAGGCTCAAACTCATGGAGAAATCAGTCTCATGTCTTGAAACTGCTTTTCTTCTGGAGACCCTTTTTCCTAACGGCATCTACAGGACACAGTTAGGGCCCAGAGATGGTACCTGAAGTGGACTGAGCTTGTCAGATTAGTAATATTTTTCTTTGATAATATTTGCCTAATCATAATATGGGCACACCTTCAAAACCCCTCTCTGCAGTAACATCCATGGAAGAGTATGCACATATGCTACATTAGTAACTGATGATTAATGGGATCTGAAGCCAACCCCTTTATCAATTCATCCTTTTGGCACATTTGTTAATAAAACAAGCCATAATGTTTTCTTAGTTTGCAGGGGTTAGATTTTGCAAGGTAGTGGATCTTCTCCTAAAATATTTTGATTGAAGAAACATATTTTACCTAAAAGATGAGATTCTAGCTTGCAAATCTTTCAAGTCTTAACAAAATTTGTTTATTTTATATTGTCAGGACCAGAATGAACTTTTCCAATTACAAACAAATCTCAATTGGCACTTTGCAAGGTGAAATTGGTTACCAGTATTGATATTTTCACTTGATATAATGTTTCTTATGCCCCCTGTGCACTAAAAATGCTCCCAAGCAATTAATTTTCCCTCCAGGAGCACCATTTGCGGGCCCTTCGCTTTTTTCCCAGCATTCTAAAGCTACACAGGATCCTGTTCCAGAAATTTCAGCGGAGACTGGGTCGTGCGGAAGCTTCATCCATTACAGTGGAATCTGTCATCAGAGAGGATAGGGGACGTGAGTAAAAAATACAGGATGTGTGTGTGCGTGCATGCTTGTGTGTGTGTGATTTAAATTGAAAACCATGTGCCATAAATTAATCTGATGAGCACCAATATTAGGCTAAACATTCACAATTGCAGAATTTTCATGCCTACATTAACAAACAATTCATGATGGTCATACAACCAGTGTTCTAAAGGTTTTCTTCATGCTCTGTATGTGTACCATACACTTTTTTGGTTGAAAGTGGCTACATCATGTCAAAGTGACCCAGACAACCTACACTTATTCCTAGCACAGTTATGGAATGGCAGGAAAAGGGGCAAGTAATATTCCCCATAGAGCATTGAAAGAATCCTCATAAATAATGAACATTTCAATAAAGCTTTTGACTGAGTGTGGTATAAAGGGCTCAAAAATAAATTCAAAGCTACTGGTTTCATGGGATGGTTTATAAAATGGTTCTCTAACTATCTCAAAAGCTGAAGAGGAATAAGAGATACTTCTGGGTATGTTTCAGAATGGAGGTGTATTAGAGCTAGTGTGCCCCAAGGATCCATGTTAGGTCCCTTACAATTATTGATACACATAAATGAAATTGTATATGATATATGCTACAGTACAAGTTCATTTGCTTGATTATGCTAAAAGGGTTTCTTTGTATCCAAAAACATTTTGTTTAAAATGTGTAAAAACAAGTAAACATTGCAGTGATGACTTTAAAACTGAATTAGTCTATAAACATGTGAATACAAATATGCATACCAAAATTCAATTTTTACATCTTAAGGTTTTATATTTAAATGTGCAAACAAGGTTTTTGTCAACAATGTCAGAGTTCAAAATTGTGTAAAACAAAGTAGAAATAATGTTATAATGGCCTGAAAATCTAATTAACTCATCAAGAAGCAAAGATGAATGTGAATAATTTAGTATGATTTCATTCATTTGCTTACATTGTGTGATTTTTGCAACCTCTTGCTAACCAACTCCTTTGACAGACAGGCATGACCAATTCCAGTAACTCTCTCTGGCATTAAAGACATACAACAATTGCGTTAGTTAAGCATACATTACCCCTTATGCTTTATTGTTGCTACAGTACTAGTGTGCTCTGTAAACCAATAAATTTCAAATTAAAAAAATAAAAGATTTGAAACAATTTGGAAAATTTTTATAATGGTTTGAAAATCTAATCAAGTCATCTGCATATGCACACAATGTAGTGTTTCTAACTTTGGCTTTTGCTTAATTGTGATATAAAGGTTTTTATTTTAAAAAATCCCCCAATTTTTTTTTAATTTTCAAAAGAATTGAAAGATTGCTATAATGGCATAAAAATCTAACTGAGTCATGTACACGTTCATAAAATGCCATGGTGGCAAGTTTGAATCCTACCATCAGACCAGTCTGGATTAACAACTAAAGTGTCCTTGGGCAGTCAGCTTACTTCAATTGCCTTAACACTAAATAAGTTACTTGTTTTGCTCTGCCATGAAACATAAACCAAACCAAACTAAAAATCATGACAGTTGGCAAGGATATGTATTTCGATAAGTATTACATCTTTATTGCAAATACAGGTGTATGTGACCTTTACTACATACTTTAATCACTTTGTTTAAATTCAGTGTTTAAAGGTCATTGGGTAATATTTATGTTTGAATGGTACATTTTTTTTAATTGGATGCATCTCTGAAGACTATACCATTATAACCAAAGAAGGTTACTGTGACCTATATTTTATGCATTTACTATTTTAAGCAGAGTATTGTGTTTAGCCTGCAAAAAAGGTCCTTTGATCACTCCAGTTGGAAGTAGGATATGTTCATTCAGTGGTAACCTTGAAATTATTAATGACAGTATACACTATATACTGTGATAGATTACCATCAACAGGTTAAATATGTATTATAATGGTGAATGATTACTGGAATTAGATCAGTGGACTGAATGCATTTTATGTGTGGCTGCAGTATAGTGGCTAATTAAGATAATTACTGTTGCATTAACTATGCTTCTGATAGTGATCATTCTGGCTGTCACTCCAGTCTTACTCTAAATCTGTTATTTTCACTCTGTAAAGTATGACTTCTGTGGGTGGACAGTTATAATAGCGCCTGTAGCAGATTTAAGAATAATAATTTTATAAATAGAAAAATATTGATCCTACATGTTTATCAGCTCATTATAGTACCTCTACTTGGATATCATATGTGAGAATGTTCTTTTTCCCCATCAGTACATACACGTTGTACATCATTTTATTTTCCAATCATACTTTTTATTCACAAAAGTATTACAAACTAAGAAATATGATGATATGTGAGTTTTCCTTGGCTGGAATGACAATAAAATCAACTATTGAGACAGGGTTTTTACATAAATGTTTTTTGTGACATGAATTGCAACAAACAATTTATCATGTATTCAACAGATAAAAAAATATCTTTGATGCTGAAAGCAACATATTTTTACATTTCCAATCTGCAAAAGTAAAAACAATTAAAAAAATGAATCTCACCCTAGTCCCCCTGCAACTATAAGCCAAAGAAAAGCTTTGATCAATAGACTATTCATTTGATAAGCATGTGGGATAAAGAAAATCTAACTGAGGGTGTCAGATTTGTGTCTGGATTGAGGCTGGCTACATATATATGGGATATATTCTCTTTCTCAGTTACAAAATGTATTAGCTTTTGTATACAACTTTATAGCAGGTGAAAAGTTGAAGTACAATTTGCATGTTATGATAATTGCAATAATGATTTTTTACAAATGTTCCCAACCCAAGGTTACGTGGTAATTTTTATTATATATATATATATATATATATATATATATATAATTTGTTATGGTCATAAACTAAGTAACAGAAAGAAATAAAACCAACAAGTTTTGTAAAACTTAACAAATAATTTAATTACCAATGTTATAAAATGAAAATTCAAGAGGAACTTGCAGTATTATGAAATGAAACAAAAACAATCCTGAAAAAGTTTCATTAACATCCAAAAGAATGAAATGTTCAATATAAATTTCAGATTCTCAAACGTATTGGTCTTACAACAATGCTGACATGTCAAAATTGTCTTGTCCAAAAAACTTCTTTGAATATTTCATAATAGTTCCAGAATAATATTGTAGTCCAATGAGCACTTTCTATTTCCACTGAATAATCCAAACACATTTTTCCTCTCAAATAATACCTAAATACAACATAAAATACATCTGAAGATTTAATGTTACAAGAGGAACTCAAGAAATAAGAATAAGAAAATTGTCCAGTCTGGGAATTTATATACAGGCAAAAGGGTAAAACATGCATATAGTCACTACTTGATAAGGGACAAATTGCAAAATCTCCAACATTGCAAAACAACTCACATGATCTAACACATCCAATGGAAAATAACTTAATTCTCCTAGAACCCACCTGACGGACCTGTCTCAGTGGGAAACAGCCTGAATCTTGTCAACATATTTACTAATCATTTTATTATTAGTAACTACAAACATGTACATAAGGATCTGTTTATAGATCCTATGCAGTTTTACATTCTTAATATCTTAAAATAGAACCTATGCACATACAAAATTTCAGCCAAAGATAATCACTACAATTTATAGTAATTAATAAAATTTACAGACACTATAGATATACAACACAATATGACCATTAGGTATGAATGGTGTATCTGGGCCAGGGTAAATTTAATGTTAACTCTTCTGAAGGTTAACAAATTTCAAACTTATGCAAATATTTGTTGCCATGTTCCTGGTTATATTACTTTTAAAGAAGTTTTGCCCAATCATTTTATTGCTTCCAAGAATTTTTGCTTTCTTTCTTTCTTTCAGATGAGTTGGAAGCTCTAATACAGGATTATGCGAATGCTTGGGAACTTGTCCGCAACAGTCTAAGCATGACTAGTATGTATTTTGTTTTTAAAACAGGTTTATACAAAAGCTTGGGAACTTGTCCCCAATAATCTTAAGCATGACTGGTATATATTAATGATTGCCCATAAAGCAGGATTATACAAATGCTTGGGATCTTGTCTCCAACAATTTAAGCATGTCTGGTATGTACTTGTTAATGACTGATATATGATTATGTGAAAGCTTGGGAACTTGTCCAAAACAGTGTAACTGTGACTAGTATGTATTTGTTAATGACTAATACAGAAATTTAACAACAGCTTGGGAACCTGTGTACAACCATCTGACCATAATGATTAATGTTCAAGTTAAATGTGAAAGCTTATTTTGATCGATAGTGTTTATATAGTAACATAAGAGTACTTCTAATGACTTCACAATATCTATCTAATATAAGGTTAATTTTATGAATGTATTGGGTTTTTCTTTCAGTATACATTGAATACACATGAAACAACATGTACATTATATTACATGATTTTAACAGTAGGCAAGTGTCATTCTTTACCCATTTAGGATTTGTTCCTGGTCTGAATTTTCTCATGAATTGAGTAGTTATCTAGTATATAAGAGACATCTGTAGAAAGCATGAATATAGATATAGATATACAATTTATTTAGTTGGAAAGAAAAAGATAAAAATATACACATTTTAGTAGCAGCAGCCTTGCTCTTCAAGGGACACACTTCCAAATCACTAAGGGTCTTTCTTCTTTGAAACTTAAGTTATCAGTTGGAAATGAAATGCATTGACAAAATCTATATTTAGCAGCAGCAGTCATGACCTTGAAGTTACTAATCTCGATATTAGTAGGGTACTTTCTCAAGCTAACAGGAATACAGAAACAGAACACATTGAAATCTATTCACAAGAACAAAGCTTACCATCAAAAAATTAAAATGCAAAGGCAGAATCTGTCTATATAATCAGCAAACATACAAGCAGCAAACATGACGTTGTGGCTGCAGAACCCCAAATCAGTAGGGTATTTGGGTCTGAGAAAAACAAATGTACTGGATTGCATTGGCAAATCTATTTTTAGCAGCAGTGATTATGACCATGGAGGTACTAACCCTAAAATCAGTATCGTTCTGTCTTCAGCTATTGTGAACACGTGCACAGAATGCATTGAAATCTGTTCACTTGAGCATTGGTTCTCATCCAGCAATGAATGCATTTGTAAACTATATTTTTACCAGCAGTGACCTTGACCTTGGAGCTTAAAATGTCATCCAAAAATAAAATGCATTGTTAAAATCTATATTCATATCCATATATGTGTGTGTAGTGATATAGTTTCATATACCTGTATTGTGTATTACAGTGCAAGTTCTGCAGGAATACTGTAGAAAAGGTATTGATAGAACCACACCAATATCACAACTGCTGCCAACATCAAGAGGTGCTGGTCTGTGTGCATGGTCTGTGATGAGGTTCCTTCTCAAGAAACAAAATGACTTCCTAGAGGAGTACTGTAGAGTGCAGAAGAACAGGTCAGTACAAATTTTTGTGCCTATATTGCATGGTACAGTCACAATGACCTACATTTTTGGCAGCATTTTTGTTTCTGTTGATACAGGTATTAGTGGTTCTTTCCCCAACCCTTTTGTGCATTCTATGATGTAAAATAAGCCTTGTCTACTGTTATGCATGTCATAAGAGATGACTAATGCAGGAAGGTAGTCATTATGGCACAGTGGTTAGAGTGCTGGACCAAAAGTGTGCAGGTTTGAATCCTACCATCTGATTGGCCTGGATTGGCTACCTTGGCATGTCTTCAGGCAAGGCATATTACTCTAGTTGCCTTGGCACTAAATAACCTACTTATGTTGCTGGCATGAAACACCAAAACAAACCAAACATTCTTTTATTTACCTCCATTTTCATGGAATGTTTGCATGTACAATCCAGAAGCTATGTGAGTTTATTTCTGTTGAAGAGTACTACTCACTGCTAGCAAGAGTTATAGTAACAGTGACCTATTTTTCAGGTAAGCGTTACAGTTAGGGATCTAATGCTGTAGCATAGCAGGTGACACATGACATTCTTTATAATGCTTTTCCATCACTGGTTTTTAACTCTTCTGGTCATAGAAGGTTATGGAATGGTTTTTCGTTCATCATTGTACCATCCATTAGTACAAGTTTGTTATCATGACTCGTCCTAAATAACTTGGAGGATTATCATAACATCTTATGCACATATTTCCATGGTCTAGAAATGAAAATAATGACACTTGGACAAACAATATGGCCACCACAGTAATTATCTTAAATTTTTTTTTATCACTACTTCTTTTAATGGATGCTCCTATCAACAGGGGTTTTCACTAAAAGACATTTTATGGTGTCTATTTGGTCCTGAAAGAAAATAGTGCTGATCTGACTTCCAGTATGGCTGCCATGGCAGCCATCTTGAAAATCTTATTATCACTATTCTTGCTGAATGGAAAGTCATATTGGCTTGGGGTTTTCTTTAGTCAGAAGACTTTTTATGATCTCTTATTGGGCCTAAATGAAAATGGCACTGATCTGATGTCTGTTATGGCATCTTGAAAATCTTTTTATCACTACTACTCCTATATGGATACTCACAACAGTATGGGGTTTTCACTAAAGGACTTCTATGATGTCTTGTTGGTTCTATGTGAATATTATTCTGATCTAACATCCAATATGGCCACCATGACAGCAATATTGAAATACTACTCCTGATTGGAAAAACATGTTGACTTGGGTTTTTTACCAGAAGGAATCTTACAGTGTCCAGTTGGTTCTGAATGAAATTGGTGTTAAACTGATATCTATTTTGGTAGCCACAGTGGACATTTTGAAAATCTTAACACTACTCCTTCTGAATGGATGGTCATATCAACACATGCCTTTCAGCAGAAAATGGTGCAGATCTTATGTCCAGTATGACCACCAAGGCAATCATCTTGAAATTCTTGTTGTTACTAATAATCCAGAATGGATGGTTGTATCAGCATGGGTTTTTGCTAAAAGACTTGTGATGTCTATTTGGTCCTGAATGAAAACACTTCCACTCATACATTCAATATTGCCACTACAGTAGCCCTCTTGAAATTCTTGTCATCACTATTCCTGAATGAATAATCATACCAGCATGAAGTTTTCACTGAAAGACTTCAAATGGCGTCTGCTTGGCCATAAATCAAAATGGTGACAGTCAGATGGCAGAGTGGTCTAAGGTTCTTGCTTTTCCAGATCACCAACATCTCATATCTGTCAGCGTGGGTTCAAGTCTCAAGCTCAGCCAGCATGAGTATGTGAGAAAGCTTGCCAGTAGCTTCCATCTTCCTGGCATTTTTCCAGATTCTTCCTCATCAGATACGCTTGCTGCCATGCCACCATGTATAGCCTATCATTTCTGAAATATGGTGTTAAACCCAAACAACAGCTGACCTCCAATATGGTACCACAGTGTCGATCTGGAAAATTGTATTATCACCATCTCTCCAGATGACTGGTCATATTGAAATTGTGCTATTACCAGAAGACTTTTTACCATGTTGAGTTGGTCTTAAATGGGAATGGTACACATCTGATATGATACCCATCTGATGTCCAATATGATGGTGATAACAGCCATCTAGAAATTGTTTTTGTTGTTAGTCCTCCGGAATAGTAACTCTTGTCAGGATGGTATTTTCACCAGAAGATAATGTCTTGTTGGTCCTCATTTAAGATGGTGCTGATCTGATGATTGATATGGCCACCATTATGACTGTCTTGAATTCTTATTATTGCTACTTCTCTTAAATGGAAAGTCATTTCAACATTGGAGTTTTCATTAAAAGAGTCCTTTTGGTGTCTTATTGGTCCTAGATAAAAATTATAAAAATGAATGAACATTGCATTGTCACTGGTAGACTTCTTATGATATGTAGTTGTTCCTAAATATAAAATGGTGCCAGTCATACATCCAATATAGCTGCCATGATGGCCATCGTGTAACTTGCACCTTTGCAAGTCCCCCTGAATGGATGGTCATATTAACATGAAGTTTTACCAAAATGTGTCTAATGATTTTTACTTGATCCTAAAATGAAAATGGTGCAAATTTGACAGTATGTCCACCACAGCAGTTAATTTGAAAATGTTGTTATGACTGAAGAATGTCAGAGATGGTTTCAACACTCAATAGTTACAAAGAAGAAATGGTCTTATCTTAATTCCTGGAAATTCTTTTCAACCAGTAGAACATCAGGTATTCAAAGGGCTTTAGTTCTTTTGGTTCAGAAGAAAAGTTTAAGGAATGCAGTGAATGAAGTAAACAAGTAACAGTGACTCCAATCTGGGAAAAAGGGTTGTCATAAATTTGATGATGATTGGTTTGTTAGCATGGCAGTTTACTGAAGGCATTGATGTTTCTCACAATATGTGGTAAATTTTACTCTTTCAGATTTTGATGCCAATCAGAAAGCTCATTACAGTCACAATTATACTTGAAGTTAGATTCTGCAACAGCATTTTAAGTGACTAATTCTATTTTATTTTCTTCTAACTTGACTACAGGTCTAAAGTAGATGAATTTACAGCTTGAGATTTTCTTTTTAGAATTTCACGTACTTTTAAACAATTGTATTAAGGTAAAATATCTTAAAGTTTTGAAATTTAAAGGTCAGGTATTGCAGCATTACAGAATAGTAATTAAATGTAGTGAAACTCTTATTTTGTCAAAGGCAATACAATTCCTTTCCAAAGAGAAAGATTAGTTCTTACAATTGTTGCTCAGTAATTTATATTGTCATAAATGACGTTACAGGAAAACTCATTATAGCACAGTGGGCATGGTCCACAGAGTGCCATCCTGTTTTGACATAAGCTATACCAAACCAAGTAAGTTAACATGCTGCATGCATATCCCCAGGCTTGACATGTTGGAGGTGGGGACAAAACTAAATGCTTGAATGTCACTATTATAAACTTAAATCAATGCATGTTAAATGACAAATAGTGCTCACATATGAAATATTTAATTTTATTTATATAACCATAAATTGGTGTGTATATATATATATATATATATATATATATATATATATATATATATATATATAGTTATAAAATGCATGTTCTCACCAACCAATCACATTGCATCTATAACAATGTATCCATAATAATTTCATAAATAATATGCACAAAGTGACAAAGATGCATAATAGTTAATAATATCAGCAGAGATCATGATGTGTCAGAATTCAGTGTAAAACATGAATCTAGTAATAAACGTTAATGTAAGGAAAGATAAAGTACAAGTACTGTTCAATATGCATACATATGTATATGCATAAAGGTTACTTGGCAGTGTCTGTGTAAATTTCAGATCTTCATAATTTTTTCTGCTGGAATGCATATGAATCTGAATATAAAATGCTTTATACCAATAATCTGAAAGGTTAGATATTCTCTTTCTATTCCTCTTTATCATCAATAACAACAGCAACAGCATCATTGGTCTTTTCCTTAACACTTGTGCTAATTGCTGCAGCAGAAACATGATCTGAAGCTGGACAGTCAATCTTACAGGCCAGACATTTCACACACTATCCCTTCACTGCACTAATACCCCAATGCCCTCCCAGCCTTGGCCTCATTGTTCGGCAAAAAAACCTATCAAATTCACAATAATTGTTATCGCTCATGTTGCTGCCATTATCCTCACCAGTTGAGAAGGTTGCACCAGTCCCTTTTTAAACAGGTCTCAATAAAACTAAGCATTACAGTATTCAATGATTTACCCCAAAGAACATTGTCTGTGTAGTGTGGGATTCTATGATTTACCCCAAAGAACATTGTCTGTGTAGTGTGGGATTCTATGATTTACCCCCAAAGTACATTGTCTGTGTAGTGTGGGATTCTATGATTTACCCCCAAAGTACATTGTCTGTGTAGTGTGGGATTCTATGATTTACCCCCAAAGTACATTGTCTAGGCATTAAAGTATTCTATAATTTAGCCCCAAAGTACATTGTCTGTGTAGTGTGGGATTCTATGATTTACCCCCAAAGTACATTGTCTAAGTATTATAGCATTCTATGATTTACCCCCAAGGTACATCATCGAGGCATTAAAGCATTCTATGATTTACCCTGAAGTACATTGTTTAGGCATTATTGCATTCTATGATTTACCCCCAAAGTATGTTGTCTAGGCATTAAAATTTTCTATGATTTACCCTCAAATTATATTGTCCTGGCATTAAAGTTTTCTATGATTTACCCCCAAAGTATATTGTCTAGGTATTAAAACATTTTATGATTTACCCCCAAAGTATGTTGTCTAGGCATTAAAATTTTCTATGATTTACCCTCTAATTATATTGTCCTGGCATTAAAGTTTTCTATGATTTACCCCCAAAGTATATTGTCTAGGTATTAAAACATTTTATGATTTACCCACAAAGTATGTTGTCTAGGCATTAAAATTTTCTATGATTTACCCTCAAATTATATTGTCCTGGCATTAAAGTTTTCTATGATTTACCCC